>PVLC010000539.1:81068-203021 GCA_004027655.1 Graphiurus murinus | reverse complement strand
CGGTACTAGGGATTGAACTCAGGGGCATTCTACCTCCGAGCTACACCCCTATCCCTATTTTTTATTCTTTATTTTGAAACCGGGTCTCACTAAGTTGCGGAGTGCCTCACTAGGTAGCTGAGGCTGGCCGCGAACCCGGATCCTCCGGTCTCAGCCTCCCGAATGCTGGGATTACAAGCGTGCGCCACCACGCCCGGCTTACATTTGACTTTTTTAAATGCCTATATTTCTGTGAGAGCTAGTCCTTGATCTTGATGTGTCACCTAGAAAGCTCTTTAGCATACTCCTTTTTTGCAAAAATAAGATAGTGAAGCTGGGTGCCATGGGGCATGCCTATAATCCCAGTACTTGAGAGACTGAGACAGAAGGATTGCAGATTTGAGGGCAGCAACTTAGCAACTTATTGAGACCCTGTTTCAAAATTTTAAAGAGGAGGGGGGTGGGGATGTGGTCAGCGGTAGAACACTGACCTGGATTCTTCCTCAGTACCACAAAATAAAGAAGAAATAAGATGTGATATTGGTGCCAACTCTGCTTTTTGCAAAATATAGATGCTGAAATCATATATTTAAGAAGTTATCTGTGAATATATTTGAGTTTTGTATTCTGAAAACAACCACAATTACCTCATGACTAGAATTCTTATAGTGTTAATCTTCAAAATGTTTGTTTCTCCCTCAAAAACTTCTCCATGAAATGTGGAAATTTCACAAGGCTATGGTGTCTTTTTATGTTCGAAAAAATTTTGACCCATGAACAGTATGATGATTCATATCCTAAGCATTTATTTTTAATCACTTTTATTAAATTATTTTATCTTTGTTAAAAAAAAATTATAAAGTGCCGGGCATGGTGGCACATGCTTGTAATCCCAGCATTCGGGAGGCTGAGACCGAATTATCCGGGTTCGCGGCCAGCCTCAGCTATCTAGTGAGGCCCTCCACAACTTAGTGAGACTCGGTTTCAAAATAAAGAATAAAAAATAGGGCTGGGGGTATAGCTTGGAGGTAGAATGCCCCTGAGTTCAATCCCCAGTACTGCAAAAAAAAAAAAATAAAAATAAAAATAAAAATAAAAATAAAAATTATAAAGTAAACATGAAAAGCGACCCCCTAAAATATTTAAATATTACTAAAAACAATTTTAGAACATAGTAAGGAAAAGATACCATATGCTGATCACTTTGTTATCCAAATTCATGCAAACTTACAGTGTTTAATATTTCTATTCCTATATACAATGGTGTATCAAGGCATATTATGAGCATTTCATTCACAGGATTCATTCTATGATGTTCCCATATTCTCACACTTTAAAGCAAATTCCCTCTTTATTTTAAACCTATTCCTATGTCCAGACAGCTAAATAAAGAGATCAAATTAGCAGCTTACTCTTGAGAGAATTCTTCAAGAATCTTATGACCTGTCATTTTACTCCCCCCAAAAGGAAAAAAAAATCTCTTGACTTGTCTGTTGAGAATTATTAATACATGTATGATAGACAAAATTAAACGTTTCATCATGAGGAAGGCAAAAAAGTCCTAGGAATCTGTATCAGAGATTCAAGTTAAGAAGTTAAGGAAGGGAGTGAATAATTCAAACTTACATTCAACAGTTTGGTTTGGAGGTCTCTCCGTTTTTGTTCCTCTGGTGATGTGGGGATCTCTTTTGATCAGTATTTTGCTGCTTCCTGACATTCATCATTTTTTTTTTTTTTAGGATTTCATGGTTTAGCATTTGATTGTTTGTTTTGTTTTTTATTGCTGCATTGTAAACATACATCTTAATGTGAAAGCTGGTAGAGGCATAAATGCACACACACTCATTTAATCCTTCCCCAATTTCCACTCTATTTCCCTCCCCACTCCCTCCTTCTCATGTTCAGCTTAGTGATTGACTTTCATATGTTTGTGAATGTACATCATGTGCACTAGGGTATTTCCTTGTCCCCTCCTCCCATCACCTACAGTTAGGTCGCTTTCGTTGCTCATCTAAGGTTTCTCCTTCTTAGTCTAGAGTCTCTCCTATGATCCACTTTCTCCCTAGCTTCCACATATTAGGGAGAGCATATGATTTTTCACATTTTGTGGTTAACTAACCTCACTTAGCATTGTGTTTTCCAGTTCCATCCATTTTCCTGCAAATGACATGATTTTGTTCTTCTTTATGGCTGAGTAAAATTCCATTGTGTACATATCCTATAGTTTTATAATCCATTCATCTGTTGATGAACATCTTGGCTAGTTCCATAGTTTGGCAGTTGTGAATTGTGCAGCTATAAACATAAATATGCATGCATTAGTCTGGTAGTTTGGTTTCCATTCTTTTAGGTAGATACCCAGAATGGTATTGCTGGATCATATGGTAGGTTCATTCTCATTCATCTGAGGATCCTCCATACTGTTTTCCAAAGTGGTTGCACTAATTTTCAATCCCACCAACAATGTAATAGAGTTCTCAATTCTTCACAGCCTCACCAGCATTTGTTGTTGTTTGTGTTTTAATGATTGCCATTCTAATTGGGGTTAGGTGAAATCTCAGGGTAGTTTTGATTTGCATCTCTCTGCTAATGGTGTTGAACATTTTTTCACACATTTGTTGACCATTTGTATTTCTTCTTTTGTGAAGTTTCTATTTAGTTCACTTGCCCATTTTTGGAAAAAGAAATCAAGAAGACCTTAGAAGATGGAAAGATCTACCATGCTGTTGAATAGGCAGAATAAATATCAAAATGACCATTCTTCCAAAAGTGATCTACAGAATCAATGTGATAACCATTAAATTACTAAGGTCATTCATCATAGACATAGAAAAATCAGTCCTTAAATTCATTGGGACCAACAAAAAGTCCAAGATAGCCAAAGTAGTTCTCAGCAACAAGAACAATGCAGGAGGCATCACATTACCTAACTTCAAACTATACTGCAAAGCCATAGTACTAAAAACAGCATGGTATTGGCACAAAAACAGAGACACAGACCAATGTATCAGAATAGAAAACTCAGAAACAAATCTACACACTTATATCCAATTGATTTTTTACAAAGGGACCAAAAACATAACACTGGAAACAAGATAGCTTCTTTAGCAAATGGTGTTGGCAAAATTGGTTAATCATATGCAGGAAAATGGAAATAAACCCCACTCTCTCATCCTGCATAAGAGTCAATTCAAGATGGATCAAAGAGCTAGAAATCAGACCAGAGACCTTACAGCCACTTGAACAGGGCATAGATCTAATACTTTAACACATAGGCATAGGTAAAAACTTTCTCAACAAGACCCCAAAGGCACCAGAAATTAAACGGAAGATCAATACATGGGATTGCATTAAACTGAAGAGCTTCTGTGCAGCAAAGGAAACTATCAAGAACCTCAACAGAGAACCAACAGAGTGGGAGAAAACTTTTGCCAACTACTCCTCCAATAAAGGACTTATATCCAGAATATACAGAGAACTCAAGAAACTCACAGCTAAGAAAACAAATAACCCATCATTATCTTTTGACTTCAGAATGTTTTATAGTTGCCCTTTGCATATCAGGTCTTACTTAACATGGGAAATATGTGTTCATTCTTTTGTTTTGGTAGAATACATGCAATCTTACCATTAATATCAGATTTTCAGGAGAATGTGAATGGCTCTGAGCAATGTTCAGGCTACTCAGAGTGTCTTGATACAAATGGAATTTTAAATACAGATTTTTGGTGATAAGTACTTGGCTTATTGAAAGCTCAGGAAATCACTAAATGTGATTCTCAAGGATGACTACCAATACTGACTTCTCTACCTCTCCTAAAATCATCTTAGCTGCCTATAGAATGGAATTACTTAATGGGAAGAGGAACAATCTAGAAGGATTTTTTTCTTTTTTGTGGTATTTTGGATATTCAACCCAAGGCTCTGTGCTTGCTAGGGCAAGCACTATACTATGGGGGTATATCCCTATCCCTAGAAGGAAATTATTAAACAAGTTGCATGGTAGGGGAGAATTTTAGCCTAGTTGAGATTTTTGCCTTCTAAAGCATACTCTATAAGTGCTATCTATGGAACTTCTGCTTAGATATGGACACAGACAGATCATATTACCCAGCAAGAAAAGACATGGCAAATAAGGAAAGCATATAGCTATTGTTGTAGGACATGCTTCCTTGTGATATTTACCTATGATATTCAACTTAAATATAATTCTCATGTTTACAAGAAATACTCCTTTCTTGTGAAGTACTACTGATTGTATTATGTCTAAAGAAGTATAAATGGAAATAAGATTAAATATGTGAGGAAATGAACTTGTCTAGTTGCCTCTTTTTCTCTCCACCAGAAGCTTAGCAAGTGTAATTTAAGCATTTTATGTTAAACATGAACCATAATATTTTTCTCACAGCTCTGAGAGTTAATTTCATACTATAAAATTCACCTTTTAAAACCATATAATTAGTGGTTTTAGTATATTCACAAAGTGGTGCAAGCACTATCACAATCCAATTTTAGAAAGTTTTCATCACCCTGATATAAATAATGTTTTAGTTTTTCTTTGTTTTTTTTTTTACTTTAAGTGTTCTGTCTTTCAAAATAAACAAAACATAAGAGGCATTTTATTAACTTGGCAATAGCTGTGTCAAACCTAAACTGAAGAAAAAAAGATAACATGAAGGGGGTAAGTAGTATTTTATGTGTTATCTTTAGAGAGGTAAAGGTTTCCAGGAAGAATCCCCAAATCATAATTTTAAGTAATGAAAATCCTGGAGAACAAAATATACCAAGCACCAACTGTCATCATGTAAATGTTTTAAACAATGGTGAACTATGTTTGCGAGGCAAATTTCTACCTAGGATTACACAGGCTTTAGTTATAAATCCCCTTTTAAATATTTGGACTATTTTAAGAAGAAAACAAAATTACTTAGACTAAACCCTAGTCTTTGGCTCTGTCAGTTCATGAGACATATCATCTTGTGATTGTACAGTAATAGAGTGTTATCATAGTACCTATTCATACAGAAAATGGTCTTTGCTATCTGATGCAAACTGCTAAAGACAGGATAGATGCTACATTACAATCTCTATCAGAATAAAAAAAAATATGCCTTCACCTCATATTCACAAGTCTTAAATTTTTGCTGATTTGTCTATTTCTTGTAATTTGTACTACATGATTTGAAGGAATGCTCAATGATCAAGTCATATGAGAAGCTTCATCATTATTCTTTATTATTTTCTTTGCTGTACTGCATTAAGGTGTATTTTATAATATTCTCCCAAATGTGACTTAATATGCTTAGCAAGTCAAAAATATGAATAAATTTGTTTCAACTGTTTAGTAACTTAAATTTTCTATTATAGAATTTTGCTGATTTTCAAATGTTTGCCCTTCAGATAACACTTAGATTTTTTTTCAGAAACATAAATTCCTGGGTCAATCCTGCCCATGGAAATGGACTCTCTTGGCTCAAAAGATTAAGAATCCAAATTTTAACAAATATCCCAAGTGATTCCTTGTAAGAGTGTCTTATCCTTTCAGAGGAAAAACATTTGGGAAACAGGGAAACACCGGGGGGAAATAGTGCAGTAAAATAAGAGAAACAACTCATTCAGAATTCTGAACTATGATATTTCAGGTCAAAAAATATTAAAATGAAAGCATTGTGCTTACCAAGTTTTTCCTGGAACATACTAAAACATTGTATGCATGTAAATAATCTATTAAATGAAAGAATCTTTTCATTGTGGGCCCATATCAGATTAAACTTGAAGTTACTTTAGGAAAAAGTAGGCGTGTGAACAAAAAAATCCGGGATAGGGTGGAGTGTTTCATATTTCATATGACTAGTCTTAAAAAAGACCATAGGTTATTTTAGAGTCAAGAAAATTCTAACATTTTAGTGAAAAGTGCACCATAATTAGGTTCACCTTTCTGCGTCTACCACATCAAAAGAAAACAGGCAGCGACTAAGTAGTATGCAAAGCCCGTCTAACACTCTGTCAGTCTTATTTTTTAAAAATTGGTATTTCCAGGATGTTTACTAGAAGAAGAACCTAGCCTTAATTCTAGTATTTTCTTTGTCTGTTATTTTTGAGGGAATATTGTGTAATACCTTACTCACACAGCAATTGTACCTGTTAACGCTCTAATTGTTTGGGGTACAGTCTCCCTCTGCCTGGAGAAGCTACACAGCACAGCTGGTTCCTCCGGCAGCAGCGTGACTAGAATTCTTTCTCACCTTTGTGTTCACATAGAAATGTTATCTTAATCTCAACTGACAAATGTGTTCTTAAAACAAAACTCAGAGGTGGAAGGCTGGAGGAATGCTTCAGGGAGATCCAAGAGGAACAAAACGAATAGGATCAGCAAAGAAATTACATTTAGAAACTGAAAGTTGTTACCCACAATTTAGACACTAGATGGAAAAGACAAATTGTTCCTTTCTATTTTGGGGGGGGAGATTATAATAGATCATAATAGTGGCTTTTCATATTAAATAATGTTTTTCCATTTCTGTAAAAAAAAAATTATGCTTTGATGCCAAAAGGAAGGAAGATTACTTAGTCACACTAGTGGAAAAAAATAAATCCATAGTAGTGAGGGCAATTCATTTATTCCTCCATCCAGCAGTTGCTAACCACCTATTGTGTGCCAGATTTTAGTCTCTGCAAAGAAAAAAAATAATTATTTCTGATTTCTGATCCTGAAAAGGCAATCTCTGGGAACTCTGAAAAGCTTTAATGAGGGAGCATCTCCAAATGAAGAAAGGGAGTGAGCAAGAACTTCTGAGAATACTTGAATACTTGTAAATAGACATATGAAGATATTAGAAGTTAAAATGTGAAAGGCTTGGAGTGCAGCTCAGGGGTGGAGCGCTTGCCTAGCATGTGCAAGCCCCTGGATTTTATTCTTAGCATAGAGAGGGAAGGAGATCTGAAACATTATAAAGCAGTGTAGACTACTGTCTAAATTTACCTAGTATTCTTGTTGAAATCTCTGTGTCCTGAGGATACATAATTCACAGAAGGAGGAAAGGCAGTTTAGTGCTTGAGGCCTGAAGGTTCAGATTTAAACCTGTTTTTGTGAATCCACTCCCCATTAAACATAATTACTCTTCTCCACATGGTTCAACACTAAGCTAACAAGAATTTTTCTTCAGGTACCTAGGGCAAGCAGGCTTTAATCATAAAGCTATGCTTGTTTGTTTTTAATTATTTTGTGGGAGTACTGGGCATTGAACCCAAGGGAATTCTACCTCTGAGCTATACCCTAGGCCTATTTTATGTTTATGTTGAGATAAAGTTGCTGAGGCTAGCCTCGAACCTGTGATTCCTCTGTCTCAGCCTCCCAAGTACTGGGATTGCAGGTATGCGTCACCACACCCAGCTTGTTAAAAAAAAAAACAATTTTTTTTTTGGTACTGAGGATTGAACCCAAGGGCATTCTGCCTCTGAGATACACCCCCAGGCCTATTTTATTTTTATTTGGAAACAGGGTCTCACTTGGTTGATGAGAATCTCACTATTTGCTGAGGCTGTTCTCGAACCTGTGATCCTCCTGTCTCAGCCTCCCAAGTACTGGGATTACAAGCATGATTGTTTTTAAATTTTAATCATCAAAATTATGGTAGGAAGGATTCATCTTAGTCTCTAAGAACCCTTTTATTTTTCCCTTCCTTCGTTCCTTCCTTCCTGTCTTCCTTTCTTCCTTCCTCTCTTCCCTTCCTTTCTTTTTCCTTTCATGTCCTGTCCTACACATTCCTGTCCTTCCTTTTCTCTTTCAATTTCTTTTCCTATCTTTTTAACCTCAGAATTTCTAAGAAACATAAAATCTCACAATTACTAGCAGTCACACTTTGATATCCACTCCATGAGTGCCATGGCATTGCGAAGGAAGCATGGTCGCTTGGGCATTGCCATAGTGATGGCGGAAGTTTGGAAATGTGGGCTAATATGCAGGAATGGGAGCAAAGAGTGGGAAGGAGGTAGGTCCTCTTCTCAACATTGTTGATGTTGCCTTTTATCCTTTCTTATAGGATGCAGGGCCTAAAATAATAAATACCAAATGATTAATAGTACTATCTCTAAGATCTTTTAGTTGCATTCTCTGTCCTTAGGAGCCTTTCAGAACAAGGAAAAACTTTAGGTCACAAACTGAAAGAAAAGAATAGTCACGGAGAAGACAAAGTAAACAAGGGTCAGGGATCAGTGCTCCCTCTTTAATTTATTTATTTTTTTTCCCAGTGGTGTAGACTGAATCTAGGACCTGGCACATGCTAGGCAATTCTGAGCAACAGAGGCCTGGAAATGTAATTCAGTGGTGGAGCATGTGCCTAGTACACGTGCAATCCCAGGTTTAATCCCCAGCGCTGCAAAAACAAAAACAAAAGAAATACCAAAGCCATGATCCCTTTGCCTACCCAGGGTCGGTGGGGAGGAAGGAAGGAATAAGACTGCAGCTGCACTGCCTGCTGCCCACTGCATTTTCGGGGAGCCCTCCATTTCCAACTGACTTGGTGTTTATGAAATGGGAAGGAGCTTGTTGAAAACTCAGACTACTGAGCTCCATGTAAGTGTTTCTGACAGCTGATCTGTGTTTGAGAAACACCAGCTAAGAGAAGAAATTCAAGTTTCTAGGAACAGAATGTAAAGTCTCTTAGAGAACTGAAAGAAGCCACTTTGACCGTTTAATAATCCTCAGGTTCTTTTGGCAAATATTGACAGTTCTTAGCAATTAGAGGTAGGCGTTAGCTGACAAGTCTCGCCCACATAACCATGCTACCTCATGGTATGTTAATAATGAAAACAAGTTTTAAATTCATTTCTAACATCTACTAACAAGCAAGCACAAGGAGTCATATCAATTGCTCTTGCAGACTTGAGTTGCAAGACTAAGACACTCCAAGGGCAGAATCAGCCAACCATGTAGCTTTGGTCAAACATGGCTGTTCCCCCAAATTAAAAATGCCTGGCCAAATGGAGCCATGAAGCTAGCATGCTGCTCCAGAGATATTAGCTGCTGCTACACCTACTTCCTCACACTGCACACACATTCTAGCCAATCACATAACTCAAACACAACTCATCTTACTACTTAAAAAAATCAGTTCGAATTTTTCTTATGCTAATGACGCACTCTCCATATAGATTCTCATAATGTTATTTGAAGTTTTTCTGTATCTACCTCTGAAGTATGAATAACTGATTGAGGTGCTTCCGATTTTCACTACTCCTTTGAAACAGTGAACATAGTAAGCAATTGGGTATTAGCTACTACTAACTTCCTTGTAATTACCGTGGTCATCACCTTCATCTCTGTTATGATATGTGGCATGTTCAGCTATTATTCTACATGTCTAACTTATTCACTGTATTTAGTGTTTTTAAACTCTTTAGTGGATCATAAAATCAATTCAACTGTTTCTACATAGCATTTTTAATGATATTGATCAGAAGAGAATAGAAAACATCAGGGTGTATAAAGTTTTTGGTTTAGTCTTATATAGGTGCATATGCTGAGTTGTGATGTAAAATACATTTTCTCTACTATTGGTTAAACACTATTCTTGATTGTATGCTTCAAAGGGACCCTGTCTTTATTTTTGTTGCTATCATTGGTGTATAGCACATGTTCAGATGCTCAACAAAGGAACATAAATGGATACTCTTTTTTCTGCTAGGATGAATTTCACTATAAAATGCAACAGAGTGATGTTTAAACCTTGTGCAGAATTTGAAACAGAGCATATGTAAGCATATGTAAATGATATTTGTAGAACCAAAGTGGAGATGTGTTCTTTGCTGCTCTGGTTTAAAGAGAATTGTAATTATAGACCATCTTTCCCGGAAATATATCATAGATAACTTTCCCCTCTATCTCAGGGTTCTACATTTAAAGAAGTAAAAATTACACAGAAAGCATGCCTGTAATCCCAGTACATGGGAGGTTGAGACAAGAGGATTTCATGTTCGAGGCTAGCCCTAACAATTTAACAAGAACCTCAGCAACTAAATGAGGCCTTGTATCAAAATAAAAATAAAAAGGGTTGGGTGTGTAGCTCAGTGGTATAATGTTCCCTAGGTTCAATCTCTAGTACCCCCCCTAAAAATAGAAATTGCTTGTTCTTGTGTTCTTCATATTAATTTCTTATTGTTGCTGTTACAAATTATCACAGATACAGTGTTTTACAACATCAATTGTTTATGTTTTAGCTTACAGTCTTAGAATAGGTGCCTGACACAAATCTCACTGGGCTAAAATCAAGATTTGTGTAGGCCTGCATTCTTCTGTTTCCCTGTCCTTTTCAGCTGGTAGAAGTCCATTGGTATTCCTTGGCTCATGGCTTTTTTGTACATCTTCAAAGTCAACAGTGTAGCACTCCTGCCTCTGTTTTGATGATCACATCTCTTCCTCTGATTCCAACTCTCCTGTCTCCCTGTTTGATTGACAAAGACCCTTGTGACTACAGTGGGCCTATGAAGATTATCCAGAATAAACTCTCCATTCTAAAGTCCTTACTTAGCCATACCTGAAAATTCCCCTCAGTTATTTAATATTCACAAGCTTCAGGAACAAAAAATGAGCATCTTTGGGGAGATCATTATTATTTTAACATACTTTTATTGGCGCATTCTAATGCTATATCTTAATGAGGTTCAGAATGATGGAAACATACACGCACACAGGACTCGTATATTTTTCCCCCTGGATTCCACCCCATTCTACCTATCACTCCCATCAATTCCATAGTCTAAGAACTTCCCCACATAGAGGGTATTTGCAAAGCATTTTGGATAATTTTCACACTATTTAACTTGTAGATGTGTCTATCCAGATGACTAGACCTGTTTTTTTTTTTATTTTATATGATTTTGGGGACATGGATGAATAAAATCACACCTCATCACGTGTGACTATAACATTCATGCTGTGGAGAATTTGCTAGAATTTGTGCAACAACTCTGTTTTTGACAATGAAATTTTAAAATATTCTTTTAACATCTGCACTGTTTAGCTAATAACCCCAAAGGAAAGACTTAGAGAAAAATCCTAAGCCAGTAAAGGCTACTTGGATATTTTATAAAGATATATAATCTTCATGATATAAACACTCAGGAAAGACTGTGGCTGTCACAAACAAAGTCACTGGGTGTTTCCTGCACAATCAAGGGAAGTGGTTCAACAGGAGAGCCTATCTGTTGGCAGAACATCTCAACATTGTCTTCTCTGTATTATTTTAGAAGCTGGTGCCTTCTAACACTCTTATTTTCAGTGACTGGCATTTTTATTGTTGTTCCCTAATTTCTATGAGAATTTGGTCTTGCCAATCAGCTTTGTGTCAATAATGGAATTTACGAGCAACACTTAACGAGCAACACAGATCCTGGCCCAGGAATTACGATCTTTACTTAAAAATTTTATAGTTCCTTTTAATATAAAGTGTGCTCTGTATAGTAAAAATTCAAAATCAAACATTTATCAAAGAATTAAGTGTGTCTTATTACTTCTATATTAAATGACTCTTGTAAATTAGTTTCTCACCTTTTCCAATTCCATCTTAATTTCAATGGTTTTAAAGGCAAGGTGCACATGCTACTTTACTTGGTTTATTGCTTTTCCTAAAAATAACTTTTATAGCTTAAATAGGTTTGTAAATTTGATTATTTCTAAAAGTTTCATTTATAAGTGATCATATTTTCTCTCTTGATTAAAAGAAAAAAATTAGCCGGGCGTGGTGGCGTACGCTTGTAATCCCAGCATTCGGGAGGCTGAGACCGGAGGATCCGGGTTCACGGCTAGCCTCAGTTACCTAGTGAGGCACTCCGCAACTTAGTGAGACTCGGTTTCAAAATAAAGAATAAAAACTAGGGCTGGGGGTATAGCTCGGAGGTAGAATGCCACTGAGTCCAATCCCCAGTACCGCAAAAAAAAAAAAAAAAGAAAAGAAAAAAATTGGTACTAGGGATTGAATTCAGAGATATTCTACCTCTGAGCTACACCCATAGTCCTTTTTAATTTTTATTTTGAAACAGGGTCTTTCTAAGTTGCTGAAGGTCTCACTAAGCATAATTTAATATTGATATTGCTAATCAAGCTAATTTTGTAATTAAATTATGCATGTATTTCAGTTTGAAACTACTGCCGTATCATTAGTAGGTCAATATTGACTGTGGTAAGATATACAGTACCCACACTTACTGGTGTAGGTTTCTTGGAATGTTTAAATTGGTATATCACTGCAAATTTGTTCAACTTAGAATTAATTGTGATGAAGTGGAACTCTTCTGTTATATTCTTGGAAGGTACTGACTATGGACTTTGAAGTCAAACCAAGGACTGAATCTGGCTCTACTACTGATAACTGTGAGATGAGCAAAGCTACTTGTTCTCTGTGCATCTCAGCTTCTTCATCTGTGCAACCTGGAATAATACCAATCTTGAAAAAATAATGTAAGAACTGAATGTGAGGGTATAGGTACATATTTAGCATTGCACAGAACAAATACTATGCTTTTTTACCTTGAAGATAATATATGCATGAAAGATTTTTAATTTGTATGTGCTATAAATAAATTTATGAGTAGACAAAATACCTGATCAAAAAATATTAAACTTGAGAAACTTAAGATATGCAATTTAAATCAGTATAGTTGTTTAATTGTTAGATTGGCAAAGATTTTTAAAAATAGAATGTTTTTATAATCATGCTGGCATTACAGATAAATAAAGGAGGAGTGGATTAAGGTATTAGGATAATTATCTGTATATAAAATAATGCACTTGTTCCCTGTCTCATACCATATTCAAAATCAATTTCAAGCCAGGTGTAGTGGCACATGCCTGTAATCCTAGTACTTGTGAAACTGGGACAAAAGGATTATAGGTTCAAGGCCAGACTCAGCAATTTAGCAAGATCCTCGGCAACATAACAAGATCTTGTTTCAAAATAAAAAATTAAATAGGTCTGGGGGTATATCTTGGAAGTAGAATGCCCCTGGGTTCAATCCCCAGTACAAAAAAAATCAATTTCAGATAGACAAATGACTTAAATGTGAAATGAAAAGTTACAAACACACACACACACACACACACACACACACACACACAAATTGATAAAGAAACTGGGAAAAATAGGTGAATCTTTTTCACAGAATAATTCAATTTAACATATGTAGATACCCTTCCTTCAAGGAAGTAGAGCTTAATCACCACACCACCTCTCCTTGCAGGGAGACTGAGTAGAGTGATATGCTCCCACTACTAGAGTATGAAGAGAGACAAACAGGAACATTATAGTGGAGAAATCTAGTGGGTGTTCTTAACCAAGTCATTAATATTTTCAGTGATATCATGTACCTCTTGATATTCTAGGATGAATAGGCCACTTCATCTATGTAGTATGCTTTCCAAAACCTACTCCAATCACAAGAAAAAAAGTCAGACAAATTTAGCACACACTACAGCACAATTTTTCTGAGGTCACAAAAAAACAAGGAAAATACGCGGACCAACTCTCAAAGACAGAAGACTGTGGATGGGTGACAAAGAAATGTAATCTAGATACGGTATCGTGTGTGTACTGGATCAGAATGAGAAAAAATGGCAAAATTCAAATGACATCTGGAGTGTAAGTAATGGTTTCTTCAGTTGGACAAACATACCATAGCATAGAGCTGGGGAGGATACAGGGAGATTCTGTACTGTCATTGCAACCCTTCTGTAAATGCAAAATTATTCCAAAATAACAAGTATATTTAAAAAGACCACAAGACTTAGAATGAATATAAAAAATATCTTTATATTCTTAAGGTAGAAAAGGATTTCATAATCAAGACAAAGAGTACAGGAAAGCATTGATAAATGTGGCAGTTCTAAAATAGTTATTAACCAAATTATGCTACAAAGAAAGTAGCACTATAAATCACAAATTGAGAGAAGGTATTTGCAATAAACACATTTCAATGACAGATATGTCTTGCAATGCAAATTTTTTAAAAAGCCACTGTGTGAAAAAATGAGGAAAAATCTTAGTCACTTCAGAGAAAAAGAAATTCCTAAGATTGATGAATATACTAGAGATTGGTGAACCTCGTTACTATTTAGGAAAAGTCCACATGCTTGCCCAATTTAAAGTTTTAAATACCAAGAATATGAAATGTTATGAGGGATGTATAATACCAAAACATTTGTGTGACGAAAATGGGATTGTAAGGCTGTATTGCCACTTTGGAAACAATTTACCAGTATCTAGAGATGTAGATGCAATTGTACTCCTCAGTATATACCTTATAGAAACTCTTGTATACATGCACGAGGAAACATGGCACAAAATGTTTTCAGAAACTCTGTTTGTATTAGCAAAAAAAAAAAAAAAAAAAAAAAAAAAAAAAAAAAAAAAAAAAAAAAAAAAAAAAAAAAAAAAAAAAAAAAAAAGACACAAAAAAATAGAAACAACCCAAATATCTATTATAGCGTAATACCCTCCATCAATTTAAATAAAAATATAATAGCAAAACAATGACAAATTTCAAGAATTTGAAGAAACAAGAGAAGCTTCAGAAGAATGCATACAGCACAATTTCTTTATATAAATTTTAAAAATGTAGAACTAACCATTGGCTGGGCATTGTAATACACATCTATAATCTTAGCTACCTGGGGGCTGAGACAGGAGAGGGTCACAAGTTCAAGCCCAGCCTGAACAACATAGTGAAACTCTGTCTCAATATAAAAAATAGAAAGGGCTGGTCATGTAGCTTAGTAGTAGAATACTCCTGAGTTTGATCCCCTGAACTAAAGAAAAAAAACTTAACTAATTTTGCATTTAGGATTACAAACGTACGCAAAAATCCTATAGTTAGTATGAATGTTTGCATCCCTCCAAAACTGATAGATTGAAATCTAATTCCCAATGTGTTGATATAAAGAAGTGGAGTCTTTGGGAAATTATTAGGTTATGATAGAGTCCTCATGAAGAAAATTAATGCGTTTATTTAAAAAGGGCCTGAAGCGAATTATTTGCCCCTTTTATCCCTCCCTCTGTGTGAGGACACAGCAAGAAGACAACATCTTTGAAAAAAGTAAGTCCTCTCCAGACATGGAATCTACTGACACCTTGATTTCCAACTTCCCAGGCTCTAGAACTGTGAGCAACAAACTTTTGTTACTTATAAATTACCTACTCTCCAGTATTTTGTTATAACAGCTTTAATGAACTGAGACAAAAAATCTATTTTTTTAAAAAAGTAAATGAGAGCCGGGCGTGGTGGCGCACGCTTGTAATCCCAGCATTCGGAAAGCTGAGACCGGAGGATCCGGTTTCGCGGCCAGCCTCAGCTACCCAGTGAGGCACTCCGCAACTTAGTGAGACTCGGTTTCAAAATAAAGAATAAAAAATAGGGCTGGGGGGTATAGCTCGAAGGTAGAATGCCCCTGAGTTCAATCCCCAGTTCCGCAAAAAAAAAAGTAAATGAATAATACACACAATTCTTATAGTTTCATGGAAAGTTTGGGGGAGCAGCACACAACCACCTAGTTATCCATCAATAAATAAATGGATTATGGAATTTTGGGATATCCACACAATGGAATTGTACTCAGCAATAAAGAAGATCAAAATAATGTCATCTGTGGGAAAATGGATGGACCTGGACAATATTATGTTAAGTGAATCACAGAAAGTGAAAGGTCATAGGTTTTCTCTCATACGTAGAGTAATAGGGATACCAGAGGGACTTCTTTTTAAAATGAAGATTCCAAATTAGATTTAAGAATGTCTTGTTCACTCAGGATGCCAGAGGGATACTTTTGAGCAAGCGTAGAGGCAGAGGAACTAATGGACAAGTCCAGATAAGAGTGGACACAGAAATGGAAAGAGAAATGAGTGAACAGATTTGAGAAAGATTTGTGTGGAACCTTGTGTTTTACTAAACAAAAAGCCACGTGGATGGAATTATGTAAAAGTGAGCCATCATCTCCATGAAACCATAGTGGGTGGACAGATTTCAAATTTTAAACCCTAACTCCATTGTCTACACTGAAGTAAGCAGAAAGCTAAGTACATATGAGAGCTACAGATAATTGGAGCAAAAGTATTAATTGAGCACCACGCTCTGCTATTCCCTGCAGTAAGCAAGGCAGAGAACATTATTACTTGTAACCTAATGAAACCTTTAAGAAATGAGTGACTAATCTTGCTCATGTCTGTCTATAATTACCACCATTACACATGGATTGGATTAATATTTAGTATTATACTTGGATAGAACCTGTCTTTTTCGACTATTCACATTTATGCTTCTTGTTGCATAGTAAAGAAAATAATACACTGGAAAACATGGTTATGGCTCATAATATTTATTTCACTGGGTCATTTTTTAATGCTTTTTACAAGAGATTTCTGAGAAAATATTTTAAAATTTGAAGTATAATAATATAAATGATAATAAAAAGATTTGGAGAAAAGTGCCCTCGACAGAGTTTTTCAAACAAAGGGGAATTCTGATAATAAAGCTCGATTAGACATATTGTATTTATCAAGGAGACCAAGACAACATAGAAATCATAGAAGAAAGAAATCAACTAAATTTATTTTATGACTTGCACATCATAAAGAATTCCTAAATTTCAGGTGTATGTTTTGGTTTCCCACATATAAGTGTATTTATAGCTAAGGTAAAACATATTTTTAAAAAGTATGAATTAATAACAACTTTTCAAGAAAAGTACATGGGAAAATGTATCAAATATATTTTATGCAGAATTCAAATTAAGTGTTCTTATTCCCTTACACATAAAGGTTAATGTGTTCTTTGTTTAAGGTAGACTAGCTCAAAAATATGGATTCCCTGGTAAAAAGTTATTGCTTATAGGTCTGTGTATCTCTTGTGTTTGTACTGAAATTGACACAATGTCCTGATATTATATCTTTTCAGGTTGGTCTTATTTACATTGTATGCTTTTTATTTGTATTTATTTGTATTTTTCCTCCCTTGGAATTTTGAAGACAGAAACTGCCACTTTTTTTTTCTCTAGTTCTTTGCACAGGGTATGGCAACAGTAGATTCTCAATAAATACATAATTAATTTATTTGCATGTATATAATAGCTATTCCCAGGATATTTTAGTCTACCTAAAATTATTAATTCTATGAGGTTAAGTAATATCAATGTTCCCATCTTTATGAATAGCTATTTCAAATCTATAATTTTGCACAAACTTCTAATTCATCTCTCTAAAATACTATATAAATTCTGTAAAGCCAAAAAAATCTCAAAATACATTTTCTCCATGGAATATAATACAATTAAATGGCTTCTTATATTTTGTTGAGGGACTATCACATACAAATAATGTAATAGTGAATCATGAATTTTAACATTTCCATAAAACACAGCATATAGGAGTGTGAATCTTCTCTTGTTCTCAGGCATGCATATTCTGCTTTGTGGGTTGCTAAGATACACTAAACTTAAAAGTACAGAAATTCAATTTGGCTCTTTAAAAATAGGCTAGGCAGCTTTCTTATTTCTGACAAAATTAGTCTCTAGGGAACACATACAATCTCAGCACAATCATTTATTTTAGTCACTTCTGGCCTTACTAGTGTTTTGTAAAGATATTAATTTTAAATTTTCATGTTGGGATCAGAAAATGTATTTGCAAGCATTAAACAAATAGCTCTGCCTTTTGACTTCCCACCATTCACTGAGGTAACCTATAGACAACAACCCAGATCCATTCCAATGAAAAACCATTGGTCTCAATTTCAATTTCTCTTCTATTCCTTCTCCTTTTTCCTAAAAATGCAAAGTTATACCATAGTCTAAAATGCATTTAATCTAAGATGAGGCAGTGATGGAATAATGTGGGAGATACCCATGCTGATTTCTTAGGTTATAAAAAATCTTTACAAACATGTATCTCTTGCTGCTGACCCAAATAACAAACATGGATATATTTTAAACATTCACATTATTAATTGTGGAGTCTGAACTGAGAAGCTACTATTTGATAGATGTCAATATTTACAGGCTGAATGACATTTCTGGTCACATGCCTGACCACCAGCTTTGAAATTTGTTCCTTAATAAGAAACAGATAACCTGGTATAGTGGCCCACACCTGTAATCCCAGTTCTTGGGTGGCTCAAGGACAACCTCAGCAATGTAGTGAGACTGTCAGCAACATAGTGAAAGCCTGTTTCAAAATAAAACATAAAAAAGAGCTAGGGATGCAGCTCAGAGGTAGAATGCCCCTGAATTAAATTCCCAGTACTACACAGATACACACAGGCACATATACATGCACATACACACACATACAAAAGAAGAAGAAATGGGGCATGGTGGTGCATGTTTGTAATACCAGTATCTGGGAGGCTGACACAGGAGGAGCACAGGCTCAAAGCCAGCCTCAGCAATTTAGTGAGGCTGTCAGCAACCTAGTGAAGTCCTGTTTCCAAATAAGAAATAAAACAGGTCTGGGGGTGTAGCTCAGAGGTAGAATGCCTCTGAGTTCAATCCCCGGTACCACCAATAAATAAATAAATAAATAAATAAATAAATAAATAAATAAATAAATAAAGGATTGATGTTTTATAGAATCCTGGTCATATGTAAAAGTTATGAAAAGATTAATTGAAAAAAACATTCACCTATATATCTGAAACTTATACAAATATCCATTTATATAGAGAGATAGATATAGATAGATGTAATATTGTAAAATCCCTGTATCTAAAGGTAATGGATGGGGATCAAAAATCCTTGCATATACTATTCACTAATCTCTAATTTCTATTTTTATTTTTCATAGTAGTTCACATTCCCTTTATTTCCTCTTATAGCACTGGCTGTCTTAATTCTTAGTAGAATTTAGCTTCTCTTTCATAGAGCCTCTCATCTGTAGAATTGCATCTTTTCCTTCCTCCTTCCTCACTACAGTCTAGGTGAAGGTCTTCTTTGTCATTGTACGTGTGTGTGTGTGTGTGTGTGTGTGTGTGTGTGTGTGTGTGTAACTGGCAGTTGGACCCAAGGTTCTACCTACCTCTGAGCTATAACCCAGCCCTTTTTATTTTGAAACAGGACAGGGTCTTGCAAAGTTGCCACTCACTGGCCTGGAACCTGCAATTCTCCTGCCTCAACCTCCCAAGTCATTGGGCTTATGGGCATGTGTAACTGCACCCAGCTTTATATTTTGATTAATGCCTATACATAAGTGATATAAAAATATTTATCTCCAATCCATGTGTTTCTGCTTTACACTCTAGACTCACATCTCTGAAGCTAGGTTTTCAAATATAATATTCAGAAAACCAAACTCATGTTCTGGTGCTGCAAATCTATTCCTCCTCCTCTCTTCCTTTCCTACAATTTTATGCCAACAGGAGTTTGAAGGTTGGGAGAAGAGAAATGGTTTATTATTGTAAGCTTTCATACTGCACACAAAGTGGTTTAGAATATAAATAATACTGCCTTATGCTAGACTACTATATGTTAGAGATACATGCTCTTAACACTACGGCAAACACAAAGATGCTACAAATACAACATCCCCTCAAACAGGTGTCTTAGAAATTTGCAGCAGCCTGAACACATCAGATGTGTTGGTATGTTTTGATCTGGGGGAGCCAGGCTCACCTGACTCTGAAACAAAAGTAAAACAATTACACGTAACAAGAACAAATGCAAATAATAACAGCAAGGACCATGAACTTTTGGGAAAGAGTTGCTTCTCAAGACAAATCAAAGACTTTCAATTTTATTCCTCTTTTTTTATTTCCTTTTTCCCCCTTCATTCTTCCTTCTCTCCCTTCCTTCCTTCTTTCTTTCATCCTTTTATTTATTTATTTACTTTTTTTTTTTTCCGAGACAGTCTGGCTTTTGGCTTTTTGCCCAGGCTGGTTTCCTAGGCTGAAGCCACCTTCCCACCTCAGCCTCCTGAGTAGCTGAGACTACTAAGACTTACAGGCACCTACCGGCACCCAACACTGTGCCTGGCAGTGAGACTTTCCATTTTAAAAGCCCAAATGTTGCCTTTCTCCTCTTTCCTCAAACCAACTAATAATTCTATAAGACATTATCTTTACTCCTTGCTGTCCTCTCAAGAGGGCAAATTTTTGCCAACCCTAGTTATGGTTCTTCGTATATATATATATATACTAAATTTAGGGCTAAATAGCTTCATAAAGTTGATGTTTATCTCTCTATTTGCATTAATAATTATAGGTTTAAAAGAGAAGAAACAATGTCTGCTATTTGAAAACTTCAATAGTTTGATCGCACAAAAAACTCAAGAGTCTCTACCAGAAATGTTTTCATTTACTCATAGCTATTATGCTTAATGTTTTAGTTTTTTTTTTTTTTTTTTTTTTTTTTACACTTGGGGAAATATGCTTAAAACTCATTACCCTTAAAGACATATGACAGGATAATTTTTCACATATAAAAAAAGAAAAATACTAATGATTCTGTAGGTTGTTAAAACTAAAAATGATTGTCTTTTTTTCTCTTATCATTAATCTTTCACATATTCCACTGGGCAAAATAACCATCACCAAAATAAATTCCAAAAATCTAAGTGTAAGACTTCCGGAATGTCACAGAAATAAAGTATGCTGTGCTTCTGAAGCAGAAATCTCAGAACTCACAGGCAAGGACTTTCCTAGATTGACACAATCTTACTTTTCCCAAGAATTCAGATATCTATATTGATGATTTTGATGTATTTATATAATATATTTGACATTGTTTTATTCCTATAAAGTGTATTACTTAGATATATATAATTTATTTAAAGAATTATAGAGGGATTCTTTTTTTTTTTTTTTTTTTTTTTTTTTTTGCAGTACTGGGGATTGAACTCAGGGGCATTCTACCTCCGAGCTACACCCCCAGCCCTATTTTTTATTCTTTATTTTGAAACCGGGTCTCGCTAAGTTGTGGAGTGCCTCACTAGGTAGCTGAGGCTGGCCTCGAACCTGGATCCTCTGGTCTCAGCCTCCCGAATGCTGGGATTACAAGCGTGCGCCACCACGCCCGGCTTATAGAGGGATTCTTGAGTAACTCACTTTCCTCTTCCTTGTTCCTCTGGACTTGGTCAGGAGAGGTCACTTTGTTAGCCATCCCCAAGTGACTTCTAATGTTTCTGATGATCTGATGCTGCCCTGAGAATGCCCATATCACAGCTGTCACCACCATCTGGAGAACTTCATTATCTCTGTGAAATGGTTTTCTCTTACACATGTGATATGACCTCTGCTCATCACTCTAGTGGAGGAAACTATTCTCTCCCCATCATCATTATATCCTGCCATTGGTTCATGTGGCAGCATTGACTCACCCCCCCATAGTTTCCTTAAAAAAGACTTGTGATCCAACTTTGATTTGATTTATACTTTATCACAGTTTTTCCCTCCTAAAGATCAATAGTAGGCAATAGTCCAAAGGAGAATAGATTACAAACCAAATTGAATATTATCGCATTTAGCATGTACCAGTTACAGAAATAAATATTTGAATTCTTTAGTTTTTCCTTCTATAGGATGCCATTGGGTAAAGTTAACCTCCTGTGATCTATACATAAATAACCTACATTGTAAGATCATCTGGCTTAGCATTTATGTCTTTATATCTCAGGCAAAATTGCTGCTCCCTTCTCTGAGCTCCTCTGTGGTGGTACGTCCTACTGATGGATGATTATTTCTTTGTGTCCTTCTGCAACAGATGTTTTCAGTAGAGCACAGGATCTACTGACAATTAAATACTTCCTGTGTGTTGGCACCTTACTAAACACTTTATATATTTAACTCAAGCTGCACTCATTTAACCCTTCCTAAAATCCAATGAGATAGGTATTCTTACCATCTCATCTTGCAGATGCGTAAATGGAAGCAGAGAGAGGCTAAATCATTTGTCCACACACCAATAAGTGGAGGAACCAGAATAAGAACCCAAGCTGCATGGTGACAGAACCTGTCTTCTTAGCTCCTGCTAAACTGCCTTTCAATAAAACACACGTGGCCAATAGTGTCTTAGCCCAAACTGTATTGACAGACATTTAGACTGATCCTAATCTTTTGCTTTTTATGAACAGTGTTATAATGAATATCTCTTTACACTTAACACTGCATGAGAGGTTTTTTTATTGTTTGTTTGTTTTTTGTGGTACTGGGGATTGAACCCGGGGCCATTCTACCTCTCAGCTATACCCCTAGCCCTATTTTTATCCTTTATTTTGAAACAGGGCCTCACTAAGTTGCAGAGGACCTCACTAACTAGCTGAGGCTAGCTGTGAACTTGCGATCCTCCTGTCTCAGCCTCCCAAGTACTGGGATTACAAGCATACGCCACCATGCCTGGCTGCATGAGAGTTTATCTAGAAAATGAATATCCTGAAGTAGATTTTTTTCATTCAAAGAGTGTGGAAATGTAAATTCTGACAATGGCTTATGGAGAACATTTTGACAATATTTATCAAAATGTAAAATGTGCACACTCTTTGAATTACCTAAGGACTTAGACCACAAAATGGTTCAAATATTCAAAATCTAGGCAATAATATGTTTTAGTACTTCTGAAGGACAGGGAAGGATAAAATTATCTGGATAATTAGGTCTTTCCCCCATTTCAGCTGGTATGCTTAAATTTACAGATGTTAAATAGGGTGCCACGTAATTGTTAGGTTTTCTGGAAATCAGATACACACCAGACATAGAAAACCTCAGTCCTTCCATATGTAATTTGTGAAATGTCTAAAATACATTCAAAGAAAACTCACCACAAACTGATTTAAGAAAGTAAACTAAAAAAACAACCCAGAAATTACAATGAGAAATTTGTCTCGAAAGAAATAATTGGCAATTAATACTTTGAATACTTTTAATATAAAATTGTTCAATTCACAAGATGAAATCTAAGTGGAAAATTTACCACACCTTAATTTTTTTCAATTGTTAAAGGAAAATTAATTGAAACTAAAGCCAAAAAGGAAAGGAACACTAGTAATTTTATGATACAATATAGTAAATGCCTAATGTTATTTAAATTAAATTATTCAAATCAGAGTTCCAAATTAATAGCAGGTAGGAACTCACTCAGTTCTGAAGATCAGAATTGGGTTTGAAAACAAATCGGCTACATTTTATAAACAATTTGGTTTCCATTTTGATGGCATACTTTGAGTGTTTTTTTAATTGAATGAATAAGAAGAACCAGGCAACTTCTTATTTAAGACCCCTAATATTTATTTAAGATGGGAATTCTTCATTTCCCTTTTACAGACAAAACTGGAACTCAGATATACAAAGACATAGACTTGGATAGCCATGACAGATTGCAAGGCTTACAAATCCAGCACCACAAATTCACTTGTGTTTAACAAGGAGATATTTCTAACTAATTTCTGAATGTCAGTTGAACTAACAGTGGCTTTTTGGAGAAACTTCAACTTTTGATCTTCAGAACTGAGTGAGTTCCTACCTGCTATGATTTGACTTGTTTCCTCCAAAACTCATGTTGAAACTCAATTGCTATTGTAACAGTATTAAAAGATGGAACCTCAGCCCAGAGTGGTGGCACACGCCTATAATCCCTGTACTTCGGAGGTTGAGACAGGCAAATCAAAGGTTTAAGGACAGCCTTAGCAATGTAGCAAGCCCCTCCACAACCTAGCAAGACGACCCTGTTCCAAAACCAAAAATAAAAATGGGCTAGGGGTCAAGGTCAGAGGTAGAATGCCCGGGTTCAATCCCTAGTACCACAAAAAAAAGGAAAATAAATTTGACCTGCTGGATATGGTAATACATGCCTATGATCCCAGTATTTAAGGAGGCTGAGACAGGAGGATCACAGGTTTGAGGTCAGCACACAGTAATTTAGTAAGACCCTTTTCAAAATAAAAAATAAAGTAGGGCTGGGGCATAGCTCCATAGCAGAACCTCCATGAGTTCAATCCCCTATACCACAAAATTAAATTATAAAATAAACCCCAATTCAATCCCCAGTACCACACACACAAAAAAAAGAGATGAGACCTTTGAGGTGTAAGGTGATGAAGGACCAACATTCATTAGTGAATGCAGTTATTGGGAGCAGGCTAGTTATTACAGGAGTGGGCTCCAGGTGAAAAATAAGTGTAACCCCCATGCTTTCTCTCTGTCTCATGCATGCTCCTTCTCATGTGACGCCTCCTTTCATGTTTTGAAGCAACAAGAAGGCTCTTGCCAGATGCCAATGTCAAACTTTTTGACTTCCCAGCCCTTTGGAAGCATGAGCCAAATTAATTTCTATCCTTTTAACATTACCTAGTCTGTGGTATTCTGTTATAGCCAAAGAAAAGACCCATACACTACCATTAGGTTTTTAATTGTATAGAATTAACTGGGGAAACACACTATTCTTTGTGAGTAAATTCCTTAACTCTTTGTGTTGCCAAGGCCTTCAAGACCACAAAACTTTGGGTATCTCTTGTAGCCTGACCAAGACTACCTTAGTATGCTTTTGTTATTATTGTAAGAAAAGTGGGAAGTTTAGTGAAAACAAGTAGCATAACTTTCAGATGTTCAAATACCTTCAAATGCCTCACAGTTCTAGGAGTGGCCTGGAATAAGAGTATGAAGTCACAGGTGCAGAGGCGCACAAGGCAGCTCTCCAACCTCAAAAACATTTACAACCTTATTGACCAAAGAAACCAAATGTGCAAGCTGAGTGTCAGTGTCTTAACTACTTTATCAAGATTAAATATTTTTAAAATTTTATTGGTGCACTGTAATAAAATACATCTTAATAAAGTTCTGGGTGGTAGAGGTATTCATGCACACATCCCATATGTGCATGAAGCTCCTCCCATCCCACCCTATTCTCTCCTCCCTCCCTCCTTTCTGTGCTCAGCATAATAGTTGACTTTGATAAGTTTGTGTATATACAACATGTTCATTGAAGTGTGTTTCTCTTCCCTCCCATCTCCCTAGGTTGCCTTCTTTATTCATCTAAGGTTTCTCAAAGATTAAATAATTTTGAATATTGTAGTTTCCAGAAAAAAATAAAAGGAAGATGATTATAAATTGAGCTCTAAAAAAAATGACATGGTTCTTAATAATAACACCTAGGAAAATTTAAAAAAATTACACACACACACACACACACACACACACAAGTTTTCAGCCTTGATTGGAAAAAAAAAGTACTAACTTCAAAACCCTATATATAAACCAGACATGCTAGCACATGCCTGTAATCCCAGTACTTGGGAGGCTGAGACAGGAGGATCACAGGTTTGAGACCAGTCTTAGTAACTTAGTGACTCTCAGCAACCTAGAAAGACCACATTTCAAAACAAAAAATAAAAGACCTGGGGGTGTAACTGTGGAATTAAACCCAGGATCATTCTATACTCGTGTGTGTGTGTGTGTGTGTGTGTGTGTGTGTGCGCGCACATAGGTACACGTTTATGTGTTTATATATGTACATGTGTGTATATACATATACCAACAAACACACACATATAGGGAGAATTGGCTAAAAGCCTTTCCTGCACAAATCTTACATTTAAATGCCCTACTACTTAGAGCTAACAATACATACCCATTCTAAAGAGGAATGAGGGCCAGAAACAGAATATTATGCTGCCAAAGTCTCAGTTACATGCATCAGTTTACTGCCATCTCTTCAGATTAGAGATGGTCAGGAGTTGATGATGTCCATGACTCTAGGAATAGCAATTCTCCTCTAAATCTCTGATCTCCTGTGCATAGTACCTTCCCAAAGGAAGAAAGAGTTCTGTATATTTTCATAAGAGAATAATAGAAGAAGTTGAGCCCACTTTAAAAATAAAATCAACTCCATGCCTTACTATTGTTCATTTTGATGCCAAGTTCTATAATATTCTATACTTTCTAAGTGAAGCAATGCTGAATAAATTATCCATTCTTTTAGGTATGTCAAAAACCGTTTTCAGGTTCTAGCTAAAAATCCATTTTATTAGCACTTCAAATACCTGAAAAAGGAAATTCATAGACCCCTGTTCCTGATCAAGGCTGAATATATCTCTACGCCCAAACTCATTATCTTTGCTCCAGTAAGCCTTTTCTTTCATCACAAGTTCTTTATAAGTTTCTCAAGATGCAATTTAAATAATCACCTATGAGAGAGGTAGTGATTACCCTAATGACAAGATTTCTGCCTTTCTGTCCTGAAAATTTTCTAGCATTTGTCTGCAATATTTAGATAACTATTTCATTTTATCATAATTATTTGCACATGTTTACCATATCTGTTAACACTGTAAGTTCCAAAAAGAAAGGCCACATTGTATAACTGACCTGCCTTTTGCTACAGAAGTGGATGTAGGAATAGCTAAGATATAATTCCAGTGTCAAGGAACCAGGAACTCTATCTCCTCAGTGTTTCCCAGAACACCTTACAAATCTGGAAAATTTTTGGAGTGCTCTATTTTTTTAATGGGTGCCTGAGACCATAATAATATCCAGAGAGAAGGAAATACAGATAATATTTTTCTTTTATTAGACTTTATATGAACATGCCATTTTTAAATTTTTTATTGGTGCATTGTAATCATACATCTTTGTTAGGTACAAGCTGGTAAAGGCATACATGCACACATTTCTCATTTAACTCATCACCAATTACCGCCCCACTACCTCATCCTCCCTCCTTCTCAGGTTCAGTTTAGGGATTGACTTTGATATGATATGATTGTGAAAGTACATCATGTGCATTAGGGTGCCCCCCCATTACCTTTCAGTTAAGTCACCTTCTTTGCTCATCTAAGATTTCTCCTTCTTCGTCTAGAGAACCTCTTATGTATGAACATGTCAATTTTTAAGAAACATAAAAATCTCAGTATGAATGAGAGAGAAGGCAATGAGTTAATACTTTTATGCATTAATGTATTTTTTAAAAACAAAGCAGAACTGTAATAAATAATAACACTGTAATTTATTCTTTCTTTGTTTATTTAGTTTTAAAATAAGCAATTAGACTAAATTTTAATTTTAAATATTTAGATTTAGTAAAAATTTCATATGAATTACAATAGGCACTTACCAAGTAAATGTATTACATTTTTCAGTTCATACTTTTCTACTGTTTTAAGTTTTAAATACAAGTAAAACTACAGATTTGTCACATACAATGTTAGAATTAAAGTAAGTTCTGTTTCTTCATCTTTACAGTATCCTGTCATTAAGTATTTTGATCCACTGTTTAAATACAGGAACAAGCCTGGCTTGGTGACACAGGCTGATAATCCCAGTACTTGGGAGGCTAAGAGTGGGGGATCCGGGTTCATGGCCAGCCTCAGCTACTTAGTGAGGCCCTCTGCAACTTAGTGAGACCCTGTTTCAAAACAAAGAATAAAAAACTAGGGCTGGGGGTGTAGCTCGGAGGTAGAATGCCCCTGGGTTCAATCCCCAGTATCTCAAAAAGAAAAAAAAGAAAGAAAGAAAGAAAAAGGAACAAATGCTGTTATAACAGTTAGATGGAGAACTGCATCCAAAGCAAGCTCAAAAGGAATGTGTAGCTGAGTGTGTGTGTGTGTGTGTGTGTGTGTGTGTGTGTGTTAGAAGTAATTCTAGCCTAAGAATTTTCTAAAGTAATTTCCAAATAAAATGTAATTCTTCTTAAAAGGGAATAAAGAAGTGAGAATTTGAAACTTGTATACATATTACTAAAACTCAGCAATTACTACAATTGTTTAGAATGTAGACCAACATACTTCTGTTTTTCTATAGAAGTGTTTTATCATTGACATTTGAGATGCTGATGCCTGGTGATAATGGAAAGTAGACTGACTTTATCGGGTCTTACTGTTGTTTCTGAAATCTCTCCATGTAGCACATGGAGATCCTGGCCCTGCCCTACCTCTTCCCCAACCTAACCCTGCTATCCTCAGCTGAGTTAATGAACCAGACAGACCCAGTGCTGGGCCTCAACAGTTAGGCTGTATGGCAGTAATTGCAGTGGTGAGTGTTAATCATTGGCAGAGTTTATTCTTTGCCAAGTACACAGAGGCTGCTTCTTAAACCACTTTTCAGTTTAGCACATCGAATTAATTTTTTTTTTTGGTTTAGACTCGTACTACAAATAGATTTAAACTGTTCTCTCAATGATACCAGGGATTTTTTTTAATGCTCAAATGCACACTAGTTTTTAGCTGTCAAAATTAACAAGACAAAGAAAAAGCCTCTCTTCTCACTTTCATGTGCTGTAATAGCAGTATAATGAAGAGATTAGGAGCGCAGCTCCCCAGGAAACTTTATTAACTCCTCAGCTGTGCTGTCAATATGTTGCCTCTTTTACCTGGGTTTAGGAGCTACTGGCAGTGTGACTGGACAAATTTATTAATATCTATAAGCCTCAATGAAATGGTTATTGTATAGTGTTTTCTTCCATGAGTTTTTAAAAATTAAGTTAGATAATTCATATACAGTAGGTCTCACAATATCTGAGGTACTAAAACAAAGCACTTAAAATTGCTAGATGATACCAGTATTACAATCATAATAATTAGACAAAACACACCAAAGTAGTCCCTAATTCCCTCCACTTCCTCTTCCTACCTGTCTCTAAATGCTTCATTGCTGCCATACAGAGTCAAGTAGTCCAGGCTTTTTGTTGTTGTTGTTATTGTTTTGTTTTGTTTTTGATCTTCCTATTCTCTGCTCTCTTAGTTTAAAAACAAAATCCTCTTAATTTCATCTCTCAGAAACTTCTTCTTCATTGCAATCTAGCACTACTTTATGGGGTGTGGCTTACACATATTCACACATTATATTTGCAATTCTGGTTTGCCATTTCATAGTATAAAATATCAGCCATTCTGTCAATGATATATTACTATTTCTAGATTTTAAAAATCCTACATCTGATGCATTTAAGTCTGAAAGACTCATTTCAAGTCAAGGACTCAATTGATTTAAAAAACAAAAGGATAAACCATGAGCAATCTGCATGCCTAGACAGACCAGTACCAGTAAAAATCTCAATAAACAACCATAGCCTGGTGTTAAAAAGAGTCAGCTTCAGGAAAAATCTTTTTCAAGTTCTGAACAGTGGAATATGCATCTGAACCCAGCAGTACACCAAAATCTCCACTGATGGATAATGAAATTAAAGGTGACCTCAAACTCAAAGTGCTTTATGGAAGGAGTGGAAGAGACAGCCCTCAGCTTAACACCAATAAATGATTACAGCTTTAAAAAAAAAAAGTTGTTCAAAAAGTCCTTTGCAGTTATCAAATGTGATACTAGATTGTTTGAAAATGGTGGCAGAAGAAAATATTTTGATCAGCTGAAAACAAACTCTTTATATTCCACCCAAATCGTTTAAAGTCAGGAAAAATTATTAGAAATGGAATTTTTTCATAAAAATATGTTCATTGCTCAAATATGAAAAACTGATTCATATTTGTTGGAAAATCAGCAATATTCAATTTTTTCTTGTGGTACTGGAGATTGAACCCAGGGGCATTCTACTTTTGAGCAACACATCATGCCCTATTTTATGTTCTGATTTGAAACAGCTTCTCTACTTCACTGACAGTCTTTATACATTGCAGAGGCTGTCCTTGAACTTGTGATCCTTCTTCTCAGCCTCCTAAGTACTAAGATTACAGGCATGTACCACCACACCCAGCTAATATTTAATTTTCAAAATATCATGACTGTATTTTCCTAATTTGTATAGTGCTGACTTTATTTTAATTAAAATTTTATCAATTATATCTACTAATATTAGAATGATGATATATGTTGATTATGTTATCAAATTTAACTTAGGTTTCAAAAATACTGATCTATAATTATTTTTATAAATTTATACATAAGATGCATTAAACCTCTAGTACTGGGCTTTATTTGATTAGTTCTAACAATTCTTAATGGTGTTGATGGCACATAATCCCATAAATTTTACCATTTCTCTAACACAAGATTAAATATACTGCAGTCGCTTTATGCATGTTGTCCTAGGTTGCTCTGGGGGAAAAAGAGTATTTATAATCCATTTTTAGTTCATTTTTCAAACTCTATTGATTTCATCCAACCTCTGAATGAATAGGAAACATGCCAGATTAAAGTATGATGATCAGCAATTTGTCTTTTCTACATTAATTTTTTTCTGCTTCTTAGGACTCTGTTCTATGATTTCCCACAAGATCATCTAGGCAAATTTAGACTTGTACTTAACATTCACTTATCTCAATACACAAAAGTCCATCAAATGTTCAGTAATCTTTTTATTTTGAAAAAAAATGTTCTGAAATATTGTTGTTGAAGGAAACAAGGGATGCCATGGCATGTTTTTGATGTCACCTTGAAGAAACTGTCATACACCATCTGCTGGTTTATGAAGCATGCTGAATGGCAATGTTGATGAATTCTTCTCTAATAAGTGACGCATATTGACATAGCCACCAACCATGCCCTAATGATTGCAACTGTGCCAAGGTGCCTGGAAATGCATCCAGTTGAAATTCTGTCTATCTTTTGTATTTGTGAGTGACTAATACTCTAAATAACCTATTTTGGTTTGTTCTGGGTATCATTTTTACATGTGATAGGTGTATCTTTCAATCTAGTCCACAAACAGGAAGGTTCACAGTCTTCCCTGTCCTCATTGTCCTTGTAAGTTGTCATCTGAGAATTCTTACTCTGCTAAGAATATAAAGGCTGAAAAAAAATCAGTCCAGAAAATAATCAAAAAATAATTCAGAAACCATTCTCTCTGCTTTACTCCTTAGATTAACTAATGTGAATGTTGGGTGGAAATTACAACTATGGCATAAAAATGAGAATTATTCTATAAATCATTAATATTAAAGTTTTCAGTGATTCTCAAACATGAAAGAAATCATATGCTATTTCTCAAGTAGAAAACATAGAGAGTCCAAATGTGGGTGATGAGGAGGGAGAGAAATGATAACTAATAATTAATAAATTATAAATAACTAATAAAAATAAAGGAAGCATATTTTATTAATTATGCAAGGAAAATCATGGAATACTTCTGAGTCTCAATTCTAGAACTTTGTTTATGAATACATAAGCAGAAAGACAAAAAATTGACAAATTCAATCATTAGATTGCTAGCATTTTGTTTTGCTTTAGAATTGACAGTATTATTCATAGTTGGAATTGCTACTACTGGTGACAGCATTTACAACCTAGAATTGGAAACCACTCCAGGTTCTTTAAGCAGGAAATGAATCAAATAAAGGAATTGTATAAAATCCTTTGAAGAACTGGCAATATAGATTCAAGGCTGCATCTCTGGGTCTGAGCTCTGCCAGGATAAGAAATGTAGGAAATTGGAAATAGCTGATGAAACTACTGAATTATTAAAAAAAACAACAACAACAACAACACACCACCACTGCCATCCTTCAAGGATTAAAAAGAAACATGCAGCATAATTTCCTCAGCGATGGAGCCCTAGACCCCTAAGACCAGCTGCCCTCACCTGGGCTAAATCTCCCTGATAGCTTGGAAGCTAAGGAACGAACTCTGCTGGAGAGAAACTCCATTTCTTAACTATACCTGCTAGCAGAACACAAAGCAAAGAGGATGGTTTCTACCCCACTGCCAGATTTCTAGGGTCTTATAACCACATAGGAAGAACTCACTTTAAATACAGAAACATTGCTAAAAGAGCCTGGATGCTGTAGTTTGGGTCTTCTGGGCTTTGCATCAAAGTGAGGCCCACTAGTAAGCTTAGGTTGGTTATTTTGCACCCATCCACTATGTTTAATATATTTCCAAACCGTTGTCATGGTCAGAGTCATATGTACTTTTCATAAGATCCATTCAGGTAGGTAGTACTATACCTGTCTTACAGAGGAGGAAATTTACAGTGTGAAGATACACTATATCTAAAATTGAAGATGGAATAAGGTGCCAGGAGTGGTGGCATATGCCTGTAACCTTAGTACTTGGGAGGCTGAGACAAGAAGATCAAAGATTTGCAGCCAGCCTCCACATCTTAGTAAGGATCTCTGCAACGCAGTGAGATCTTGTTTCAAAAAAATAAATAAATAAAGTAGGACTGGAAGAGTAGTTCAAAGACAGAATGCCCCTGGGTTCAATCCCTAGTAATACACACACACACACACACACACACACACACACACACACACACACACACACGATGGAATAATGTGCTAGTACAGGTAACTTAATAGCACTGCTTTCATTGAAATTCTTCTCATTAATATCACCTGTCCCCGCTAGGTATTTGCTAAAGAAAGTCATTATCTGTTCCTTGGTTCTCAAACATTTATAAAAGAAAGATCCATTTAGTTAAAACTTAAAAAAGGAAGACCAATGCTATGGTCTGAATGAAATCCTAATCCCCCAAAATGATAGAATTAGGACACAGGGTCTTTGGGAGGTAAGCAGGTCATGAAGGCAGAGGCTTTATGATTGGGATTAATGTCTTATAAAAGAGGCCTCAGAGACAAAGTCCCTTCTGCCATGTAGGGACACAGTGATTGGTGACGAGAAAGCAGGCTGTCACTATGCTATTGATAAGCTACCCAGTTTATGGTATTTTGTTACAACAAGCTGAACAGACTGAACCATCAGGTGAGAAATAACATATACTTCTATAACAAATATGAGAATTTATGTTCCAAAATCAAATATCAACAATGTTTCTACTGAGTCAAAAAAAATAGATTGCCTAAATTCGAATACCCAAAGAAGTAGTTGGTATTTCTATCAGCATTCTCACCACTGTGAACCAAAACACCTGCAATGCCAAACTTAGAGGCAAAGGAATCCTCTTTCCTTAGATAATCCTTGGAGATTTCCCCGGAAATTTTAGTCCATATAGGTAGTCCATGTATATTGGCTGCTGAGCAGGGGCCAAGGCTGAAGGTCCTCAGGGCATGATGGTCAAAAGCAGGAAGGCGAAGAGGCCATCATGGTATAGATTTAAAAAAATGCCCCCTGGGAGACCTCGTGTTCAGTGGTGATACAACTGAATCGCAGAGTTCTAATCTCACGAGTGGGTAAGTCCATTGATGGACTAATGGGTTTATTGGCAGGAGGTAGGTCACTGGAGATGTGGTCTTGGGGACTATATCTGTCCCTCAACCCCACCCCTTCTGCTTTCTGCTGCCATGCATTGGGCTCGGCCACACCACCAGACACCCACCTGGGAGCATGGCTATCTCCAGAGTATGAAGTCTGAGGAACACTCTCCTTTCAAACCATAATAGTTGACTATCAAAAATTCTGATACTGGGACTGTGGGTGTAGCCTCGTCATAGAGTACTTGTCTACTATGTACAAGGTCCTGAGTTTGATCCTCAGCATCAAAAAGCAAAGAAAAAAATCCTGACATAATGGGAAATTATGTCACTTTATAAAAATGGTAAGTGAAGTCATGATATATAATATTATATCAGCTTAGATAAAAATATCTAAAGTCTATATCAATAAAAGAAACAAACACTTCCAATGACATTACATATATATGTGAGAATACCAATGCCAATCTCAATACCTTATATGGGGAAGGTGGGGAGTAGGGAGGGAGCCAGGGTAAAACTCACCAAGTGCTGTGTACATGTATGTCACTATCACTCTGAATTATATTATGATGTGAGACTATAATGCACCAATAAAAGTATGAAAAAATCACTGAAAAAATAGGAGAAAAAGAGAAGAAAATGAACCAGGAAAAAATAAAAGATATTTTCCCAAAGAAGAAATTATAAAACATAATTATTAAAAAAGTGAAATCTTTCATATTGAAAAGTCTCATCAATTGCCTAGTGAAGGGAAAGTAAAAACTATGCATAATTTGACATTGTTGTTCTAAAATCTTAGAATAGCATAGAGAGAAAATTCAAAGTTTCTAGAGAAGAAATCAGAGTAGCTACTATAGTGAAGATTCATTTCATGATTAATGCTCAGATTATGGCACAGAAAAGGCATTTGAAGGCTTAAATGAGCAAAATAAATTACATCTGACTGAAAAAAATGATTGTTTATTGAATGAGTTATGGTTTTTGTTTGGTTCTAGGAATATAAAGTGAAGCAAATATGACTTTGAAATATTTATAATTGTTGGTAAAAATCTCTTCATAGACTGAGACGCTTCTATTTAATTCTTGCTTGATGGTACAAAACATTTAAATTAAATTTGACAAGGATTTAATTGCCTATGTTTTAATTCCTAACAAAATAAATAATCACGTAACTGTCCAAAAGATACCTAGAAATAATGGTTTTGAGTTCATATGCCTATAGATTGCGAGCAATTCTGACTCATGTGTAATCTAGCTTACAAAGTCACAGGATGTTTCAGTATCTTATCTCTTTCCTTCTTGCTTCAAATAGTATTTTTGAAATAAAACCTTAAATGCTGAAGTTTATTATCATATGAGAGTAAAACCCTATACATTTGAGATACAGAAATTTATTTTAAAATACTTAGAAATGATGACTCTGGCTGGGCATGGTGGCACACGCTTGTAATCCCTGTACTTGGGAAGCTGAGACAGGAGGATCGCAGGCTCATGGACAGCCTCATCTACTTATTGAGGCTCTCCACAGCTTAGTGAGACTCTGTTTCAAAATAAAGAATTAAAAAATAGAGTTGGGAAGTGTAGCTCAGAGGTAGAATGCCCCTGGGTTCAATCCCCAGTACCGCAAAAAAAAAAAAAAAAAAAGATAACTCTATTTTTATGCCAATAAACTGGAATTTTTTTTTTCCCTCTGGAATCTTGAAACACTGCATTCATACACACAGGCACACACACACACACACACACACACACACACACAGAGCTCTTGTTCAATCATGTAATTTTCAAAATCATATCAGCTTAGCTGTGAATAATTACACCAGTAAGATATAATTAGCAAATCATTTATTTCCTTCATGAGTATACTGAAAATTAATAATGCCATTCCTCAGGTGACCTTTCAGACATTGCCTCTGGACCACAGCATACTGTACTCTTTGTTACTGATACCCTGCTACTGAGCTGAACTCCAATTTGAGGAGTTATCTTAAAAAAATAAGTAAATCTCATATGTAAGTACAAATGTGAGTAACCATAGGTAATTTATAGCTTCCTACGTCAAATGCTGAGGAAAGCACTTGAGAATAGATTGTGAATTAAGCAGGGATGAAATTTCAAGTGGATCGAATGGGGATTAGCTGCTCCTCTTCTGGAATCTCAGGCCTATGGAATGCTGGCCTGCTCCACTGCTCCACTAAATATTCTAGCTCAACAGATTTCATAGCTCTCAGTGCCACTTGCCTCAATGCTCATGTCCACTATGCCCAATATCCTAACTCTAGTAGTACCTCTATCTCTGCTTCCTTATTGCTCACTTTTCTCCCCCCAGATAAATTTTGATCCCTTTCAGAAATAATTCTGTGTTCTCCCAAGATCAGCGATCTCCTCTCTGACTTCTCCATTTGTAAGTGGACATTAACCCAGACATTCTTCGTAGATGATTTGTAGTCTCTGTTGCTACAATTAGTGGTAGCATTAAAAACCTAGATGGTTTCAGAAGGCACTTTTGTGGTTACCATACTATAGTGAACCCTGCATTAATATGCATGTGCTTCATTCATTTTATTTAACTCTTCAGGCTCCATGTTTTTGCCATCAGCCCCCACCCACCTCACCCACAAGTTATGAACTGCCTGAATTTACTAGTAGTCTTTGAGTATTTGCAGAATGCAACAGATTTGGCTATTTTCTCAAACAAAATACTATAATGGTAATTTACCCTAAAAGTATGTCGTGACCAACCCAGAGAATATGAGAATTCATTTATTCATTATTTTTTTCTTGGAAAACCTATATTTGCTTAGAATCATGAAATTTTCAAATTGGGAAAAATTCTCTTTATGTGGTCATAACCACAAGATGTCAGTATTAAAGGGATGAGGTCACAGGGATACATATGTGAATTTGAATCAGATAGAGGACATGGGTAGATAGTAAAGAATTTGATTTCCATAATACATAAACCCATAATACATAAGCCCTTCTAAATATCTCACTAACCACATGTTTTTACTCATGGTTTCCCCCATTAATTTGACTTTTGCTATCTTTAAAACCTTAAGTGGGTAGTGGGGTTGGTTAGGGAAGTAGGGATGGCAGAAGGTTGGGGAGAAGAATGGAGTAGGACAGAACTTTGAGGATTATGTGCCTTGGCGGGTGGAAGGATTGAAGTTTGTGCTGTCACTAGTGAACCCAGTCCAGAGGAGTAGCCGGAGATCCTGCTTTGAGCTGAGAGGCTGGTGATCTCATTTCAAAGGCAGCCATAGCAGAACTCTTTTCAACGTGGGAATTGGGAACTGTTTATTTAAAGGGCAGAGTTGACCATCTGCAATCTCAAGGGAGTTACATTACCTGTTTGAGAGTAGATGACATGGTATTTTAGGACGCCTCCCACTATTCCTAATGACAGACTATGAAGTTAGCACTTTGGGAGGTAGGAAGTTGTTGGGGAAAGATGTTTGACACCCATCTATTCATACAGTTCAAAGAAGAAGAAAAAAAAATTTATATCAATAATGTAGAAGAGCTGGCAAAAGTACAAGAAACAAGCTAAGTATGAGCCTGAAGTTGCAGCAGTATTTGCTTACTAACAGTGTGAAATTTTCATGGAAAAAGTAGTGTAGAGTTTCTCAGCTCTAAAATTCTGTTAGCACTTTCATCAAAGGATGGTATAAAAATATTTTGCAACCTATGCAACATGGGTAATGATCAGTTAAAATGGACACAGGCCAGAATATTAGAAAACGCCCTAGATGTCTGTTGGTACACAACAGAAGCTGAGGGGGCCAAGGCCTCAATGTGTATTTCATTACTTTAACAACCTATACAGGAAAAACAATTTCTCTACTACCTTAATATCAGCCCTGCTTTAATTAAATTTTGAAGGCACAACCAGCCATGGTCTCCAGAAGCCTGATAACTGAAGTCCTGCCTAAAACCTGAAAGGAATTGATTATTCATGGTGGCACATGCCCTATCTTCGCCTGCTGTATGCATACTTTGCTTCAATCTTTGAGCATTTTAAGATTGGCTCATTATGGCTTCTTTATCATAAGCTGTGATTCATATAAAAATAATGTCAAAACAAATTCTGTTGCTTTTCACGGAAATTCTGAGTTTGGCTGCCACACTTATCAAAGATACTAATATGTGAAGTAATGGAATATTTTATTGAGTGTTCAGTCAGTGAACAGTTAACACCACTATAAATAAGATAAATACAAAATTTTATGGTAGGTATCCACACCAAAATTTACCAATAAAAGACAAAAGGTCAAAACAATGTTGGACTTTTAAAGAATATTGGTTTTAAAATTTCCCATTCTTAGATTACTCGATGTATGTGTTTTATTCTACATATGGTAAGATGTTTAAATGTGATTTCTCATGATTAGCTGCATATGGTTTTCTGTGATCATTTCAACCAATTTAATAAATGTAGTTATCATGGTAAAATGTATATAACTCATTTATGAACTAATAGTGTCAAGTAACAAATACGAAAATAGTTGTATGTTTTCAATGTTTATTGAATCTTTGTGAAATTAAGCTTAGAATGTTACACATTGCTACATTAAATACCTTCAACTCTTTTGTACTTAATTGCATAAAATTGATATAAGAATGTTATACCTTCCTAGGCATTTTACATGTTTTAAATTTTAAGAAGCAGAAATATAAATGATGCTGAGCAATTTTTGAGAACTTTAGGAAGAAATTTAAATAAATTTTTAAAAGTTATATCAAATGGAGTGAAAATTAGAACAAAACTCTTGCACATCTCGGATGGAAATAGTACTCTACAGGAAGGAAGAGAGCAATTACAAGTAGGAAAGAACCATTTATCACAAGCTCCTTGATATGAAGGAATATAACATAGGAAGGGTGTTCCCATCTTGACCTTCTATATGAGCTAAAGTACTAAAGTACTTTGCTTTCAAAAAGTAGGAAATCCAAGTTGATGTGTCTTAAAAATTAGAGAATGTATTGGCTTATATAACTAAACAAACAAAGAAAAACAATGGAGACCCTATTTGGGCAGGGCTTGAGGCACCTGTACATCACCAAGGATATGTCTTTTTTCCTTCTTTTCTTTTCTTTTCTTTCTAGCCTGCCTTCTACAAAAATGGTTTCATTCTAAAGATGACTTTTCTTGTAATACCATGATGACTAACAGCAGATCCCTGGAACACATGCTTCCTAGAATACATTTACACTGTGGAGGAGAGTGTGTTTATCTCAGCATTCCCAGAAAAATGTCTCATGATGAACTTCTTTTCCCTGGCTGATGCAATGTGTATACCCTTTTGCAGCCATGTTGAATCCAGAGAGGTAGAATCAACTAGTGGTGTAGCCTGGATCACACACTCCATACCTGGAATGTTTCTTTAGCTTTCCTGTAGCCATATGGATCCAAAACACACACACACACACACACACACACACACACACACACACACACACACACTTGATATTACTGGGAAGAGGCACCAACAAATGCTCTCCACAGCAGAAAAATACAAAAACATTGGGAACAAATTAAGCCTATTAAATATATAGAATAATTGATGTCACCATGAAACTCTTTCTCCAGCTTTGCCTTTTATATTCCTGTTACCATGAAAGCTTTTTAGAAGGCATACATGGAAAACAAAAATCAGACAGAACATTTACACACAAATTGAGCCATGACCTTCACATCATTTGGTGCTAAGATACGATGTATCACTGCCTACTCTTAGTTACACATAACTCACAAGAAATTGATTATGGATATTAAGTACTAATATTATGAGCATGTTGATCATACTATAGTGTAATATGTGAATAAATACAAAAAGTTAATATATAATTAATAATTACTCTTCTAAAAGAGCATCTTTTGCACTGGTTATAGCAGCTGATATAAATAAGTAGCATTTGTTTGTACTCATTGTTCTGCCAACAAAAAAATCCATTATGAGGGAAAATGGCAATTAAGGACCTATGTTTGGATAATAGTTCTGGGAAATTCTGAAGACTTTTTTTTATAACAGTAAAGATGTATCTGAAGACTTTAAGTTGGAATGCATCTGATATTAAAATTTTGGAAGATGTATAAACTTGTTGTGAAATTATCAAAAAATCATTAGTACATTTAAAATAGATTAAAGAAGAGAGAATGCATCTGAAATCCATAGATGAAAATGATATTTTATAGAAAACAGCTTTTACTTAAAAGAGAAGTTATGAGATTAATCTTACAACACAATAAAAATTTTATAGGTTTCTGCACCTAAAAAATTTAGAGTAAAAAAATAAAATACTTTCATCTTTTATGTAAAAATTAAAATGAAATAATGAGAATAAAAGCCAATCTTTTGAATCATAACCATGTCTTTTTAGCTTATGTAACAATGTGACAACTTATGAGACAAAGGAACAACTGTGAATTTGTTTAAAACACAAGTTTAGTCAGACGTGGGTGCTCATGCCTAATCTCACTACTTGGGAGGATGAAATAGGAGAATTACAGGCTTGAGGACAGCCTTAGCAACATAGCTGAGACTCAGCAACCTAGTGAGACCCTGTTTCCAAGCAAAAACTAAAAAGAGTTAGGGTGTATCTTGGAGGTAGAATGTCCCTAGGTTCTATCCCCAGTGCCATAATAAATAAATAAATGCATAAATAAATAAATGAAAAATAAAATACAAATTTCAAACTAATTTTTTTCAATTAAAGATGATCTTTTGTGTTTTAGCTGTGTTGAGAAAAATACTAAGACCAAGTTTTACAGATTAATAATAACTCTACATAAAACAAATTTCACTCCTGGCTAGGTTTGCTATGGACCCTCTAACCTGACTGAAACATTTAAAGGTTACTACTCTATGTGTAGAAGATACAAGAGTTCTATAAACATACATCATACCTTTGAGATTTAGCAGTGGTGACATTTCATGAGAACAAAAAAGAAGCATTAAATGCTTTCACAAGCATGGGTTCTTTATTGAGTTGAATATGTGCATCTGCAAGGAAATTAATTGCTTCCCAAAACATTTTAGGTCGAATCAAGTTAAAAACTGCAGGTATTTGTGTCCTTCAAAATGCATCATCCTGTGTATTATTATGCTTTATTAATCATGATTGGAGAGATTCTGAGATTGTTGAAACACATGTGGTATCAAATTATTTTTAAATAATATATGCTTAAAGCCAAGCTTGGTGGCGTATGCTTATAATCCCAGTATTTGGGAGGCTGAGACTGGAGGATCCCGATTCAAGGCCAGCCTCAGCTACTTAGTGAAGCTCTCCCCAACTTTGTGAGACCCTGTTTCAAAATAAAGAATTAAAAAAAATAGGACTGAGGTGTAGCTCGGAGGTAGAATGCCCCTGGGATCCATCCCCAGTACTGCAATCAATCAATCAATCAATCAATCAATCAATAAAAATATATATCTGCTTACTTTTAAAATTTCAAATAATATCAAAGTGTATGTACTGAAATATTAGTCATTTTTCATAGATGCTTAAAAAAGTGTTATGCAACCCAAGCATAGCTTGGCCTAGTGGGGGTGATTGGCAGCACCCCCACTCCCCTAAAATCTTTGGGAGATGTCAATATCTAGAATTCAACTTCCTTTCAACAACCTTTCAGCCCACCTCTTACTTGGGCGGTGGGATGGAGGAGAGGGAAGAAGAGGTAAGGGCAGCTGTAGTTATGACTGCCAGAGTTTACATCCTCCCACACTCACATGGCACCATTTCTAGCATCACTACCAGCTACAGATATAGCTGGATTCCTGCAAGACAGCCATGAAAAATTTTTCCTTATAATAGCTAATATCCATATATAACCTTCCATATTTCTGAAATTGTGTGACCCGGCTGAAGAGAACAGTAGCATGTACATTACAGGGAGTGCTGCACAGCCTTTTTTTTTTTTTTTTTTTTTTTTTTTTTTTTTTAAGAGAAGAAAAATGCCCATATCATTGAAGGAAAATGACAGATTTCTTTTTTCTTTCTTTTTTTTTTTTTTGTGGTACTGGGTATGGAACCCAGGGGCAATTTTAACTCCGAGCTATACCCCCAGACCTATTTCATTCTTTTATTTGAAAACAGGGTTTCACTAAATTGCAGGTAGCCTCACTAAGTTGCTGAGGCTGGCCAAGAACTGGTGATACTCCTGTCTCAGCCTCCCAAATACCGGAATTAAAAGCATGCACCACTGTGCCCAGAAAATTGACAGATTTTTAAAAACCATTTAGGATAGAACTGAATAATTATACCAAAGAGGAGTCTCAAAATAATTTTTAAGTTTAAAACACTTTGATCTCAAAGAAAAAAAAATTCAGAGGTCGGGGAGGGGCTATAATAACTCCATTATTTTTTCAGAAGAGTATAAAATTAATATTTATTCCCAAGGGTTACAAATATAGTATCTTGGCCATGCCATATGTTAAATAGGCTATTGTAGAGTAGCCTTGGACCTAAAATGTTTACAATGAGGCAATGTGTTTTCTGTTCCAAATAATTAGCTTAGTAGCCCACTTCAGAAACACAACTTATTTATATGCTAATAAGTATATATATCAGTATACAGTTGTAAAAGCAATACATTTACTATTGCATTATTGTTCGTAGCAATTTTGAATACTCTAACAAATTAAATTCAGACCTTGTTTAATTGTCATATATGAATTTTAGCTGATAAAAGCTCATTAGTGATATCTTATTTCTTGTACATTAAATTAAATCAAAAGCATGACAAAATATTTTGGAAATATTATTTGAAAAATAGAGATCATTTATTTATGTCTGAATAAAAATATTTCCCCCTTGCAGTGTGCACTGATGCCTTCCCTGGACATCCAGCTGGTTTCTCTATCTCCAAAGCATTTGCACACTCACAGAGGCAGCATAGTTATATATCATCTGTGTTAGAGATCCCTCTAGAGGTCCCACATTAAGACGTAAAATGTTTTTATTAAGTTAAGCTGTGTCATGTCTCACTCATGCTTTTTTGATTTGGTTTTGTTTTTTGTTCAAGGGTGATAATCAGTCAACTAATTTAAAAATCTGGTTAGCACCACATATTGATATGCTTAATCAAATATGGGGAGCATTTTTCTTTTGTATAGATCTGTAATTAGATTTAATCACTCATATCAGACTGTTTTGAATGCACTGAATAGAATTTTTTCAGAAACCAGAGTGTCTTTCAGTACCTATTTGCTCTTCAGTATGATTAAGAAGGGAAAATATATTCCAACAAGATGAATCTAATACAATCAAACTATGAATTAAGATATAGATTATACATTAAGTATCTTCGTGTGCAGAAATAATACTATATAATAAAAAACTTTCTGAAAAATGCAATTTACATCCACGTAAAGGGAAATTGATAACCAAAATATTCACTAAACCCAAATCTTTTTCTTTCAGCTAATTGAGATCTTCAAAGGTCTCTTGATATAGTATCTCTACTCGCCAACAAAGAGTTAGGAAATGTAAGATTGAACTGGTTTCACTAACACCTTCAGGATTTTTTTTCCTATCTTGATTTGAAAATGAGAATGGAAAATTCAAAATTAATTCATTCAAGTCATGTGTAGTGATACACTGCTATAATATCAGTACTTGGGAGGCTGAGACAGGAGGATCACAGGTTCAAGGACAGTCTCAGCAAGTAATGAGACTCTCATCAACCCGGTAAGACCCTGTTTCAAAATTTAAAAAATAAAATAGGGCTGCCCTCGTAAGACTCCAAATCTACAAGTACCTTGATATTGGATTTTCCAGTCTCCAAATTTGTGAAAAACAAATTGGTTGATAATAAGCTAACCAGTGTATAACATTCCATTGTGGCAGCCTGGACTGTCTAAGTCAGGTGGTGGTTTTCCTGGAGCTGCAATAACAAAGTATTACAAGTTAAGTAGTTTAGAACAACAGAGATTTGTTCTCCTGGAGTTCTTCAGACTAGACACCTGAAACCAAGTTCCTGGCAGGACCACACTCCCTCTGAAGTCTTTAGAGGATGATAATCCCTTGCCTCTTCCAAGTTCTGGTAGCCCCAGTGTTCCTCGGTATATGGCAGCACACTCCAGTTTCTGCCTCTGTCTTCCAGTGGCCATCTTCCCTGGCTGTCTCTTGTTGTAAGATCACCAGGAATATGCACTAAAGGCTGACTCTCTTCCAATATGCCCTCATTTTAACTAAATACACAAGCCATGGCCCTATTTTCCAATGAAGTCACACTCAAGGTGCTAGGGGGTAGGATTTCAGTTTATCTTCCTGGAGGACACAATTCAACCCATTCCAGGAAGCTACCAACATAGCCTCTCTCTTTCCCACATGAGTTGTGAGCCAGTTCAAAAGTAACTCTGAAGAGAAGATGAAGGGTGAGTAAAATGTTACTTTTACTGGTGCTAAATCTGGATTTGGAGAATCTGACATATCTGATGACAGATAGGCTTCCTAATCACAGACACTGAAATCACATTTATTTACCTGTTTGGCCTCTGGCATTGGACCATCTTCATGGGATTACCTGCCCCTGAAGAAGCAGAGGAAACTGGCCTTTCTGCAAATAGGTCAAAGAAAGAGAAAGGAGGGGATGTGAGAGTGTCCTGTTAGTAGAGTTCTATTCACCACATCATAGAAACACCAGGACTTGGGAATTTCTTTCCTCACAACAAAAATTGCATATGAAATTATTAAAGCATTTTAATCATTGATTTAAATAAACTAATAAATGAATTAAATAAATACTTTTGATTATTTATCAAAATAATTAGGTTAAATTAATTCATTAAAAGCCAGGCGTGGTGGCGCACGCTTGTAATCCCAGCATTCGGGAGGCTGAAACCGGAGGATCCGGGTTCGTGGCAAGCCTCAGCTACCTAGTGAGGCACTCCGCAACTTAGTGAGACCCGGTTTCAAAATAAAGAATAAAAAATAGGACTGGGGGTGTAACTCGGAGGTAGAATGCCCCTGAGTTCAATCCCCAGTACCGCAAAAAAAAAAATTAATTAATTAATTAATTCATTCATTCATTCATTAAAGTCATTTATTATTACCTAATAATAAATTAATTTAGAAAACTATATAAATATTCTTTTTTAGCCAGTAATAAAGTAATCAATTAATAATAAAAACATTATTATTAAATACTAAGAAATAAATTATTAATAATGTTTTTACTTTATTTTTTATATTTTTAATGGTGCATGGTAATCATACAATGCACTTTGTTAGGTACAAGCTGGTAAAGGCATACATGCACACATCTCTCATTTAACCCTTCCCCAATTCCTGCCCCACTGCCTCCCCCTCCTTCAAGTTCAGTTTAGTGAACTTGATATGATTGTGAAAGTACATCATGTGCATTAGAGAGTTTCACTTCCACCCCCAATCATCAGTTAGGCTAAAAATATTTCTCTTGAAGTTTCATTTTGTTTGTGCTGGGGAGTGATGCCACAGCATTCTACATCCATGCTGCAGCTCCAGCCCTATTTAAATTTTAAAATACAGCCTAGCTAAGGTGCTGAGGTTGACCTCAAATCTGTGATTCTCCTGTCTCAGCCTCTGAAGTACTGGGATTACAGGTATGCACCAACGTGCCCAGCTTTGAAGCTTGATTTTAAAGATATTTTCTTAATATATGTATTCTAAATGTACGCAGTTTGTTCTGGTACCTAAAAGAAAGCTTCAGAATTTTAGCCTACATTTAAGATAAAACTGTCTTCAATATTTTGTGTAATAAAAAAAGCCTGTAGCACCCTATCATGAAGCACCATCATTAGACCCCATTCTATCTTTAGTAACTTAGAGGTTGTCACAAAAGGGGTTACCAGGAGAAAATCCATGTTTTTGATGGGTGTCAAGCATTGACTTTTTATGTATTCTTCAAAGGGAATAACAAAATCCTACAGGATTGAAAGAAAACGTATTTCATTTTTTATATAATTTATTTATTTTAATCGATGGATTGTAATCATACATCTTTGTTAGGTACAAGCTGGTAAAGGTAAAGGCATATATGCACGAATTTCTCATTTAACCCTCCCCCAATTCCCACCCCCCTCCCTCCTCCTCCCTCCTTCTCAAGTTTAGTTTAATGATTGACTTTGATGTGTTCAGGAAAGTACATCATGCACATTAGGGTCACCCCCCTACCCCCATCACCTACCTTTACGTTAAATTCTTTGCTCACCTAAGGATTTCCCTTCTTCATCTGGAGTCCCTCTTATGTCCCATTTTCTCCCTAGCTTCCACATATTAGGGAGAGCATATGATTTTTTACTTTTTGTGACTGACTAATCTCACTTAACACATGCGTTGGTCTGACAGTTTGTTTTCCATTCTTTTGGGTAGATACCCAGAAGTGGTATTGCTGGATCATATGGTAGGTTCATTCCCATTTGTCTGAGAATTCTCCATATTGTTTTCCAAGTGGTTGCACTAATTTGCAATCCCACCAACAGTGTATTAGGGTTCCCACTTCTCCACAGCCTCACCAGCATTTGTTGTTGTTTGTGCTTTTGATGATTGCCATTCTGATTGGAGTTAGGTGAAATCTCAGGGTAGTTTTGATTTGCATCTCTCTGATTACTAATGATGTTGAACATCTCCTCATACATTTATTGGCCATTTGTATGTCTTCTTTTGTGAAGTGTCTATTTAGATCCTTTGCCCATTTTTTTGATTGTGTTGTTTGTTTTCTTAGCTGTGATTTTCTTGAGTTCTCTGTATATCCTAGATATTAGACCTCTATCAGAAGAGTAGCTGGCAAAAATTTTCTCCCACTCTGTGGGCTCTTCTGTTGAGGTTGATAGTTTCCTTTGCTGCACAGAAGCTCTTCAGTTTAATGCAATCCCATGTATTGATCTTCCTTTGAGTTGCTTGTGCCTTTGGGGTCTTGTTGAGAATGTTTTTACCTGTGCCTATGTCTTGAAGTGTTGGGCCTATGCCCTCTTCAAGTAGCTGCAAGGGCTCTGGCCTGACTTCCAGGTCTTTGATCCACCTTGAATTGATTCTTGTGCAGGGTGAGAAAGTGGGGTTATTTCCATTTTCCTGCATATGGTTAACCAGTTTGCCAACATCATTTGTTAAAGAGACTATCTTTTTTCCAGTGTAAGTTTTTGGCTCCTTTGTCAAAAATTAGTTCACTGTAAGCACATGCGTCTGTTTCTGAATCTTCTATTCTGCTCCATTGGTCTATGTGTCTGTTTTTGTGCTGATACCATGCTGTTTTTATTACTGTGGCTTTGTAGTAGAGTTCTAAGTCAGGTATTGTGATACCTCCTTGTTGCTAAGAACTCCTTTGGCTATCCTGGGCTTTTTGTTGTTCCAAAAGAATTTAAGGATTGATTTTTCTCTGTGGGGAGTCACCTTGGTAATTTCAGAAAATGTATTTCATAACTTTAAATTTGTACCCTCATACCAGACCTTACCATCAATAATAAGATATCAATTAACAGTTTCTTATAAATTCTGGATTTAACTTAAGGATTTTAAAAATCATATTTTCATCCTGAAACAGTTATTTGTTTAATGTTAACAGGTAAGGTAAACTGTGAATTATTAACTCCTTTTATTTTTTTATTTTATTTTTTATATTTTACGGTACTGGGGATTGAACCCAGGAGCATTCTACCTCTGAGCTACACCCCCAGCCCTCTTTTTTATTCTTTATTTTGAAACGGGGTCTCATTAAGTTGTAGAGGGCCTAACTAAGTAGCTGAGGCTGACCATGAACCTACAATCCTATTGTCTCAGCCTCCCATGTACTGGGATTACTATAAGCATATGCCACCAAGCCCAGTTCACTTCTGTGTGTGTGTGTGTGTGTGTGTGTGTGTGTGTGTGTTACTAGGGATTGAATCCAGGGGCATTCTACTTCGAAGCTACACCCACAGTCCTATTTTTTACTCTTTATTTTGAAACAGGGTCTCACTAAGTTTCGGAGGACCTCACTAAGTAGCTGAGTCTGGCTGGGAACTCAGATCCTCTGGTCTCAGCCTCTCAAGTATTGGGATTACAAATGAGCACCACCATGCCCAACTCCCGGCTCACTCTTTAATATGCATCAAAAAAATAAATAAAAAGTGTCCCTGCTTCTCAAAAACTCTATAAAAGGCATAAGCTTAGAAGAATTCTGTTTCTTGAGAAGAGTGAGGCAGGCTGCTGCCTCCATTTTTCCCTCCCCTCGGGTGTGGGCTGACTCCTTGACTCGACTCTAATGGAGAGAATACGAAAGCAAAAGCGATGGGAAGTCACTACTAAGATTAGGGTTTTAAGGACTGTAGCTCCTGCATTGTTCACTGTCTCTCCCTGTCTTTCAGATCACTTGCTCTGAGAGACTCCTGTGATCAGGGAACTCAGAAGTAGATTTTCCCTCTAGTCGACCCTTTAGATAAGAATGCAGCCTGTCAACAACTTGACTACACCTAAATGAAAAAGCCAACTGAGCCATGTCCAAGATCTGGGAACCATAGAAACTGTGAGATGTAAATGTTTGTTGCTTTAAAACTTTCAACTCTGTTGTTGAGGAATTCCCTACATACTAATACATAATTAACAGAAGTGAAAGAGAAAAGTCAAGGATTTTATTGTAAGATAAAATCATAGGCCTTAGAAGTCTATTTTTCCAATAACATAAAAACATTTTGTTCAATAATACATAACTTTTTCTTGATCAAAGAATGTCAAATACCAAGAAGATATAAGCAGTAAAATTCAATCTCCTACCTCCCTTAATTTCACAACCTTCTCCTGAGTTAAACATGAAGCTATTTTTCTGGATCTTTGTCTTTGTATTCACATTTTTGTATTTGAATTTTTATTTCACAAAATTAGTATGTAATTACCTGCAACATTTCAAAAATTAACTCAATATCTTCCCACTGCTGCACATATAAATCTAACTTACTCTTTTAACTCTTATCATAATCTCTATATCTATAACCCACCCCCTAATAATTTTTGTTGTGTCTAATATTTTACTTGGACTGAAATTGTAGCAATTAATAAACTTGTTCTTATCCCATTGCATTCATACATTTGTATTTCCCTAAGATAGACCTGGATAATTGCAAAGAGCAAGGAAAATATTTTTTGGTATATTTCCCAAACTGTTCTCTTTAGCACAATAACAATGTACAGTCACAGCAGTGGATCAGAATACTGTTCCCCCACATCGATGTCGACACTAGATATTTTCCATCTTTTGAACATATTCCACCCTCTTTTTCCACCCCATCTATTTATGACATGTTTCATATTTCTTATATTTTCTGTAGTGTCATTTTTAAATTATTTAGATCTTGATTTTTTAAATGTGCTTTTATTGGTGCATTATAGTCTCACATAATGTAAATCATGTTGACAATGACATAAATGCACACAGCAGTTTTCCAATAAAATTTAGTTAGCTTGGAGATCAAATTTGAGAAAACTCTTAAAATTAAGATTAAAATTAAGAAATTTTTAATTGGAATTTTAATTAAAATTAAGAAACTCTTCCAAATCTGAAAATAGGTAAGCTTTTCAACTGACTTTAAATTAACCCATTGAATGAAACCTGTCAAATCTCTCATTACCTTCTTGTCAGAATGTCCAATAGTTCTTTTAGATAGTTAATAAGCAATAAACATTAATTAAATTGCTTGTAGGATTTCTTGTCATTGAGATATACATATGTGACTTCTTAGAACCCAGAGCTGTTCTTTTTGTTTGTTTGTTTGTTTGTTTTGTTTGTTTTTGAGGTACTGGACATTGAACTCAGTGGCATTCTACCTCCAAGATATACCCCCAGCCTTATTTTTTATTCTTTATTTTGAAACAGGGTCTCACTAAGTTGCGGAGTGCCTCACTAAGTAGCTGAGGCTGGCCTCGAATCCGGATCCTCTGGTCTCAGCCTTCCAAATCAGAGCTTGTTCTTAAATACTGTTATCCCCTAAAAATAAATAGATAGATAGGTAGATAGAGTTAAGGGGATCAAATATAAATAGTGGTCAAGCTGAGCCAAGAATACATACTTGCTATACATATGATTCCTATAATTTTCACTGTTTAAAGTTATATCAAGTTTAATGCAATTACATGTATTGATCTTCCTTTGAGTTGCTTGTGCCTTTGGGTTCTTGTTGACAAAGTTTTTACCTGTGTCTATGTGTTGAAATATTGGCCCTATGCCCTCTTCAAGTAGCTGCAAGACCTCGGCCTGTCTTCCAGGTCTTTGAGCCATCTTGAAATGGCTTGTGTGCAGGATGAGAAAGTGGGGTTTATTTCCACTTTTCTGCATATGATTAACCAGTTTTGCCAACACCATTTGTTAAAGAGGCTATCTTTTTTCCAGTGGATATTTTTGGTTCCTTTGTCAAAAATCACTGCCTGTAAGCATGTTGGTTTGTTCCTGAATCTTCTATTCTGCTCCATTCGTCTATGTGTCTGTTTTTGTAACAATACCATGCTGTTTTTATTACTGTGGCTTTGTAGTAGAGTTTGAAGTCAGGTATTGTGATGCCTCCTGCATGGTTCTTGTTGCTAAGAACTCCTTTGGCTATCCTGGGCTTTTTGTTGTTCCAACTGAATTTAAGGACTGATTTTTCTATGTCCTTTTCTATGTCTATTACCTTGGTAATTTAACTGGTATTGCTTTGAATCTGTAGACCACTTTTGGGAGAATGGCCATTTTCATGATATTTATCTGCTTATCCAAGAGCATGGAAGATCTTTCCATCTTCTAAGGTCTTCATCAATTTCTTTTTTCAACTTTTTATAGTTTTCCTTAAACTGAAGAGCTTCTGTGCAGCAAAGGAAACTATCAGGAATCTCAACAGAGAGCCAATAGAGTGGGAGAAAATTTTTGCCAGCTACTCTTCTGATAGAGGATAATATCTAGAATACACGGAGAACTTAAGAAAATCACAGCTAAGAAAACAAATAACCCAATCAAAAAATGGGAAAAGGATCTAAATAGACACGTCACAAAAGAAGAAATACAAATGGCCAATAAATGTATGAGGAACTGTTCAATATCATTAGCAATCAGAGAGATGCAAATCAAAACTACCCTGAGATTTCCCCTAACCCCAATCAGAAAGGCAATCATCAAGAACACAAACAGCAACAAATGCTGGTGAGGGTGTGGAGAATTGGGAACCCTAATACATTGTTGGTAGGATTGCAGATTAGTGCAACCACTTTGGAAAATAGTGTGGAGAATCCTCAGACAAATGGGAATGAACCTACCATATGATCCAGCAATACCACTTCTGGATATCTACCCGAAAGAATAGAAACCAAACTATCAGACTGATACATGTGTATCTATGTTTATAGCTGCACAATTCACAATAGCCAAACTATGGAACCAGCCAGGATGTCTATAAACAGATGAATGGATTACAAAACTATGGGATATGTGCACAATGGAATTTTACTTAGTCATAGAAAAGAACAAAATCATGTCATATGCAGGAAAATGGATGGAACTGGAAAACATTATGCTAAGTGAGATTAGTCAGTCACAAAAAGTAAAAAATTGTATGCTATCCCTAATATGTGGAAGCTAGGGAGACAGTGGGACATAAAAAAAGTGACTCTAGACAAAGAAGGAGAAACCTTAGATAAGCAAAGAAAGTGACTTAACTGAAGATGATGGGGCGGCACCCTAATGCACATGATGTACTTTCACAAACATATCAAAGTCAATCACTAAACTGAACTTGAGAAAGAGGAAGGGCGAGGGGAGTGGGGTAGGAATTGGCTATTGGGGAAGGGTTAAATGAGAAATGTGTTCATGCATGCCTTTACCAGCTTGTACCTAACAAAGGTGTATGGTTACAACTACCAATAAAAAAAATGAAAAAAATAAAGTTATATCAAAATATAATTTGTCAAAAAGTAATATTTAGGATGTATTTTTCATAATACTGGTAATTTTTATTCTTTGAAAGTAGAAAAAAATTTTACAAAGATTTAGCTATGTTTCTTAGATACTTAGTCCAACGTATACCTCTCCATTTCTCTAATGAACTTGGGAGTTCTCTTTCCCACAGTTAAATTTTCATTTGGTACTATGATTACTATGAAGCCTATTATTTATAGATTTCAAAGTGCTGCAAACCACAAAGCAGCATAAAATTAATTGAAAAGTGCTCAGAGTTAGGAGACTAGGGTAATAGTCAAGAGGCATGAATTCTATTCTTGTATTTCAACATTAAGCAATGTAAATTAGTTCAGCTTTACTTACACAATTACTATGACTTTTACTGTTCATGAATAATTTCACATTAACCATTTTCAATTAATATTATCATTGCATATATTGCATGTTGGTATTGAAAAGATAAAAATACTACCCCAAAAGGTAATTATGATATAGGTACACTTAGGTATATTTTTAGTGGGAAAAGCAACAAAAAGGAACAGCTCTTATTATCCCATCCAATGATCATCCTTCACTGAAAGCTCAATTTTTATGTATAGTAAAACTCAGAAAGTAATACAGGAGAAATAACCCATTCTACAAAACATTGTTTCAGTTTTCATTCCTGGTTCAAATGTGGGACATGCAAACCAGAAATATTACTTGTTCAATATTGTTAATTAAAACATTCTGAGTCTGTGAGTGAAACTCTCAGAGACCAAAAATTACAATAGATAAAAAAGAATATATTTGTAGAAATGTGAGTTTGTTATTTTAAAAGGAAGAGCAGAAATTTTGACATATTTTTTAAAAATAATAGATCAGACTGGGATTTTTGTTTGTTTGTTTGTTTTTGTTTTGCAGTACTGGGGATTGAACTCAGGGGCATTCTACCTCTAAGCTATACCCCCAGCCCTATTTTTTATTCTTTATTTTGAAACCGGGTCTCACTAAGTTGCAGAGTGCCTCACTAGGTAGCTGAGGCTGGCCGCGAACCTGGATCCTCTGGTCTTAGCCTCCTGAATGCTGGAATTACAAGCATGCGCCACCATGCCCGGCTCAGGTCAGACTACTTGAAACTGTATTGTTATGATTCCAAATATGAATGTAATTTTTCACATATAAAAGTAGTAATTTAGTGAAGAATTGTATATCAGAGGAAAATATGATTTTTAGATTACAATTTGCTAAAAACCAATTACTGTTTCTGGTGGTCCTTGTAAATTTCTTTAACAGTTGTATGAATTCAATTGCATTTTATATTAGAGTAATATAAAATTTCATATACTATACAATTCTTTCTTTTTTTTTTTTTTTTGTGGTACTTATACCACAAAAACGGCCAGGGACCTTATATCTCTGGAATATACCCCCAGACCTATTTTATTGTTATTTGGAAACAGGATCTCACTAAGTTGCTCAGAGCCTCACTAAGTTACTGTGACTGGCTGCAATCCTCCTGTCTCAGCTTCCCAAATACTAGGATTATAAGCATGTTTCACCACGCCCAGCTTATATGACACAACTCTAAATTAAAGAAATCAACAAATTATTGGCACATATACTACGGTAATTAACAATCTTAATGTCGGGTCACTAAAGTAAAATGGACTTATCAAAGCCTGGCATGAAATAATTAGCCATATCATCCCTAGGATTCTTGTACAATGAAACATTAGGTTCCCCAATGTAAGAAAAACAAGTATGGTTATATACAAATATTTGGGGCAAGGAGGTAATGGGATGAAATAATAACTAGAAAGCTGTTTCACATTCTAAGTATTATTTGATAGTATATATATTTGAAAATTATATCCCTAACTTAAAATAATTTAAGATACCATTTTTCAGTTGCCTTTCATTCTCTGATTAGAAGATACGTTTTTATCAACATATGAAATCACCATTTTTCCTCAAAATGTGTTCCTCAAGGCATTATTGTCATTGCATTTTTCTTTAACGGTAGGATTTATGTTTCAGCTATGCTACCAGAAAGTTATGATAGAATCATTCTTATTCCTTGTTAAAGTCCTTGCCTGTTTATTAGTAAAAGCAAGTGTCAGAAAGATGACCGACTGAATCCAAAGTTCTAGACAAGTCCAAAGCATGGCTGTTAACTGAACCTAGATGTGAAATAAAACTCTTACTTTAGCCATAATTAAAACATGCTTTCATGAAATGCCCTATGAAGAATGGCAGTTGCCCAACTTCCGGTATAAGTTGACTGCTTAACTAGAATTTATATGCAGTGTTTATACATAGAGCTGCATTTTGAATTCAAGAACTTCACTCTGCTTCCACACCTATGCCTCTGATTCAGACTTTCAAGCTACTACCATCTCTTCATTGGACTAACATCCTAATTTGTCCCTAATTTTTTTTTTTTTTTGCAGTACTCTGGGGATTGAACACTCAGGGGCATTCTACCTCTGAGCTACACCCCCCCCCCAGCCCTATTTTTTATTCTTTATTTTGAAACCGAGTCTCACTAAGTTGCGGAGTGCCTCACTAGGTAGCTGAGGCTGGCCACAAACCCGGATCCTCCAGTCTCAGCCTCCCGAATGCTGTTTTTTTTTGTTTGTTTGTTTTTTTGTTTTTGTTTTGTTTTTTTTTTAACAGAGTACTGGAGTAACTGTTGAAACATTACATTACTCCTGCTCTAACCTTCCTGTGACTTTCAATTGCACTTAAAATTGAAGCCTATATGGTCTGACTTCTGCAGCTTTGGTCATCAGGTGCTTTCTGCTCCTCTGATACACTGACATGCATTCTGCCTTGGGTCCTCTTGTGTTCCTTGTCTCCTCTGCTCTCCTGTTTCTCTGTAAGAGGAGCTCCTTCCCATCATTTAAGGTTCAACCCAAATGTCTCCTTTACAGATGTACTTCCCTTGTAACTGTCTGAATACATCTTTGTCCTCATAATATTTACTACTGTCTTGCATTATCTTGTCAGATTATTTGTCTTCTTTCTCCCCTAATGAAAACATAAATTCTTGGGGAAATAGGAATATCTATTCCTAGGGGAACATCTAGTGTAAAAGGGGAATTTGGTAAATACCTGTTTGTTTGTTTGTTTGTTTTGTGGTACTGGGGATTGAACCCCAGGGCATTCTACCTCCGAGCTATACCCCAGCCCTATTTTCTTTCTTTTCTTTTTTCTTTTTTTTTTTTTTTTTTTTTTTTTTTTTTTTTTTTTTTTTTTTTTTGCAATACTGGGGATGGAACCCAGGGACATTCTACCTCTGAGCTACCCCCCATCCCTATTTTATATTCTTTATTTTGAAACAGGGTTTCAATAAGTTGTGGAGGGCCTCACTAAGTAGCTGAGGCTGGCTGTGAACCTGCGATCCTCCTGTGTCAGCTTCCCAAGACCTGGAATTACAAACATGCACCACCACACCAGTTTTCTTTTTATTTTGAAACAGTGTTTATGAGAGTCTCACTACTTGCTGAGACTGTCCTCAAACCTGCCATCCTCCTGTCTCAGTCTCCTAAGTACTGGTATTACAAGCATACGTCACCATGCCTAGCTAAAGTACCTGTTTTATGAATGATAAAATGATAATAACTGAAGATTATTATCATCATTTTCAATTATTATCATGTTCTTTCTTCTGTATAGGAACTCTTACTTTAAGTGAAGACCTGAAGTTACATAAAATGTATTTTTGGGGAGGAGACAGTAGGGATTGAACTCAGGGGCATCCTACCTCTGAGCTACACACTCAGCCCTATTTTATTATCTATTTTGAAAAAATTTTTTACTAAGTTTCTGAGGCTGGCCTGAAACTTGTGATTTTCCTATCATAGCCTCCCCAAGTACTGGGATTATAGGAGTGTCCACCGTACCAGGCTATAAAATGCCTTTTGACTGCAGATTAACAAAGAATTTCTTGAAGACTAACATGGAAGCCATCATTTTATAGTTTAAAGTATCTAATGTTTATATTTTTGCTACTTTTAAAATTAAAAATAGGTAAAATTTGCAAGTTTAGGAAAAACATTAGACTATCTGCCTTGTGTTCAAACTAACTACAGTAGAAATGTCTTTGCTCTGGTGTTCTGAAGTATGTAGGTATTATTTTTCTTTAAGCATTTACATAACTCAGATTCTGATCATTGTTGGATTTGCAAACAACCCTTATTGAGAGAGGAGGTGGCAAAACGCTATGTCTTGCTTCATTGCAATGGAATCATATTTATCTACACTATTGTTTTAAATGTTGAACAGGCAGGCAATCCACACAGGTCTTCTTCCTGGAAACCACATGAGTCAGATTCTAACCATCCCCTGACTGCATAGTCTCCATAGTTGTCACAATTCAAACACAGACGAAAACTACACAAACCTCTCTCAGGCCACTGGAGCATGACACAGTCAACAGGATCTGCTCACTGGACGCAGCTTCTCAAAAAGAAGAGCCTAGCCAGCTTTATGTCTCTTCTAACACCTGGTACACATACCTGGTGAAGAATAATAAAGGAGCAAATGAACAGACAATACAGGTGAGAATTAACCAGCCTACAGATTATCATTTTGGGTAAATAAAAACATTTTCTTTTAAAATTTCATTTTCAAGCTAGCCATTTTTTCTATAGGAAAATATGTCTCTGGTTCTCATATTAGCTGTTTAAACTAGCCCATTATAAAGCAAATTTTGAGTCAGGCATGGTGACACACACCTGTAATCCCTGTACTTGGGAGGCTGCGACAGGAGGATCACAGGTTCAAACCTAGTGCATGGTAATTTGGTAAAACACTGTTTCTAAATTAATTAATTAAAATTTTAAAAAAGCAGATTTTTGCATTCATGTATTCATCAATACTTATCAACTGCCTTCTTCTGTGCTAGACAATATAGATGTGGTGAGAAAACAAAGAAATAGTTTTTATGTAACACATGATTATCTAAGGAGACAAATATGATTAGACAATCACCCAAGTATGTAATTATGAACTGTGATAAATGCATTTCAAGAAACCATGAGAATGTATTGTAAGAATACATGGTTTTACCAGGCATAGTAACACATGCCTGTAATCCCAGTACTCAAGAGGCTGAGACAGGAGAATTTCAGGTTCAAAGTCAGTCTCAGTAACAATGAGACCCTGTTTCAATATAAAAAATGAAATGATACTGGTGCTATAGCTCAGAGGTAGAATGACCCCGGAATTGATAGTACAAACAAACAAAAAATACATGATTTAGTCTGAGGAGTCAAATAAGGCTTTGTGAGACTATTACTTTTGAGTTGAGATTGGGAAAATGATTATAAATTATATAAAGTGAGAAGTGTTGTATTTAAGGGAAGAAAAGGGTATGAACACAGGCCTGAGGTGGAAGGCAGAGCGGCATGTTGGAAGAACTGAAAGAATAATAGCAAGTGAAGAAGGAATGTAGGACAGAGACTGGCCAGGATGAGAGTAGAGAGCGAGGTAGGAGACAGACCACACGTTGCAGAATATCACAGCTTTTGTTGAGGAGCCACTGGCATTTTTTAAGGCTACATAACAGAATCAGATTTACCAGAGTTATTCCTGTAACATGGTGAATAGAATGCCCCACCAAATACATGCATTCTCCAGGAGGAGGCTTGGAATCTCTCTCAGGCTATGTTGACAGTGGGAAAGAAAGCTAGCTCATGGCATTTGACCTCTGCATCCCACCTCTTCCTGTCACACAAACAAACAAGCTCTTACAGTGAGTTAGTGGAAACCTATCTCAAAGCATATGCTTGATGTACGCACTTAGGGGGAACACAGAGTTTGTTATGATTACAGAGTCATTGAAATTGAATTGTTTGCTGATGCTGTCAGCAATTGCAGGTGTATTGGGAGCCAGCCCTTGAGGCAGCGGGGTCAGGGGGTCCCTCAATAGGTGTGGATTGAGATGAGGTCATGAGAATATGCTCACACCCAATGCAGTGAAGAAGTGCATCTGTTTTTTCCATGTTAGTGGTTGTTTTTTATACTATCTTTTACAATGAGGCATATAGAATAGGAATTTTTACAGACTTGTTTTTCCTAAGGTCGAGTGGGTATGTCTTTTACTAGAAAAGCCATTTCCCATGGGATGGGATTAAGAAAACAGTGAAGGTTACAGAATACAATACGTATATAAAAATTCTTTTAGTACAAAGCAGTGTTAAAGGTTAACGACGAAGAGTTTCTATCCATTAGTTTAAATCTTCACTATTTGTTTTAGATCCTGTAAGCAGTGTTTTTATCTTTTTCTCAGGCAGCTAGAATTAGTTAATGTGTGGTGGAGTTTCAGAGAGAGAAGAGAGGGGAAGTGGGTTTCTTTGGTTTATTTATTTGTTTCTAACCTGTGTGCTGATAGGGAACATAACACTGTTTAGCAACTGAGCTTGCAAAGCCCATTTCCTGATGTTTGTAAAAGGTTAATGAGTATCCTATAGGCCGTCCTGAGGCACCACTTTTTTAGCTAATATTGAGGAATCATAATCTGTCCAGCCATCTTGTGTTTCTAAGAAATTTTCCTTCATAATTAATGTGAAAGCAAAACCCAAAGCACCCCAAATTTCCAGAATATAACATAAAGCAAAGGGGGATATGCCATGCATTCCTTCTTTTGGAATCGTCTGCCTTGCAGGACTCCAGCGGACCGAGCCTTGCTCAAGATCCAGCTATTAAGGTATTGTGGCACAGGTGAAATTTATAATCTTAAAATCACATCACAAAACTTTTCAATTCCAAAGAATAATTTAAAAGAATTTTCACTTTTGCTATATAAGCTGAGATTTTGTGATTATGTGCTTTTGATTGAAGTGTGTGTGTGTGTGTGTGTGTGTGTGTGTGTGTGTGTTACTAGGGATTGAACTCAGGGGTATTCTACCTCAGAGCTATACCCTCCAGCCCTATTTTATTTTTTTATTTTGAAACAGTGTCTTGCTAGGTCACTGAGAGTCTGGCTATGTTGCTGAGATTGTCCTAAACCTGCAATCCTCCTGTCTCAGCCTCTCAAGTACTGAAATTGCAGGTGTGCACTGCCACATCTGGCTGTTTTACTTATAAAAAGCACAAATAGATATGAAGTATTTGATTCTTCCTGACCCTTGAAATTCCCTATCACTTTGCTCCTTGAAGTGACCAACAGAATCAGCATCATATAGGAGCATATCAGAATAAGTCAGAATCTCACCCCCATACAGACCTACTAAATAATGCTATTTCTAGAATCACTCATTGAACAGTGTACTTATGATAGAAATGGAAAAAATGTCATAAATATGGTAAAACGACTTGAGTATGACAGAGCTAGTTTTTATTTGTCTTAGGGATAAATGATGATGGGTTTTAAAGGAAATTTGTAAATGTTCCTTTCAATTTGACAAGGAAAGTTAACAATTTAGACTGAAGCAGAATGAAAGAAATTTGAGTTGTGTTAGTGTTCTATTTTGCTGCTATATTACTAATTTACTGGCTTAATGCAACAAAATATATTATTTTAACATGGGTCTCAAGGGACTAAAATCAAGATGTCAGGAGAGATGAGAAGCTTTTCGGAGGATTTAGGAGAGAATGCATTCCCTAACCTTTTGTAGCTTCTAGTGGCTAACAGCATTCCTTGGCTTGTGGTCCTTCCATTTTCAAAACCAATAATGGCTGGTCAAAACTTTCTTACATCACATTACTCTTAGGCTGTTACTGCTGCCTTCCTCTTTACTTCTAAAGGCCATTGTGATTATCCTACTGGATAATCCAAGATAATCCCCTAGTTTAAGGTCAGATGATTAGTAAAGTAATCTTAATTCCATATCCAACTTTAATTTCCCTTTGTCCTGTAACATAATATATATTCACAAGATCTGAGGATTATGACATGGACATTTTGGGGATTACTCTGCCTACCAGAGTGCTTGCAGGAAATGTTCAGGTCCATCAAATGGGGAGAAACTAGAGAAAGAATTCTGTGCAGAGATAAGAATAGGCAACTCCTGCAAAAGATAGCAGGCTATATTCACATGAGAAAGATGCCCAGTGGGTTTCTCTGTAGTAGGGATAGATTTTCAATGAAACTGGTCTTTATCATAGTTTTTAATGTCTCACTGTAGGGAAATTTCTGTTCTTCACATTTGTGTATTTCTCCTTTGAGCCTTAACATTTAGTGAGAAATCTGTTTTGCAGGGCGACTTTTGGGAATGAAGACAGAGGGTAAGTGAAGCTATGTTCATGGAGTCTGGAGGAAAGCCAAATGTAGAGAGAACAACAGCTGCAGGGCCAAGCTGATTAGAAGGAACTGAGAGTCAAGCCAGGAGCTTATAGCAAGAAGGGACAGGGAGATCAATTCCATCCCCAGACCCCAGCACTCACAGTTCAAAGGAAGTTTTCTTAGGACAATTCATCTCAACAAAGGCAGAAGTGATCTTTGATTTCACAAATCCCAATGTAATTTTTCATATGGATTAGGATCTAAGGTATAAAAGCAAATAGGAAATGTTCCAACCTTCAAAGGGCTTGCAATCTACAGGTGCTTGCAATCTACAAGTAAATGCCTGTCATAGAACAAAGCATGCATAAAGCAATGCACAGGAACATCTGTGAGCACAAGGAGAATCTGCCAAGGCAGATTGCATGTGCTGAGGAAGACATTCCAAAAATGATGTTCCAGCTACATATGGAAAGCCTGCTAAGAGTAGGAAGTCAAGCATTTCTGAAGAGCAAATAACGAGATACATGCAAGTGTGTAGTCCTGATATGGATAGTAGGGCATACTCCAGTCTTATCTTGGTCTCCCAATAACACTTTCTCTGGATTCCAAATGCCCCTGCAAACCTACCTAAAACTGGTTTCACCAAAGACACCAACGATCACATGGACAATTAAAATCAAATGGACATTTTCAGACACATCTAACAGACTGTTCTACTCTATCTTCTGAGATGACAGACTTCCCATCTCCTCCCATTTCTCTGGTCAAGCCTGAACTCTCTTTTTTTAAAGCTTCTTCATCTTCTATCCCTCCAATAAGATTCAGTTTTCTGTTCTATGTTTATATATTTCTGTTGCCGTCTGAATGTTTGTGTGCTCCCTGAATTACTATGTTGAAATTTAATTGTCTGTGCAATGATATTAAGAGGTGGGGACTTTGAGAGATGCTTCAGACGTGAGAGTGCCACCCTTATGAATAGAATTAGTGTCCTTATAAAAGAGGCCATAGGGCGATTAGTCACCCTTCTGCCATGTGAGGGTGCAGCAAGAAGGCACCATCTGTGAAAAGGAGAGAGAGCCTTACTAGACCTCAAATACACTGCCACCAAGATCCTGAACTTGCCATTGCAAGACATTTCTGTTGTTTACAAATTCCCCAATCTGTGATATTTTGTTATGGTAGCTTGAATGGACTAAGACAATTTTTAAAAAAATTTTTAGAGGTAATTCAATGAAATGAATACCATATTTTAAAAATACATGTGCTCTGGAGGTATAATTCAATGATAGACCACATGCTTAAATGTATGAGACCCTAGGTTCAATTCTTAGCATGCACACGCACTTGCACGCACACACACACACATATTTAAAATGTGTCTTTGAATTTACTCTAATAAGATTTAACCTACATAGTTGGCTTAAAAGTATACAAGTGTTGCTTCAGATGGCTGCTATTTTCATTAGAAAAAAGGCCTACAGAAATTATAAGCAGCTTTTTTTATAAGTGGTAGAGTTGCTGCTTAGATGCATGAGGCCCTGAGTTCATTCCTCAGCCACACACACACACACACACACACACACACACACACACACACACACTAAAATATGTCTTAGAATCCAATCTAATAGGATTTAACTTATACAAGTTTACTTTAAATATCCAAATATTGCTTCAGAAGGCCACCATTGTCATTGGAAAAATAAAGCCTACAGAGATTCTAAACAACTCCCCCCACACCCCAAGGAATAGAGGATGCATGAGAAATGTGCTAGCCCTCAGCCATATTTTCTCCTAGACATTTTCATTATTGCTGTTCTCTGAAAGCAAAAATGCCCAACGTGATCTGACAAATGCTGTCAATAAGAGTGTGGGAAAACAGGACACTGCAGTGGAGAGGAGAGGGTACAAAGTAATTGTGGTTATGAACTTCACTTTGAAGTGCTTAACAAATGGCATAAGAATAAGCAAACACCATAAGCTCGCACACAATATTTAAAACATGACTCCCATTTTATAGGTTTTTTTTGCAGATAGTGGCAATTTTTTAAAGGGAAAAATTAAATTATCAACATCAAATTTTCTCTCCAATGAAGACTGAAGTTGATTTCTTTTATCTAAATAGAAAATATCTTTTAAAAAGTCAGGAATATTTCCCTGCTGTTGAGAAATATTACCACAGCCCTCTGCCCACAGAAAGAGTGGTTTTGAAATAATAGTTTCATTTTCTTAAGAAAAAAAAATTGCTTATACAGAGCTTGCCAAAACAAGTACTTCCAGATTGAGTACATGAAATGGTCAAGGCCACTGGAACTCCAGAGCTCCTTGCAGGGGGAATTCAGAGTGCATGAATTAATGAAATCCCTGGAGTTGGCAATATAGCAGGACTCTGATGCTTACTTCACAGATGCTATGCAAACTTGACTTTGTAGTTGCATCCTTGTAACTGGTGATAAAATAATCGAAGCATCTATAAAGTCTACAGAAATGTAGCAATCACACCAAACATGAACAGTGCTGTGCCTAACTGATGTATTCCCAAAAATGTGTCAGTAAGCTACATTTATTTTACAAATGGATGGAATTGGAGATACTGAGTGAAGACAGTCTCAGAAAATCAGGGGTTGAATGTTTTCTCTCATATGTAGAAGCTAGAGAGAAAAATAGGAAACAAAAATGACTTCATTCAAATGAAGGGAACAATTCAAATAATGTTATGTCCATTCATGAAGGTATCACTACCAATCTTGCTAACATTTATGAGGAGGGAGGAAGGTGTAGCAGGGTGAGATATGGAGGAAAATAGTTTAAGTGATGTATGCATGTATTAATGTATCCTTTTGAGTCTCACTATGATAAGTAATTACAAAGCACCAATAAAAGTATTTAAAAAAAGAAGAAAGGAAAAAGGAAGGGAGATAGTTTGTGTCAAAAGCTGTTTATAAATTGAAAAGCTGTTTATAGGTGGGACAATACAGAATTGACTATTGAATTTGCCTCCCTTGTGGAGGTCACCAGTGACCTTAAAGAAACAATTCTTGTGAAGAGAAATAGACAAGAGGCTGATCAGAATAGGTTCAAGAGAGTATAGAAAGGCAAGAATTGTAGTCAATTCTTTAGTTGAAAAGGGGAGCAGAGAAATGGAAAATGGAAATGAAGGACATGAAGAATCAAGGAACATGTTGTCATTTTAGGTTTAACATGGAAAAAGGAGGTAACTGTTGCAGCAGTGAAGACATTGAGCTGGTAAGAGGTGATTAAAGGTAGTGCTCAAGAGGACTAGTTGGCCTTAGGAACAAGGACAGTCCATTGATTTTAACTACAAGAAGGAAGGGATTCAGGGGTATGTGCATACAGAAGCAAGTTGGCAGATTTGAATTATTTTTTTTCCGTGAAATAAGAACCATGACCATTTCTTAAGAATAAGGACCAAGGTAGAAGGGATGGATATTTTTGTAGAGAAGATAATATGTGAAATTGGACTATGCAAGATTGAACTGATTTAGAAAAATCTCAAAAGGCCTCCTCTTCAGTAAGTTAGATGCCTATCCAGGTGATTCTCAGGTTGATAAAGAGTTTGAATCTTTCATTAGAGTTTTGTTTCATCAGAAGAACTGAGGAATACTGATTAGTTTCCATATTCATGAACTGCATCAAGTAGTACTAATCTTAAATTTCCCTCTTCTCATTGGCTGATAAAATTTCAGTTTTGTCTCATCTAAGAATACAGTCCCATTTCATTTTAAGCTATATTTACAGAGCAATTCAAGAAACCACCAAGATAACCAAATTTTACAGAAACATCCTGCTTCTCATTAGTTGCTAACTGAAATTATGGCCTCAGACAAAAGGTACCATCTCTGGCCCACAATTGGCATGAAATAAAAGACAAGATTTCAAATTATTACAAACCAGCTCAAATGAGGAAATCCTTCTGTGTCATTGTTAAAAGTAAAAGAACAGTCAACATCATGTAGCAGAAATGCCCTTTCTCTTCCCAAGAACCTAGCCAAATCAAGGGAACAATGAGAGAGGGCTGGACTGAAATATCTAGATAAATATTGTCTTAAAGGACATTGATTCTCTGTCATGCATACTGTAAGCTAGGGAAAACTACTATAATCTGTATAACTGCTTTTTTGCACTACTGTCAAGGAAGCTGTTTCTTAGAACGTTGGTCACACAATGGAACAAAGCAAACTAATGATGCCACTGCTTACGTAGCCTTATCCATAAAACCCTCTTCCTGTGGTCACTGGTGTGGAGTAAAGCTCTATGGAGATAATAAGTGCTATTCAGGCAATCAGCCTGCCCTGGACTTCCTAGTGAAGCCCCATGAAGGACAGAGTTGCTACTTGTACAACCCATTTCCACTGGACCTTCCCATAAGCCAGTTTCAGTGAATTTCTACCACACCAGGTATTTTATTTGATCTCTCAGCAACCTATTCTATTATCCCAGCAAAACTGGGCTATGGATATTGTTGTGGGATAACCCGGTCCCACACGTGGGTCCTTGGCTTCCGTGAAAAAAAGAATTTTAACACGTGCCATTTAGGAACAAAAAAAGTAGGAATTTATTTAGGAAAATAAGGAAAAGGGGAGAAAAACGGGTGAGTAGGCATCTTCCTGGCCAGACGCGCGTCCCAGGTCCCAAGAGGCCGAAGCGGGCTGAAACTCTGTCTTTTATAGGCTTTCGAGAGGTGGGCGCAGAAGAAGTCTGGACCTCCTCCTTTTTCCAGGTATTGGTGGGCGGCAGGTAGGCGGTCCAAGTTGGGCCCTCCTCTTCCTCAGGTTGAGATGGGTCTGACCTTTGCCCTGAGTGTCTGGTGGGGGCTGGGATTCAGGGGATTAACAAGGTGTGGCCCACTTAGACTTTTCTAAGATTGAGCACACCCTATAGGGTGGGGTCAGCTAGAACTCTTCAGATTTTAAAACTATCTTTCCCTTCCCCCCTCAATGTCTCCTTTCTGCCTAAATTTTATTCCTTCTGTCCTACATCATTTCGACTTGTAAAAAGCTTAGAAATTGTTACTATTATCCTTACAACATACCCCAACACACACACACACACACACACACACACACACACACACACACACACAAATTGGCAAAATGGAAAATTAATGACTTCTGTGAACCCATCAGAGAACTGAGATGACAGGGCAAATTACCCCCCAGTGATCTGAGGAGACAGGTGCCATCAGAGATTCACACTTGAGACTCACTTATCCCCAGAACAAGCTGTGGGAACCACAGTCTTGTGGAATCACTTAAGTGGTGATTTTGTGAATGGCCAGAGACTGAGTATGGACTAAGGTAACAGTGAGAAGCTCCTGGGGTGCTTCAGTCTTTAGGAACTTTCCATGGGTTTTATTTCTATCACCTCCAGTCTGACTATGAGGATCTTTGTGGTTCTGGTGGGGTGATAGTAGTAGTGGTGGTAGGAAGTAATCATTGTGAAGTGTGCCTACTCTCTGGGAAAAGAACTTTACCAGAGCCTTATCTCAACTTGTAGAAGAGAAGTCCTCCTATTCCAACCCCACCCATATCTCTAGGATTCCCATGTAACCAAGAGAGTTGGGGAGAAGAGGTTTACATAGTCAACAGGGACAAGGCCTTCAAGGAATAGGCTGCAGCCAGGTAAGGGAGTAGGACTCTGTGCTTGGAAGCTATACCACTGGAGAAGAATGTGTGCAAGTCCTGGTCCAAAAGCAAAGGCCACTAAAACACTGAAATTTAATCAAGACTATAGAATGCTCCCCTCCCCCATACCTCACCAACAGGGCTCCAGTGTTACAGGGGATTACACCTGTGAGGGCTACAAAGAACAGACTCGAAGGAAACATAGCTAAGGAAGCCCTAGGTTAGACAAAAACAAAGTACTAGGGGAATTTGAAATTTCTAGCTCCTATAGCTACAGCAAACATTAAATACAACCAAATTAGCATAAATCCTCACATTAAAGGCCTATTTTGTCTCAGTTCTATGACTCATATATATCATGTCTATCTTTCAACAACAACAAAAAATTACAAGGCCTGACAAATGACAAGAAAAGGCATGATCTGAAGGGATAAAGCAAACATAGAGCCAAACTCAGATATGACACAGATTTCAAAATTATCAGACAAGACATTTAATTTTGATTAATACATTGAGGGTCCAAGTGGAAAAAGTAGACACTATTTAAGAACAGATTGTTATCCTGCCCTAATCTTGTACTACTTAGACAACCTAGCTGAATTTTTACCCCATCCTAATCTTGTTTATCTTTGAGGACAGGATGCCTAAAAGCTAGAAGTTCCTCTTCAAGTGGGCTAGCCAAAACTGCTTGAATCTAATATGGCTGCGGGAGTGACTCCAGACAACCTCTACTTCATTATAATAAAGACATAAATATTCCTCCCCTTTATTAGCCTATCCCTCCGACTTATTTCTTTTACTCAAAATGTAAAACCTCCTGACCGAGGGGCAAAAAACCGATTTTTTTCTAATACCTTAATACATTTATCTTATATGTAGAATTTGTAATACCTTTATTGGTGCATTAGAGTCTCACATCATAATGTAGTTCACAGTGATAGTGACATACATGTACACAGCACCTGGTGGGCCTCCCCCCGCCTCCCTCCTCACTCTCCCCTTTCCTATCCAGGATGTTGAGATTGAGAAAGTTGATTTTTTAGTTTATCTTCCATTTCTTCTATTCTTGGCCAAGAATAAAAACCCTTTTCACTGCTGAATGAGTTCTTGGTCTTGTTATTGGTTCCACAGTTCCAAGAGGGAAAAAGGAAGCAGATTTGGGGATCAAAAATTGGTAACAAGATGAGTAATGTAAGCAGAGAAATGGAAAATCTAAGAAAGAATCAAAAGAAAATGGCAAGAAATCAGAAACACTGTTAATTGAAATAAATAATGATGCCGGGCGTGGTGGCACATGCTTGTAATCCCAGTACTTGGGAGGCTGAGACCAGAGGATCCAGGTTTGCATCCAGGTTCAGCTACTTAGGGAGTCCCTCCACAACTTAGTGAGACCCTATTTCAAAATAAAGAATGAAAAACAGGGATGGGGGTATAGCTCAGAGGTAGAATGCCCCTGGGTTCTATCCCCAGTACCGCAAAAAAAGAAAGAAAAGAAATAAATAATGATGACATGTGGACTCATCAATAGATTCAACGTTACTGTGGAAAGAATCAGGGAGCTTGAAGACAGGCCAATACTAATAATTTAAAGACTCTAAGAGTTGGAAGAGACAATAAAAGTTATCTGGTACACCCACTCATTTTCCTTCTGAAGAATTAAATTAAATTTTCTTTTCTGGTGGGATACCACTTATAAAAATAATAATCCTGTGAACCAGTGTGTGGCCTAGTGACCCAGCCAAACTGTTCAGCCCTAGTTTTGTTCACCTTTCAGGACAGGATACATGTAGGCCAGGAGTTCCTTTTCAGGTGGGCTGGCCAAACTTAGTTGGAACTAAGATGGCTGCCAAGTAACCCCACACAACCTCTAACTTTATTTGTAATCTTATCTGCATGAGAAATGACACCTCCATCCAAGCACCAAGACAGTTGGCAATTGCCATGAGGATGGCCAGAAAGAAGCAGAAAGGGGGCAAAAAGAGGTAGTATCCACATCCCTGGAAAATCTCCACTCATTCCCAGAAGAGACAAGAATATTCCTCCCCTTTATTAGCCTACAGGACTCCTTGTTTCTTTTTGTCTCATAACAATGACTTCCCCAACTTCCGCAGGCTGAAAAGCTAATCTGTGAGCCTGTCTCCCTGCTTCTCCCACTCTTGGCCAACAATAAACCCTTCTTCACTGCTCAGTTTATTCTGCCTTATTCATTGGTTTCATGATTTTTAGAAGGAAAAAGGACCTGGTTTGGGTAAAAAAATAGCTAACAATGTGATTCTTGCTTTCAAGACTATGGCAAATAAAGAGAATTTTGACGGGATTATCATTACAGCTTGTGTCATTCAAATATCATTTGGTCATCAAAGGGCAATACAGCACCCAAGTTATACACAGTTATTACTTAATTAGGAGAATTGAAACAAGATTTTACATTTCCCCCACTATTTGCATAGTCTCCTGGCCAATTTTTAAAAATGTCTTTTTTAATAAATGCCCTACCTTCTTCATGTTCTGTAATTTATACTTACCGACTGCTAATCGGATCCTTTCTGGGATTAAGGATCAGTTGTCAAATATTGGAACTAAGCACTCTAATTTAGGGCCTAGCTTCCTTGGACTCCAGTATTTTGTGTCACTCCAGTCAGTGTCAATTTCAGTCCAGCTGCTCATGTTTGAACATTTAGGTAACTTGTTTACAAATATTCATGACTCTGAACTCTTGAAGGTCAAGTTTCTGCTAAGTGGATTTTTTTGTAATAATAGAACAAGAGTCCAGCAGCTTCTTAAGATGATTAGCTTTCCCTACTCTTTTCCTGTTCATTGACTCTAATTGGTATTTAAGCTCGTAATCGTGCACTTCACATGCTTACAATTCTCATGTATGTGAAATTCTGCCCTAGCATAGAGATGGCTAGGAAGAGGGGGCATCTGCCTTTAAGGCATAATCAGGCTACACCTGTGGTATTAGAATCACCATGGAAGCTTTATAAAAATCCTGCCAGTTAGACCTTTTGAGCTAGGGCCTTCAGTAAGACACCAATACTTTTGAAAAGCTCCCTACATCATTCTTATGTGGTAAAGGTTAGAACTACTGAACCATGTAGCAAGAACAATATCTCACATAGATTTGGAAGGGATGATAAGAATGTCACACACACATACACACACACATATGCACACACATATACTCCTGAGATTTCAGAAGACAGGGATATCATACCAATAAAACTCAGCAGCAGTTTTCTGAGCTTACATTGCTGCCAAAAATTTGGAAAGGAAAATCTGTCTAAGGTAGAGATGGATTTCTGACAGGTGGATGGAAGCTATGATGGAAGAAAGGCAAACAAATGCACTTGACAAAGATCCTTTTGAACAATATAAAGAAGAAAAACTGAGAAGAGAACCCTGTAAAAAATGATAAAAAGTAAGATGAGACAGATGTCCCAGGCCCAGACAGAGAAGACCCTAAACACTTGAATTTCAGGATACTTTCATTACAACATATTTCTTGAAAGTTTTTCATGTGATTAAATACCCAAAAACTTAAATCTATGATCCTATTTCCCATCTTAAGGAGTAAACATTGTCAATATAGTTGGAACCTGCTGCACTCTCTCCCATAATTGTAACTGTTTCTGCCCTAAGCAGAAGAAATCATCATCATCATCCTAAATTTGGTCTTTGTTATTCTAGGTTATCAATATTCAAAGGCACAGATATAACTTGGATGAATGTTTACTTTGATACACAGATGCTTATGTTCCTCCACAAAACAAATTTTCCAGGTTAAAAAGTATAAAGTATTGAAGCAAATAAATATGGCATGCTGGAGGGGAAAAAAATGCATTTTAGGAAGTTGAGCTTAGCTGTAATATTCAAAAAGTGTTTGTGATGCTAGGACTATTTGGAACTAGCAAAAACAGGCTTGAAGAGAAAATGACAAATATCAAACAAATGGAAAGGATATATTAGTAACTTGAATTCAGAGAACGAGGAAACAGGATGAGTCAAAACAAAGATACTAGATTTTGGCCCTGAGAGATTAGAATAATAATAGAGTGTTGACAGATCTAGTGAGTCATGGAAGAGGAACTGGTTTCCAGGAGGTAGATGCTGTGTTGTGGAACTTGGCCCTGTTGACATCCCCACTGCTGAGCACTTTCCTCTCTTCTGGCTTTGCTCCTAACCTCTCCCATTGTTCTGTCGAAGAAGTTTTCTCTATGGCTTCTAGTTTGGGTCCAATTCCTCTTACAGTTCATACTCTCCTGGATTGATTCATTCACTTTTAGGGCCTAAATGCAACATACTTACAACTTTCAAACATGTATGACCACTGTGTGTGTCTCGTTAGCTCCAGATGTGGATTTTTAATTGCTAATGAGTGTCTATCTCCATGGCTACCTTTAATATGTCCACTATTAATCTTATTACCATCTTATCCCCATTCTGTTTTACTCATTCCCTTAACTATTACTTATTCCTTCTCCTTTATTTTCTATCTCTGAAAATGGTCCCCAAGATCCGTCTCTTTAGATAAGGTAGAAAATAGGGAGCTTTCCTCAAACTTCTCCCTGAACATCTGCTGTTCCCACTAAGTAATGCTATGTCTTGCCAAGTCCACCTTCTTAATTGTGCATATATCTTATGCCTTCTCCAGACCTTTCCACTATGCCTATCCCAGGTTCTTTCTGTCTCTTCACTGGTCTATGGGTCTCTATATTTATCATCTCCCCAGCTCTAGTTTTGCTCAACTCCTACCATCTCCGATGTGCTCTGATTTTCTTCAATATAAATATAATCATTTTCCATCCTTAGGTAAAAAGAAAAAGGACTCCTCATTATCTTCTTCAGAAGCTTTCTATTTTGTTCTTTTGAGCCTTAATTAGGATTCTACAGAGTTGGCTCAAAGACAACAAATGGTATCAAGTTAGAAGCTAAAAGGGCAGATGAATCCTTTGGGGAGACATAAAAGGGTTGGGTTCAAAAGGAAAGTTTCGCTTTTTTTCTCCTCCTATCCTGCTGCTAAGTAATTCATTCTGAAAATATTTATTAAGGACCCACCATGTGCCAGACACTCATCTCAGTATTCTTCTATATTAACTCTACTAATTCTCATGACTTCTAGATGTAAGTAATACTATTATTTCCATTTTACAAATTAGGAAACTGAGGCATATTGATATTATATTACACAGGGTCACCCAGCTGGGTAGAATTCAGAAGCAGAACTTGAACCCAGGTAATTTGAGTCTAGAATGTTGCTAATCAAATTGGAATCCATGGACCAGAAGAACTGTATCACTGGTGGTATTATTAGAAATACAGTTCCTCTGCCCATACCGTAGACAAACTCAATCAGAATACAGATTTTTTAAGCCAAGTATGATGGCACACAACTGTAATCCCAATACTTGGGAGGCTGAGACAGGAGAATCGCAGGTTTGAGGCTAGTCTCAGCAACTTAGGAAGACTCTCAGGAACTTAGTGAGATGCTGTTTCCAAATGAAAAATAAATAAATAAAATAGCACTGGAGGTGTAAGCTCAGAGGTAAAATGCCCTTGGGTTCTAACCCCAGCAAAACACACACCACACACACACACACACACACACACACACACACACACACACACACACACACATAGTTTTACAAACTTCTCAGGTGATATGTACATTCATTACATTCATTCATGTTTGAAAATCTTTGCTTTTCGGTCTGGTTTCTTACCCAATATATTGATTGACTGCATATATCAGTGGCTTTTTTTCCCCCTTCATCTACATGGAATTGGCTTTTCTCATATGGGCCTGTCAAAAAGAAAAGCAACAATAACTCAAACCTCACCCCTTTACTTTTCACCAAAAGAATGAAAGAAAAAGGAATCCTATATGCATGTTCTGAATGTGGAGATCCTGCTGGTGAGTTGAGTCCCGTGACCACTCCCTCTCCTTCTGAGGCTACTTTATTATTTGTCTTAAATCTAGCATATGATACTCTGAGCATAGAGTAAACTAAGAAATGACAATTTTTCTAGCTAGGAAAAATATGAACCTATATCTCTAGTAGTTTTTATTCTAACCAGTTCTTGGTATAGGTGAATTTTTTTTTGTCTCCTGAAAAGAAACTAAGGAACTGATGTTCAAAATGACCCTTAGTCATTCAATGGTTGTCCAAACACTTGATATTAACTTAGTATCAGTAGCTATACAGGCAGGGGGATAGGTGACGCTAGCTTTGACATGGAGTCCAAGTAGCAGAGAAAGTTGGGCATCAGATGTCATTATATCTTTAATTGATGTTACAGTCAGACATCACAATCTTAATGACTTAGGATAACATATATTTTCTAAGTTAACTTGGGGGTGAGAGGTGAGTTTCAGGATAAACTGTAAATCACTCATATTTATGAAACTCACTCCTGGAGGCTTCTGGGCCACCCTCAACCTTGGCTCCTCGTCTCCTTGGAGGTTGTATCCAGTACTTAGTGGAGTCTTCACAAAGCTCTCAAAACTCCATCAAGTAATGATAACAACTAGATGGTTTACTGAGGATTTTTTAGAAAGATGGAGAATGTACCGCTTCATAAAACACATGGAAGGAATTAAAGTAATTACACATTACACATAAGGGTTAGTCATGTCTTTCCCAAATACTTTCTTCCTACTCTAAATTGTTTTTCTCTACCTTTTCTTTCTTTCCTCCTGTTCTTGTCAGCTCTTTTGTCACTGTGACCAAAATAATCCACAAGCACAACTTTGAGGCAGAAAGATTTTTTTGAGGCTCTTGAGCTCAGAGGTTTCAGAGGTCAGTCCATGATCAGCCAGGCTCCCAGGCAGGGACTGCTTGGTGGCAGGGCCTTAGGGCATGGTGGACAAGGAAAAAGCCAACCATAGCTCAATGGAAGTGAAGGCAGAGTGGGGTGGGGGACTGATACAGTCCTCAAGACCCCCCAAATTCACCCCCTCCAGCCAAGTCCTACCTCTGAGCTTGGCTGCAAAGTTTCACACATAGCTTTGGGGGGCATTAAAATCTAATCCATAACACCTCCTATATTTTTCCATTCAGCAAATAACAAATTATTGTTGTTATCAGCATCAATTCTAATCTTGTTTATATCACAAGTAAGGCACAAATTAGGGGATTTAAAAAATAGTAATGCATCTCCTAGTGGGTTTCACTGGCCACCATATCCAACCTCATTCTTAGAACCCTACCAAACAAAAGCAAGTCTCTTCTAGTCAGGAGCAGGGAAGGGACTGTGTTTTGTTAAGAAAATGTTTTTCCTCATATTACATTCTCCTCTAGTATTGGCATTTCTTCATATTTTCTATAGAACTAGAAATAAATGCCTAAATGCCTTTATCTTAATAGCAAAGGGTCCAGTGGACATATCATCTGTGTCAGTCAGTCAGCTTTCCGCTACTGTAACAAATGCCTGAGATAATCAATCTCAAGAGAAAAGGTTTGGGGGCTTACAGTCTTAGAGGTTCCAGTCCAGGCCTCTGTTGCTATTGAGCCTGTGGTGAGACTCATGGAGGGGAACACAGGGCAGAGCAAATCTGCTGACCTCTAGCCCAGGAAGTAAAAGAGAAGGAGAAAAAACCCAGGGTCCTACACTTCCTCTCGCAGGAGGGCATACTCTCAGTGAACTAAAACCTCGCACTAGCCCTCATGGCTTAAAATTTCCACAACTCCCAGTAGCACCAAGCTAGGGACTAAACCTTAACACAGATCTTTGGGGACTTTTGGAGATCAAAACTGTAGAAGCATCCTTAACATTCAAAAGGCAAGTTACCTTTCCTTTAGATGCTTGTATTATTCATGTGACAAGTATTTGAAACAGGTCTTTGCATCAGGACAGTGACTAGGGGCACCTCACATTGACTTCAGAGGAGCTCCCCATCTATCTCCATCTATATCTATGTATTTTTTGGTGGTGCCAGGCATCAAAACCACAGTCTCATGCATGGTAAGCACACTCTCTACCACTGAGCTTCCTTACAGATATATTTTTATAAATTTACACATGATCTTTCTTAGGAAAAAAAAAGCTCTATTTCTAAAAATATTTTTAAAAAATATTTAAAACAAGTAATAAATGATCCAAAGTCGTACAAGCTCAACCATCTTTGCCTGACACAAGGCAGACTTTGTCTGGCTCCTGCCAGTCCTCCCAGCTTCAGTTCCTACTATACTCTTCTTAGCCCCTGCATGCACTGATAGGTCAATCAGGACTTTTGAGGGTCTCAGAAAGTACATGATTCTTCAAGTCCCTGAGCCTCTGCTTGCGTTTTCCCTGGAAAGCACACACATACACACATACAGCTGGAGATATATTTGTGCTACTTCCACTTATACTTCATTGACCCACTGGAGTTGATCACATCTGTGTCTTTTACCCTGAAAATTCTTATTTCACTTGTATCACTAGAATTTACATATGTTTTATCTACAGTAAAGTATCTGCTTTTCTACTACAAAGACTGTTTACTTTTTCATGTATGTGTGTGTTACTGAGGATTGAACCCAGGAGCATTCTCCCTCTGAGCAACACCCCCAAACCATTTTATTTTTCATTTAGAAACAGAGTCTTGCTAGGTTACTGACTTGTTATGTTGCTGAGGCTGTCCGCGAATCTGCAGTCCTTCTGGTATTACACACATGCACTATGATGCCTGGCCATGTTTTTTTGTTTTTTGTTTTTTGTTTTTTTTTTTTACTATTTATTTACTCCTGAACCTCAGACAGTGCCTGAAGAAAATAAATATAGATAAATATAAATAAGTATACATAATTATCTGTATGGTCTTTTCCAAATTGGATGACAAGAGGTTTTAATGAAAGAAAAATAATGTACGTGTATTATCTGTATTAAGGCATAATTCTGCCAAAGAAGAGTTGGTATGTTATGGGTCTTTTAAAAACTTTTGTAAGCCAGGTGTGGTGGCACACTCTTGTAATCCCAGTACCTGTGAGGCTGAGACAGGAGGGTTGAGGATCTCACGTTCGTGGCCAGCCTCAGCTACTGAGTGAGGCCCTCTGCAACTTAGTGAGACCCTGTTTCAAAATAAAGAATTAAAAATAGGGCTGGGTTTGGGACTCAGAGGTAGAATATCCCTGGGTTCAATCCCTAGTTCTGAAAAAAAAATATTTGTACTCTATTTCCCAAGTGTCTTAGATGAGGATGTGACATCAATAGTTCAGTCAGAACTAGTATCAATTGTGATATAAGAGGGTAAGGTGTAATTTTTCAATAACTTTGTAAAGTCTGAGATAGATCTCTAAATTCTTAAAAAATTGAGAATGAATCTAACTTTTCAACTTCCATTCCTAAAATTTCTGCTCTATTGTCCAACAGAATTGTTCTTGATTACGAATAATTCAACGTCTGGGGTATATTTCCACGGGAGAGGACTTACCAAGGATGGTCTAGGTCCTGCATTTGATCCCCAGCACCACAAAAAAAGCAAAAAAAAAAAAAAAAAAAAAAAAAAAACAATAATTCCATACATCCCAGCTACAGTTTCCACTTAAAATGAAAATAAACTTATGTCCACTTTCAGAGTGTTTATAATGTTGGTAGACATGTAACAAATGATACTTAGGTGGTCTTCTAGAAGTATCATTAATCATCATTTCTAATGTTGTATTATACAGAAGGAAAAAAATTCCCACATGTTAAAAAATCAATTTAAACTAAAACATATGGCTAATATGCCCGGAAAATTTGACAGGCAATAAGAAATACTTATAAATTAATTCCCATGTTTGGATGGATGTCAATAAAATGGAATGCCTCACAGCACAAGATACTGTGAAAAATTATCACTATCTTTTAAAAAGGAGAACTGAGTGTTAGAGCAATAAATAAATGAAGACCACACCAATTACACTGTAGAATTAGCATACACTTGAATTAAAATGTTGAAAATGTTAAAGTTCTTTCTGACTTGTACTGAAAAAATCAAATCATGTTTCTAGCCCTGTGTTTTGTTCATAGTCACTCCATGACTCACATTATGATTAAATTTGGTATTATGCATTCTATATAAAAGACAGAGAATGTTTATCACCATAAAATAGGATTAGTTAAAAAATTAAAATGTGGAAGAGCAAACAACTGTTATGTCATTTTATCCAAAATCTAAAGGGCAACTAATAAAATTTGAAAATTCAATAAAATATATTTTAATGAATGCACACTTAATATCAGAAATGACCAAAATGTCAAAAACAAACAAAAAATATAAAAAATCTTTTCACTTCTATAAAGATAAGACATCTTTTTTTCCCATCTATGTATAGTATATTGTGTGTGTGTGTGTGTGTGTGTGTGTGTATGTGTATGTGTGTGTGTGTGTGTCAGGGAATTGAACCTGTAGGCATTCTGCCTCTGTGCTACACTCTAAGTGTCCCCCACCCTTTTTTTGTAAACATTGTCTTGCTAGGTTGCTGAGGGTCTTGCTAAATTGCTGAATCTAACCTGGAACCTATGATTCTCCTGCCTTAGTCTCACAAGTACTGGGATTACATGCGTTTGCCTCCCCACTGGCTCTTTTATCTGTTTACATTTTATAATCACTCAGTCCAAAAGTAAGAAATTGCACTACTAAGTTTTTTTTTCCCTCCCTGCTGGGGATCAGACCCAGGGCCTAGCACACACTAGGCAAGCACTTTGCATTGAGCTATATCCCCAGCCAGCTTTCAAACTTTTCTTTGGTTGAGTTCAAGAATTAGAATATGCAGAATTCTCTAGACTCGTAGATATCAATGTGCAGTATATATGTGTGCATATATATGTAACCTTACTTCTGGCTTTGAGGCTATCCTTAAATGTAGTTTATTTTTCATTCATTAAGTTTTCTTTTTTTCGGTTGTTCCCAAAGAGAATAACAATATTGTAACACAGAAACCAATTTCAATTTGTTTTAGTGCTTGTCTAGTATCAGGGAGGTTTTCTATTTAATATTTAAACGCATTAATTAATATTTAAACAACAAAGTACTTGTGCTGGGTAAGTTCTAACTAATAGAAGATGGAAACTAGTTTACTGTTTCCATATTTGTAAACACAAGTTTGGGGATTCTCAAGTATGAAGTTTTTCATATATGCTGTGTATGTTTATGTATTTTATTATTTACAGTCTATTCAGTTAAAATAGTTTTCAGATAATTCTGGCTCATATTGGACAGGCAATAAAACTAGGTGTTAAATGAATAAACCAGATTCAAAAAGACAGGTATTGCATATTTTTCTTATTTTTTCCTTTTGCTTATCTTACAGAATAGATTCATACCATGCCTTTAAGAAGCGTATACTTTAAAACCAGGTGTAGTGGTGCATGCCTGTAATCCCAGGACATGGGAAGTGAAGAGGATCACAGGTTTGAGGTCAGCCTCAGCAATTTAGCAAGACCTTAGGAACAAAGGTATAGCTCAGAGGTAGAACACCACTGGATTCAACCCTAGTACCAAAAAAAAAAAAAAAAAAAAAAAGAAAGAAAAGAAAAAAAACATTATAGTTTAGAGTCTTTGGAGTACAAATAATTATGAACAGAACACTTTTAACTGTATGCATGACAAGTATGGAAAACACAAGTAATCATAAGGCTGAAGTTTTATGAGGAATGATTATTTCCTAGATCCTTAAGTTTAGTTGACTAGTTAACTACACATGCTTTTTCTAATTTCTTGCTTTCATTTATTTATTTGTTTATTTATTCATTTATTTTACTGGTGATTGGCCCAGGGTCCTCACATATGCTAGGCAAGCTCTCTGTCACTGAGCTACAGCCCAAGCCCAGTTTAGTTGATTAGGATAAACATTCCCAATGTACTGAGAAGAACCATTCCAACTCTGTATTTCAAATGCCAAAAAAATTTTACTTTTCATTGGGAGATAAATTGAGTTGGTAGGTAAGAATAAAAAGAATGTGGATTAGTTGGGGTCATCTGAATGCTTTCTGGTTCTAATAGAGAACTACTCCTGTAGAATATTGGAAAAGCCAAATATATGTAAGGATCTTCACCAGCATATTCAGTCTATTGAAATGTTTTGAGTTTGTAAGGACACAAAATAATCTCCAATATATGCTATTAAATTAAATATGAAAAACAAATAAATATATAAGAGAAAAAGCAAAGATTAGAGTGTATATGATGCCATCTTTATTTCTCTGGATCCTATATGCTTGTATATGCACAGAACATAACTCCAAGAAAGGAGAAGATATTTGTAAGAGTAATTGCCTCCTGGTAGGAAAACAAAGGAGTTTGATTAAAGAAATATTTTCATCTGTATATCCTTTAAAAATTCAAAATTTAATATTTTTATGTATTCATTACCTGTTTGTTAGTTTTAATTTCCACAAGTGCTGGGGACCCAGCTCTACTGAATCTGAATATCTAGGATCTGGCTGAGGCACCTGAATTTATACGAGCTATAACTTTCATTTGGCTCTTACTGCCTTCTCCTAAGGGCTGTTCACAGGAGAGTATAACTTTTGTCCTCCCAGGTAGAGAAGAACACAATGGGGAGAGAGAGAGAGAGAGAGAGAGAGAGAGAGATATGTTGGGGATTAGTCCCAAAGGCATTTTACTTCTGAGCTATACCCAACCCTTTGAAAAATTTTTGTTTGTCTTAAAACAGGGTCTCACTAGGTTTCTGAGAGTCTCACTAAGTTGTTGAATCTGGTCTTGAACCTGCAATCCTCCTATTTCAGCCTCCCCATTTTTGGAGAGGAGAGTTTATGCTCCCTGGTTGGCAGGGTAAAGAAGTATAACTGCTGCCCATTTACTTCTAGTTTATGTTATAGTGAGGAAGGGTATTTGGAAGTAAATTCCAACACAACAGGATTATGGAATCAATCACATTTTTCACTTTCAATTTTGCCTGACCAAATGACAGTAAGTTTCAACAACATATTTTCAACATCTTTTAGTTTTTGTAGGGCATAATAATAAGTTAACTAAACTCTACATGCCTCCAAGAGCAAATAATGGAATCCAAAGCTAAGGTTTAGGCCTTGGATATATGTGGCTAGCTGGTACAGGAATCACCTTACTTTTCAGAGAGGTTCCCTATTTCTAGGGTGATAGATGTGGGGCAGTCCCATGGTTCCCAGACTCCTCTTCCATTAGTGCATCCCTAGAAAGATACACTTATTCAGGATATGAGGAGCATCCATGAAGATCTGGCATCCCACTATTTTCACTTCCTCCTCCTCCTCCTCCTTCTCCTCTTCCTGGTCTTCCTCCTTCTCTTTGTGGTACTGAAGATTGAAGCCAGAGGTGTTCTACCTCAGAGCTACATCTCCAGCTCTATCTTATTTTGTTATTTTGAGGTAGAGTCTTACTAAGTTGCTGAGGGCCTCACAAAATTGCTTATCTTGAACCTGTGATCCTCCTGCCTCAGCCTCCCAAGTACTGAGATTACAGGTTGTGCCACCATGCTCAGTCATTTTCTTCTTTTTGACACAGTGCTGCAATCAAACCTCTTCCAGCCTCGAGGTCATCCCATATTGTACATAGCTTGAGAGGTGGGCTCTTTTTGGTTCTGTTTGTGTCTCCCTTCACGTTGTACATTCTTCAAATGTCCATTAAATAAGTATGTTAATGGAACCTGGTGTGGTGGCGCATGCTTGTAATCCCAGCATTTGGGAGGCTGAGACCGGAGGATCCGGGTTCGAGGCCAGCCTCAGCTACCTAGTGAGACACTCCGCAACTTAGTGAGACTTGGTTTCAAAATAATAAAAAAAAAAATGGGGCTGGGGGTATAGCTTGGAGGTAGAATGCTCCTGAGTTCAACCCCCAGTACCGCAAAAAAAAAAAAAAAAAAAAAAGTATGTTAATGAATGAAGTCCTTTTTATAGTGCTCTGGCTCATTCATATTCATTCATTCATTCATATTTTCTCTCTCTCTCTCTCTCTCTCTCTCTCTTGCAGGGTATTGCAATGTTGTCTAGGTAGGCCTTCAACTTGGAATCCTCCATCTCAGCCTCCTGAGTAGCTAGAATTACAGGTGCATGACACTGTGCCCAGTTTGTGTCCTTATTCTTCTTATATTTAATCCTTCTGTTAACAAATTACTCTCCCTACCTCTTCATTTTATTCCTTCTTATAACTGATCCCAACTGGAAAACAAGTTATATCAATTAACCAGTCAAATTTTGGTTACAGTTAGCATATTTTAGCATTGCATAGTCTGTTGAAAGTGTATTCCTTTGAACTTTGGGGTCCATGTGAACTACACAAATTAAATATCTTCCTTTATATTCAATCATAAAGTTATTCTTCCTTTGAGGTGTCATCATCTGTCACTCGGCAAATATTATGACATTCTTAGAATGCATTTCCCATAGAAATTTTCAAATTAGAAGTACTACAAGATACAGCTACATCATACATTCTGTTACTTGGGGAAAACTGGGCCAGCCGGGCTTCATTTTTATAACTGACAGAAATCATTTCTTCTTTTAAGAAAGAAGTGTGTTGGAAACTTATTTGGCAGTTCACAGAGAAAAAGAAAAAATAGAGAACCTGGTTTGGAAAACAAATGGATAGTTAGAACTCCAATCACAGAGATGTCCATCAGCAGCTACTGTAGTGTGTGACTACACCTTGGCTGGACTCTGGACACAACTCATGAAATCATCATTGCTACCACCAAGACCCCCTTCCCCACCATTCCAACCACCAGAATGAATTCTAAATTATTATTTTTGTGTCTTTCTCACAAGATAAATATTCAGAGGGCCTGGGAGAACTTCTGATTGCCAGAGTTAATTTCAGGGATTTGAGAGAGCAAGTATCTGTTATTTTTGGCTTCTCTGGCAGTAAGTGGAGTCCAGTCTGTCTACAAGGGTCAGATAATAGCCAATTTCCCAAACATGGGGTTCAGATGGTGGGATGCTTCACCCCAAAACACAACCCCTGATACATCCACTACAAAATGTTGGCATCTTGTAGAAATACGCTTAATTTGATGGTATTGGTGAAATAAAATGTGCAGCAAATAAGAGTTTCAGGAAGGACTTGAAATAAAGGCAGAGAAATCCAGAACACAAGAGTAGGATTATTCAATGGCCTAGTACAGAGTCACTGTTGGGAATGGTTATGTAAGATACAATACAAAACCAGATGTGGTGGCTCATGCCAGTAATCCCAGCTGCTCAGAAAGATGAAGTGAGAGGATTGTAAGTTTGAGGCTAGCCTGAGAGACTTAGCAAGATTCTGTCTCAGAGTAAAATAAAAAGGGCTGGGGATACAGATGTACCTCAGTGATAAGTTGTTTGGCTAGTATGCACAAGGACTCAGGTTCAAATCCCAGGATGACAAAAAATAAAAAGAAAATAAACTAAAAACAAGGAAAAAAGTACAATGCAAAATAGAGACTTCATGTGTTCCCCATAGTTCCATAGTTCCCATTTGTATGCACAGCTGTGGATAGTTCCATTTTGGTGGAATGAGAATTCTGCTACATTTGAGAAGTGTGATTGTCATTCTAAAGGGTAAGGAAGGAGAGGAAGAAGAAGGAGAAACTATTCTCTAGCCTTACTATTGTAAGACTCTAGATAAGGACTTCCTGCTCATCACATACCAGTAATTGGTTCAAAATAACACAATAGACTCATCATCATTTACTTCAAGTTTCTGCAAAACAAAGATCAAGTTTTTAGGCTAGGACTGTGGCTCATGCTATCAGTTACTTTTACTTCATTCTTTCTCTACCACAGCCTATATCAGATGTCACTTTCTCTGTGAAACTTTGCTTTTTATTTCTTCCCAGACTGGGCCCATTTCTCCTTCTTCTGAATTTCAGTAATCTGTAAGCAAATATGCTTAATAACATCTCATATTCTGTTATCTATACTCCTGATTCCCTGCCAGATTGTGAACCATGTCAGAGCAAAGGCTGTATAATTTAAACAGAATCAGGCATTCTTTATTCTTGATTTTTAAAAAATCGCCTTGTGTATTATGATATTGATTCTGTAGCTACCTTCCCAGCAGGCTGGAGGCTCCTTGGGGGTAGCTTTAGAATTGTCTTTGTCCATGGTACTGAAATGTGAAGGTGTCATTAAGGAGGGATTATTGGTTTGTTTTATGTGGAGGGATTATTGGTTTGTTTTATGTGGAATTGCCATCTAAAAATGGGAACAAATTTTCCATTTGTTTGGCAAAAGTATTTTACTTTTTGAATGCCAGTGAAACTCAAGTATGCGTTTTCTATTTTTTGTAGGTTAATCTTAACATACCATGTGAAAAGAGGTTAGCATTACATCACTGATTCTTTGAAGATGGAAAAATTAATTTGATGATTGAGTCTAAGCCTTTAATGTAAGAATGAAAGTCAACTTCACTTGTATTGCTCTCCTGACAAAGATCTGGGTATAAGTAATTGCTAACTAAATACCACAATCTGCCTTTTCAAATTCATATTGATGGCAAATGGGACACTGTTGCAATCCATTGCCCTCTTTTAAGTCAGCATGTTCCAGAGCTAAAACACTGAGTGAGTAGTAAAGGTTCTTTTTTTATTCAATAAATATTTTCTGAGGTATTATAGTAGGTACAGGCTTTAACATGACTATATGCTTGCTGTGCAATATTGACAAAGTGACTCAACTGGTTGAAGTCTAGGTTGTCAATTTGTTGATTGGAGACAGTTAAATGAGATACACTATAAGTTCAAATGATTTGTACATGGTGAAGAACTTAAGTATACATTTATTATACTTATTAGCTGTTATATTAGTATAATATATGCTATGGTTATATAAAATAGTCAATGCAACAAAATTATTAAATAGCTCTATGGTCATCTATCAGAGCTCATTCCTAACTTTCACAATTTGTTACTAAAAGATTGTAACTCATAATAATATCTACATATCAATACATCTGAATTGTGTTTTATTATTTTCATAATACTTTTAAATAATTCATCTTTAATCCTTTCAACTGATCTAATAGTTCTTTGTTTCTATCACATCAATTTTATTTCTAATTCTTGAAAAATGCCTTTGAAAGTGGAAGTCTATAGCAATGGATCTCAGTTTTATTGACTTTAAGATTACTTTATATTTTAAAAAAAATTATTGAGAACCCCATTGAAATGTTATCTCCGCAGGCTGTATCTATCATTATTTATTGTATTAGAATTTGAAACTAAGGAAATTTGCAAAGATTTATTTATTATTTCATTTTTAAAAACATGCTACTCATTATATTTTAGTAAAAATTAAAATTTTATGAAGAATAACCAATTTTTTTCAAAACAAAAAATAGAAGAGCAATATTGTTTTCCATTTTTGCACACCTATAATGCATAGATTCCCAAAGATGGTGTTACTACCTCTGGAGGGGAGGGGTTGCTTGAATAATCCAGGGGCCTGGGGTGCAATTGTGGGGTACTGAATAAGAATAAGGGGTGATAGAAATGCCCAGGAGAGGGATGAGTAATTTTTTTCTGAGGAGCTGTAAGCCACTAAGTTTGAGAATCTATACTGTAATGTATGATTTAATGGAAGACAATGGAATTCTCTAATCTGTCTCTGCTTTGGATCATATGTTGCTTGAGTTCAAATGTGTAAAATCGAGCAGCACATAGACATATTGTTGGAAAAGTTTGCATCTTGCCAACTGCTTGAAAGGGTTTTGAAGACCTCCAGGAATTCATCAACCACACCTTGAGAATAGCTGATCTACAGTTTAAGGTGTTTAATTAAGTGAAGAAGCTTTGAATTCACATAGACCTCCTACCTTGTTTAAAACTGGCTTAACAGGTTTCAGTTGTGTGTCTGTGGTTCATTTACTTAAGCTGTAAACCACAGCTTCTTCCCATGCAATAAGGGAGATGGGAAGGGGGAAGAGGGAAATACCTGAATGGGCATGATATATGTACACAAACTTATTAAAGTCAACCATATGCTGAGCACTGGAAGGAGGGGAGGGAGAGGGAATAGGGCAGGAATTGAGAGAGGGCTAAATGAGTGCTGTGTATGCCTACTTGCACTTCATTGAGATGTATAATTACAATGCACCAATAAAAAAAAAAAGAGTGTAACTTAAACTATGGTAGGGCTGTTACAAGGATTAAATAAGTGTAAACTGCTTAGCACAGGTCCCAGCCTATAGTAAGTGTACAAAAAATAGTAGCTGGCTATAAATGTATTACAGACTGTTTCTCATATGACCTTAAAAATAAAAGGGCTGAAATAGCCATCCCAACTCACCTAGCACCAAAACCCATCTAAGAGGGAAGTTCTGAAACTGGAACTCATGGAATGCAATTTTAAAATATACAATTCTATTTTTATTTTGATGGGGGGTTATGCTCAGTATTCCCATAAATTGTGGGTATTTATGCCATAGTACTACTTTATCCAGGGTTTCACTTTTTGCAGTCAACTGTGGTTTGAAAATATTAAATGGAAAATTCTAGGAATAGACAATTCATAGGTTTTAAATTTTATGCCATTCTTAACATCTTGTTCTGTCCTGCGCAGGGTATAAACCATTCCTTTGTCTAAGGCATCCATGCTATGTATTCTACCTACCTGATAGTCACTTAGTAGCTACCTTAATTATGACCAGTTGTCCTGGTTTTAGAAAATTTTGTCTTTATTTATAAAATTTTATTTGTAATAAAATATAATGTTTTTATATTTATTTATTTATATTTTATGTATGTATGTATGTATGTATGTATGTGTATATGTATTTATTTTTGCAGTACTGAGGATTGAACCCACGAGCATTCTACCTCTGAGCTACACCCCTAGCCCTATTTTTTATTCTTCATTTTTGAAGCAGAGTCTTACTAAGTTGCAGAGGGCCTCTCAAAGTAGCTAAGGCTAGCTGCAAAATGGAGATCCTCCTGACTCAGCCTCCCATGTACTGAGGTTACAAGTGTGCACCACCGCACCTGGCTTAGTATTTTGTTTTTTAAATGAAATAATAAATCTTTGTAAAATTTCCGTTTTAAATCCTAATAAAAAAAATAAGAGATATTGCCTTGAATACGTTTGAGTTCAAATAACCCTTGTTTTACATAATAATGGCCCCAATTAGCAAGAGTAATGATGCCAAAGAGAAGGCATGAAGTGCTTTCTTTAAGTGAAAATACATTCAGATGTTTCAGGACCACATTCATGTAACTTTTATCACAGTATATTGCTATAATTTTTCCATTTTGTTATTAGATACTGTCATTAATCTCTTACTGTGCTTCATTTATATGTTAAACTGTATCAGAGATGTGTATAGGAAAAAATGTAGTATGTGTAGTGTTCATTTAGGGTTTGGTATGATCTAAAGTTTCAGGCATCCACTGAATATCTTGGAGAGTATCCTCTGTGGTTAAGGGGAATTACTGTGATGTGACAGCCCAAACTGAAAGCTATGGTGGATTTGAAGAGAACCATCCAGCAAATTCATATAAGAAAATTCCATGTGTTGCTCTTGATGAAAAAACAGATCAAATAATAAACTGAGACAGTAGTAGATATGGCCTTCATATTTCATTTTAAATGATATTAGGTAGACTAAATATACTAAAATAGTTTTCTGCAAGCCTAGAAAGTAGGAAAGGAGAATTTTTAATTTCTTATTTTTGTTCACAAATTAATTTAGTGAACAAAAATTCAATTGCATTTAATGAGCACCCATGCAGTATAAATGTCATTTTGGAAAACCCCAAAATGAATGTTTCTGTCTTAGTTAAAGTTTTTTCTACTTGTTAGTAACACAATTTGCCCAAAAATAAATTGCTGACTTCCAAATCTCTATTATGTATTTTTATTTATTTTTTATTTTTTGGGGGGGGGGGGAGTAGGGAAATGGCCAGATTTTATTTATTTATTTTTATTTTTTATATAAAATTGGTGCATTGTAAACATACATCTTTGTTAGGTACAAGCTGATAAAGGCATGTATGAAGACATTTCTCATTTAACTTCTTCCCCAATTCTCCCCCACTCCCTCGCCCTCCTTCCTTCTCAAGTTCAGTTTAGTGATTGACGTTGATATATTTGTGAAAGTACATCATGTACATTAGGGTGTCCCCGTACCCCCCCACCCCGTCCATCCCTTTGGTTAAGTTAACTTCTTTGCTTATTGAGGGTCTCTCCTTTTTCATCTGGAAACCTTCTTATACCCCATCTTTTCCCAGAATCCGCATATTAGGGAGAACATATGCTTTTTTATTCTTTGTGACTGGCTAATGTCACTTAACATAATGTTTTCCAGTTGCATCCATTTCCCAGCAAATAATATGATTTTGTTCCTCTTTATGGCTGAGTAAAATTCCATTGTATACATATCCCATAGTTTTGTAATCCATTCATCTGTCAATGGACATCTTGGCTGGTTCCATAATTTGGCAATTGTGAATTGTGCAGCTATAAACAGAGATACACATGTGTCGGTCTGATAGTTTGGTTTCCATTCTTTTGGGTAGATACCCAGAAGTGGTATTGCTGGATCATATGGTAGGTTCATTCCCATTCGTCTGAGGATCCTCCATACTGTTTCCCAAAGTAGTAGCACTAATTTGCAATTCCACCAACAATGTATTAGGGTTCCCACTTCTCCACACCCTCGCCAGCATTTGTTGTTGTTTGTGTTCTTGATGATTGCCATTCTGATTGGAGTTAGGTGAAATCTCAGGGTAGTTTTGATTTGCATCTCTCTGATTGCTAATGATGTGAAACATTTCCTCAGACATTTATTGACCATTTGTATTTCTTCTTTTGTGAAGTGTCTATTTAGATCCTTTGCCCATTTTTTGATTGGGTTGTTTGTTTTCTTAGCTGTGATTTTCTTGAGTTCTCTGTATATCCTAGATATTAGACATCTATCAGAAGAGTAGCTGGCAAAAATTTTCTCCCACTCTGTGGGCTCTCTGTTGAGGTTCATGATAGTTTCCTTTGCTGCATAGAAGCTCTTCAGTTTAATGCAATCCCATGTATTGATCTTCCTTTGAGTTGCTTGTGCTTTTGGGGTCTTGCTGAGAAAGTTTTTACCTGTACCTCTGTACTGACGTGTTGGGCCTATGCCCTCTTCAAGAAGCTGCAAGGTCTTTGGCCTAAATTCCAGGTCTTCGATCCACCTTGAGTTGACTCTTGTGCAGGGTGAGAAAGTGGGGTTTATTTCCATTTTCCTGCATATGGTTAACCAGTTTTGCCAACACCATTTGTTAAAGAGGCTATATTTTTTCCAGTGTATACTTTTGGCTCCTTTGTCAAAAATCAATTGACAGTAAGCACATGGGTCTCTTTCTGCATCTTCTATTCTGCTCCATTGGTCTATGTGTCTGTTTTTGTGCCAATACCATACTGTTTTTATTACTGTGGCTTTGTAGGAGAGTTTGAAGTCAGGTATTGTGATACCTCCTGCATGTTTTTTGTTGCTAAGAACTCCTTTGGATATCCTGGGCTTTTTGTTGTTCCAGATGAATTTAAGGACTGACTTTTCTATGTCTGTGAGGAGTGACTTTGGTAATTTAATGGGTATTGCATTGAATCTGTAGATCACTTTTGGGAGGATGGCCATTTTGATGATATTTATTCTGCCTATCCAAGAGCATGGTAGATCTTTCCATCTTCTAAGGTCTTCATTGATTTCTTCTTTCAACTTTAAAACTTAAGGATTCTTACAACTAAATTGTATTCTTTTATACTATCCAAAAAATAACACATATAATCATCATGGTCAGGACATACAGGTTGGAAAATTTCCAAGACAAAGGTTAAAATTACAGAGAGGTTTCTATAGGAACAGACGCCCTAGAGCAAGAGACATACTTAAAGGGAGAAGGAGCGCTGGTGCTCAAGAATGAGATGCTTCTTTCTTATGTTGTTGGAATTGAACTTTTTCCAAATCCAAGAGGCATCTCAGGATTAAGTTAGAAGGGATTGGGATGATGGACCCCATGATGTGAGTTAGGAGGTGAGAAGGTCAGGAAAATAAAAACGTAGCAGAGGCACCCTCTGTGTGTCAGTGGGGTGTACAACCGTGACTATGACTAATAGAGGGTGTCTCATTCTACTTCACAGCCACCTATATATGTCTATGAGAGATGTACCTGAGCATACTCTTTACATTAAGGGGAGGTACCACCAGAAGAAAAGGGAGGACTGTGAGAACACAGGAGGACTCATCTGGGGTTTCATTAATTGTTCCTGCATCGGTGGGTTGAGACTCAATCTCAGTTGTGGCATGAGAGGTAGTAGAAGCTCAAGATTGGAGCGGGATGTGGCAGAGACCTCTCCTAGTTGGGCAAAGGGTGGTGGAACTCAAAGGGAGTTCTTCAGGTCAGGCTGGGGAGTAGCCCCAGCCTGAGACCTTCTATTACTGTCCTGTTGAATCCTCTCTTTCCCAAAAGTCTCCAAGGAGGAAGAAGGGAAATGAGAAACTTCTCCCACAGTATGTGTGAGTTTGCCCCTGTGAGTTTCCTCTGCCTGCTGAGCCACATGTTGAAGGAGAAAAGAGTGAGAAGGGAAAAGGGTTGTTGTCCTCTTAGGCAGTAGACTCCAATAGCCTTCAGACTCACTGGGGTTTAGCCCCAGCCAGAGTCCTTAGTTACTTCTGGTTAGGCTGTCTGCTCACAGAAATCCTTGAAGGTTGAAAAAGTACTAGTGACAGTCCCATACAAACCACCAAGATGTGATGGTAGAGACAGCAATTAGAAAAGAACTTTTAAGACAAAGAGCAGAGTTACAGACAGATTTATTTAGAAAAGCAAGAGACACACATTCAAGGGAGAATGAGGGTCATTTCCAGAGTGAGGGAGATACATTTAGGGGTTTGTGGCTCCTCTTTTATAAGGGACTTTCTAGAGGACTGGGTAAGAAGAAATATGTGAAGATAACATCAGGTTGGTAGTCTGAAGATGATTCAGGATGTTTTGTTCATCTCCTGGGTCCTGATCGAGACATCAAGGACATGTCTAACTCTGTCATTTTGATTGTAGTGCAGGTGGGACTTGTTGGGGTCTGCAGTGAGAAAACTTGTTCTCGGGGGTCCCTGAGGCCTCCCCTTGATGGCTTCCCAAGGTTAAACAAGGTGCCGCAATAATTATCAAGGGGTTGAAGCTAAAGTAGCTGCCTAGGAATTACCAAACAAATTACTTTGTGCATAATCTGATATATTAAACCATTGCAGAAATGCCAGAAGAACAGTCCCCTCTTAGACTTGCAGACCTTTGAACTAACCTCACTTAACCCTGTTTTTGTCTTGTTTTCGTAGCACTGGAATATGGAATATCAGCAGATGATTTTTTTCTTCCAGCCCATCGAACCACTATGAAGGGGCAAAAAAAGCAAGCAAACAAACAAACAAAAAAAGGCTTTCCTTCATTCTTCTTGGTTATTTGGCCGGGCTCCAAATTAAAATGTGAAAAGATGGATTAACAAGAAAAAAACATGTCTCATTAGGTACATATGAAAGAAAGTTTCCCAAAACATGAGACTCCAATCATCTGGACTAAGCTGATCCAGATGATTGAAGCTGATAGCATGCAGAGTCACAGGAAGGACAAGGACACAGTACTTCTTGGTGGTGGCAACACAAATTATGGGAGGGTCACAAAAGGAAATGTATGGGGAAAAAGGTTATCTTGTTATGCAGATAAACTCAAGTAATAAAATTTCTCTTGGAATAGCTTTCTTTCTGATACTTACATGGATTTGCTTTATAGGTGTACATTTCTACAAATAAGCAGTTTTTAGAGCGTCCCCTGTGTCTACAGTTTCTTGTAATAACTAGCTCAAAACACACAAAAATATTGTATTTTGAAGTAGCTTATGCTGGTCTCCTATAGCCACAATTTGGGGCACTGTTTCTTATGTCCCAACACTCATCAATTACAGGTGACAAGGAAGCCCTAGCAATAATTCCCAAGGGTCTCAATAGTAAAAACTTGTTTGTGTTTGCAAAAATAATAGGAGAAATCATAGTTAGGTGTGGTAGCCCATGCCTGTTATCTCAGTACTTGGGAGACTGAGATAAGAGGATCACAATTTCCAGAACAGCCTCAGCAACTTAGCAAGACCCTGAGCAACTTAGTGAGACTCTGTTTCAATATAAAAATTAAAAATAAGTCTGGGAGTGTAGCTCAGAGGTAGAACACACCTGGGTTCAAACCCCAGTAACACACACACACACACACACACACACACACACACACACACACGGAAAAAGCTTGATGATAACAATATTGAAAAAGCTTTTCAAGCCAGGTGTGGTGGTGCATGCTTGTAATCCCAGTATTTGGGAGGCTGAGACAGGAGGATCTGGGTTCATGGCCAGCCTCAGCTACTTAGTGAGGTTCTCTGCAACTTAATGAGACCCTGTTTCAAAATAAAGAATAAACAAAATCAAGCTGAGGGTGTAGCTCAGAGGTAGAAGGCCCCTGGGTTCCATTCTCAGTACCACAAAACAAAAACAAAACAAAAGCTTTTCTCAATGGAGTCAGGAGGCCATTAGGAAGCAATACTTATGCACAACTCCAGCTTCTGCCCAGGAATGTGAACTTTGGTTCAGAAATTAGTTTGCCTGGCTAGAAGAATCTATATTAGATAATTACATTGTGCCTAGAGACTCAAAATGCATTCAAGAACTTATCAGACTCTTTTTCATGGATTTATTTTTCACTAAGTAAATAGATTCTGTTCTGTATTTTCTATTGGTAACATGACCTTTGTCAAGAAGAAACTGTTCTCATCTCTAATAGAAGTTTTTCCACAAAATAATTTTTACCACTTTATAATAAAACAGAACTCCTTGCTCAACATCAGCTCCCACCTTTCCCTGACCTTGCTGAAACACTGATTTAGAGCTGTCTGAATCTGTATTTCCTGAATTGCGATTTCTGAGACCTCAGATAAAATCCTTTTTACCTTTATACTTTCTAGTTTGGATTGATCGACACACTTGTCATGTACTTACTTTGTACCTGTGCTAGTCAGCTTTCAATTACTATTAACAAAATTCTGAAAAATACCAACCTAAAAGGATTAAAGGTTTATTTGGGTTCATAGTTTGGGAAGTTCATAATCGACTGAATCCACTGTTTTGGGGCCTGTGGCGAGGTGGTACATCATGGCTGGAGGATGAGATAGAGGAAACTGCTCACCTCATGGTGACTAGGAGGCAAAAAGAGAAAGAGGAAGAGAAAGGGAGAGGAAGAGAAAGGGGTTGGGGTTCCACTATCTCCTTCAAGCCCCAATGATCAATCTAAGACCTACTATTAGGCCTTACCTCTTCAAGGTTCCCACCATCTCCCAATAGTGCCAAGATGGGAACAAATCTTCAAACCATATGTCTTTGAGGGGAATTCAAGATCTAATCTATAGTAGTGCCTTATGGTTTTCTAGGTATTTTACATGTAGTGAGTCATTTAAACATCAAAATAATCCTATAGCATTATTTTCATGTTATAGATGATGGAACTGGTACAGAGAAACTATGTCAGTAAGAGTCACATCAGCAAAAACAGAATGCTGTCCAAGTAGTTAAAACAGGGGATACTTAATCCAATAAAGAAAGAGTTGAAAAACCAAACAAGGACAGGGAGTATTAGCCAGTTTTCCATTATTATGACAAAATATCTGAGACAAACAACTTATAAGTAGGAAAGATTTATTTTGTCTCACGTTCTCTCCTGGTTTCAGAAGCTTTGGTCCATGGTCAATTGGCTGTTGGTTTGGCCTGTGGTGAGGCTACACTTCATGGTGGGGGCCTATGGTGGGCGAAGCTTCTCACTTCGTGGCAGACAGGAAGCAAAGAGGGAAAGGAAGGGGCCTGGGTCTCAATATACTCTTCAAGGACACACTCCCAATGTCTAACTTCCTTCCACTAGTTCCTAATTCCTAAAGGTTCCACCACCTCCCAGTAGTATGGTGGGCTGGGCTCCAAACCTTTAACATATGGGCCTTTGGGGAAATTTCAAGATCCAAATAAACAATGAGTTAAGCCAGAGTTTAACAACAGCAAGAAATCATTGTCACTATTAATTTGGAAGAATGAAGAACAGAGGAAAGGTGTGTGGATCTCAAGAACCTGCCTTACTGGGAATGGCTGGAATACTAGCCAGATACCAGGCCAGTCTGGTTAAAGTTAGAGCCACCAAAGAGATAGAGCCCAAGAAGATGTCACTCAGGAAAGAGAAAAAGAGAATGAGAAATAGCTTGACTTTTCTCTTTCTCTCACCCTCCAATGCCTCACCTTTGTCTCTCATTGGCCAAATCCATTCTGAGGCCAGGTGACCTGCAAGCATAGCCATACAGGCATAGTCCTCTCCCTGATTCAGAGCAGAGCGAAGGAAACTCATAGAATGCATCTGACAGGAAGTAGGACTATGTGGAAGGCTCAGAGTAACTTGTCCAAGGTCACAGAGCTAGCAGGTCCTGTGTTGTTCTTTAGGATTTGTGTATAAGAATCATGTGCTCTGAATATGCAGAAAGAGTTTTTGGAAAGTGGCATTAGTTTACTTTCTAATATGTGGTTTTCTTTCTCCATATATATCATAAGATAATCTAAGGTAAATTTGTGTCTGCCACTATGGAAGGGAAGACTTTGCCTTTTGATTATGAATGGAAGAAAGGAAGAAAATTTCTCATATTTTTAGTGTGAGAGAATGGCTTTGGCTTTGTTCAAGGTAAGAGGAAGCAAATTATGCTTTCTGAATATGCCTAGCAAAGCCATAGTTCACATTAGACTACAATTCATTTCTCATTTCACAGAACCCCCTTTCCCCAAAAAGTATTCCAAGCAGAAGTGCCAATATCTGCAGAAAATGTGTAAGATTGCTATCCTTTAATGTGTCAATGCACCTCTTAATCTAAGAGGTTATGTGGTGGGCAGAAAAAAAATGATATTAAAGGCACAAAGATGAGAAGTGTAGGAATAAGGAAGTAGAGTGAATATGACTGCTCTGGGCTAAATTATGTTCCCTTAAAATTTATATCTGAAACTTCTAGCTCCCAGCATCTCAAACTATAACCATGCATTGGGATAAAGTATTAAAGAGACAATTAAATTAAAATGAGGCTGTTTAGATAAACCCATAATCCAATATGACTGGTGACCTTAGAAGAAGATGATGAGACACCATGCGTACATATGCACAGAGGAACAACCATGGAAGAGGCAGCAAGAGCTTGGCCATCTGGAAGTCAAGCAGAGAGGCAGCAGGAGAAACCAGCCGTGCCAGAACTTTGGACTTCTAGCCTCCAGAACTGTGAAAAACTAAATATCTGCTGTTTAAGACATCCAGTCTGCGACAGTTTGTTATGGAAGATTGGTCAATCTAATAATAGACTACCAATGGAGCAACATCTGGAGGCCCTCAAAATGTGGCACTATTGATGGCAGACATACTAATAATGATGCATTTTGTCATACAGAATAATATGGATGAGTGGTCAGGACCACAGAGCTATCCACTTGGAAGGAGAAGAGTTGGGTATATATGGTAAAAGCATAAGTAAATGGTTAACTACCTATTCAAAAAAGCATTTTATCATTCAGCTTCTAATCTGTGAATACCCTAATACTGAAGAGTGTGATTGTGACATCATAGAAGTCTTATCTTTCAATGAATGCTTATTGTTTCCTTATTGGTGGAAATAAAACTATCATAGAATATCAATATACCTAACAGGAAAATAATTCCAATCCTCAAGTAGATTTAAGATGAGTCTTTTGCCACAGAAATTGTCTCAATATGAAGTGAGCTTATCTCTCTTATTAATGTCCTACAAATGAGTTTTGGTAAAATAGTAGACTTTCTGGGTCCACATATGGATTTTCAAACCTTTTCTAAACAAAGAGGAATGAATAGTCAAAATAGAAGAACACCAATTTCCTTGGTTCACATAAACATACACACACACACACACACACACACACACACACAACTGAATATTCTTAGAAAAATTATTTTGATTCAAAATAGAAAACATAGGTTTAAGGTTTGTCTTAGTTTGTTTTGTATTGCTATTGCAGATGGGCAGCTGTATATTGGACAGAAATACATTGATTCATAGTCCTAGAAGCTGGGAATTCCAGGATGGAGGGGGCAGCATCTGATGAGAGCCTTCTTGCTGTGTCATCCAATGACTGATAGGGAGAGAGACAGATAGACAGTTGGAAGGTCAACAAACTTGTCCTTTGAGAAGAAACTCACTCTTGAGATATTGAATACACTCTTATGGTAACATTAATCCATGAGAGCAGAGAACTCATGGTCTAGTCATCTCTTGTTATGTCCTGACTCCCAACATTGCTACATTGGAGATTAAATTTGCATGCTTTTGTGTAGGCACATTCAAACCATAGCAGGGCTAAAAACTAATTTTTCATCTTATATGAATTCTATCATTTTATGTTATTGCCTGTGCATCAACAATATGAAATTATACACGTTTAGGAGTTATTAAATAGTATCCAAAGAATATATAATTATAGCAACCATGCATATTGAAGCTGACTTGTGAATATTAAAACTGACATAGGAACAAATTTTGAAAGTTAGTAAGTCCTAGAAATAGGTTTTATGTGCCAATTTATTTCAGTCTCTCAAATTTCTGTCCTCTATTCATTCTAGTTGTCCATTTTCTAAAAATGGGTGCTTATGAGAAAATCCAAAAAATTATTCTCAAAATCTTGCACTATGTCGGTCATGGAGGCGCACCTCTGTAATCCCAGTTCTTGTGAACCTAAGACAGGAGTATCCTGTGTTCTAGGCCAGACTCTGCAATTTAGGGAGACACTGTTTAAACAAACAAACAAACAAGTAAACAAACAAATAGGGACTGTAGCTCAGAGGTAGAATACCCCAGGCTTCCATTCCAAATACCACCAAAAATAAATAAATAAATAAATAAATAAAAGCTTTCAGTACGACACCAAAAATTTTAAAGAGTGTTAAGTAGAAAACCATCAACAGTAAACTAGAAATGAATGCTCTATGTGGGCAAATATGTCTACCTTACACACAGCTTTTATTTGAGGATTATCTAGTAAGCAATAGGATTAAAAAATTAAACTAAAGAATTGAACTTAAAGGGAGGGACATTGTATTGCCATATTCTTGAAGTTACACTTTAGTATGTGGTCATATTTTTTTTCAAACAAAACTAATTTTTTAGGTTAAACTTTCTAAGGATATATAGTAAGAAAATTGAAAGTGTTGACAAAGAAGGAAAAGAAAAAAAAGTAGTCTATAAATGGGGGAAAATGGTCTCTAATTTGCACACTTTCGGTCTGAGAGTCTTTGCAAACAGCTTGAAGCTTTGAATCTGAAGAATGACATTATCTGTAAAATTCTTTGTTTTCAACCATTTCACAACTTCTCAAGTTTTTCTGCCAAGGACACAGAATATCTATAAAATAAAATGTGTAATTTGTTGAAATAAAATGAATACGCAAATATTAGGATTCATGGGAAATATGATAAAAGTTGGTTGAAGACATGCAAGGTACAGATTGTAGTGCATAACATTGTTATAAAGCCTTTATAGGTTCCTATGATTAAATGAAACCAGATAATATTTCAGGGATCCTTCACAAAAGTTTGCTTTCTTTGCCATCGGATTAAAAATTATACTAGGGTTTGCATCAATATTGTATTTGAGCCGATGTGCACTGATTATTCTAGTCTTCCACTGCTGCACCCTCTCTTCTGTCCCAAGATTAGCTCTTGCAAGTCAAGATATTTTTGCAACTCCAGATTGCTTTCTCATTGTTAGGTTTTTCTTACAATTCCATATACAGTCATGCATTCCATGCATGACAGCTAATTTTTTGCTTAATTTAGCAACTGAAAGATTAGGATTGTGTATTATCTACCTAGGCAGCGATACTTTTGTAATGTCGTTCGCCTTACAGACCCTATTCATGTGTATGAAATCTTGGGTAAAGAAACCTTATTTCTCCAGAGCCTAGCTGTGACTGACACACTTTCGAATACATGAAGTAGACTCAAGATGTCAATATGCATCTAGTAGTTAAGGTAAAGTATATCCCAGCCTAAGGACTTTGTGACAGCCCTCTACTGGTTTGACTTTTCCGCCAAGTTCATTACTTGGGAAATTCCTAGAAAGGTGTGGGAAGGAGGCGGCTGTTCAGGACCCTGCGAGGATTTGGTACCTTGTTTGTAGGGAGGGGTTGGCTGGTCTGGGAGACGTTGGACAAGACAGTGATCTGACAAATCCCGGGTGCAGGTGGGAGTGCAGCCCACCGGCGGCTGCTTCGGGGAGGAGCCTGAAACCAACCTGCCGCAGGGGCGGCTCCCGGCCCCGCCCGCAGGACTGCCGGGCCCCCGCGGGGCGGGACAGGACGGGGGCGGGGCTCGCGTAAGCCCCGCCCTTCCCGCCCCGCCGCCCCACGGGTCACAATGTAGGGTTAGGGCGGCCGGCGGGCGGGGCTCTGCGGGGGAGGAGCCGCCGGGCCGGGGCGGTGACGGCGGTTGGGGGAGGGGAGGGGAGGAGGAGTCGGGGAGGGAGGAGGACAGCGCCATTCCGGCCGACCGCTCCCTCCGTCCCCTCGCTCCCTTCCCCGCAGTGGCCCGCGAGCCTCCAGCGGAGGAGCGCACGAACGCGTGACGCGGCCCGGCTCGCTCGCGCCCTCCCTCCCTGCCTCCCGTGCCTCCGCTCATGGCCCGGGCGGTCGCGGACGAGGCACGTTGAGGGTGGCCGTGCGGAGACGTGGGGCCGCCGCGGTGGCCCTCGCAGCCCGCGCCGCGCCGCCTGCCCCCGGTGCCCGCGCACGCCGGCCGCCATCGCCTTCGCGACTGGCTGGTGGGGGCGCTGTCCACCCCGGCAGTCCGCGCGGCTCCCGGGAGCTCGGCGGACCCCGGCAGCCAGGGCCGGCCGAGGCACGAGCAGCCCGCCGCCGCCGCCACCGCGGGGGCCATGACCGTGGAGCAGAACGTGCTGCAGCAGAGCGCGGCGCAGAAGGTGAGAAGAGCCCCCCTGGCCTTCCGACGGGCCGGCCTCCCCCCACCCCGAGCCCCGCGGGCCTCCGCTGCCCCGGCCTCCATGCTCGCTGCCCACCGCCCCAGCCAGGCGCTCTGGGGTGTCAGTGCCAGGCTGCGTGTGCCAGCTGGGTGTAGTTTGAGGGTTTCCATCCACTTCCTTCTGCCGATTGTTTTCCTGTAACAGACCGTGCCAGGTATTGAGAGTGACCCTCACATTCCTCCAGTGCTCTACGTGGCTTCTTAATTAAACTTTATTCTCTTCTACGTCCCTTTTCTCTTTCATTCCCTTCTTTCTCTAATTCAAGAATACCAGTTGTCATCTCTTTTAAATAGTTTATATTTCTAAGGCGGTAGTATTTCAGGCAGGCCTGAGAGTCTACAAAAAATGATCTCTACCAAAATTTAATTGCCTGCCTTTTCTGGGCAGGAGCGTTGACCAGGTGTACTCTCAAATGTGCAAATAGAGGATTTGGTTTCTTTCTTTTTTTTTTTTTTTTTCTGAATGTACAAATCGTCTTTTAAGAAAGCAAATCTTAAGAAAGCTGGCAGTGTTATTCCAGGAATCTTTTGTCCCCTAAGTTTGACCTTGTTCTGTCGTTCACCCTTTACTCTTGCTTGAATCACGTATTTAAATGGTCACTCACTTAAATGCTTATGAAGCATCAAATCTTTATAGTGAGTACTGGAAGATCGTCTTGCTATTCTAGGTTTTGCTTTCAGAATCTTAAGTGCACTATCATGGTTTGCACCATATTTGTAGAGTAGTTGGCTATGACTTGATCCCCCTGCTCCCCATTTGTGTGAAAAGCATTTTGGGCAAACGAGAAACTTTGCCTTAGTCGTGTTGGAATTATGGGGAATAATAATTAGGTTTACTCTGAACAACGACCGACCAAAGCTGTGCTTGTTTTATCTGGGTGAATAATGTATGCCCCACCCTGTTGTAGTTTTGGCTTACTGTAGGCATCTTCTACCTGTGCTTTAGAATAAGGCCAATTGTAAGAAAATGGACTGTTTATATGCAACAGCCTGCTAAATGCATTGAGATTATTTTTAAAATGATATGATACTTCTTGAAGTAACTGAAGATGCTCCAAATTTTGGAAAGCAAGGATAGTGTATTGTTATTTTAAGCACTTTGGAAAAGTTGTTTTTGAAACTCATGTTGATGTTCCTGATAAATTGAGAAGATTATTGCAGATTACAGTTTTTTAACAGTGAAATAATTCAAGATTTAATAATGGGAGTTTAAAACTGTTTACCTTCTAATGCTGACTATTCTGTTTTGTATACCTTGATCCTTTTTGATGTTAAGTGGTAAGAGTTAAGAATTAGGAAGTACTGTGGTTATGTGACTAGGGAGCAATAGGTCATATGTTTGGTGTTATTTTGTTTATCATTCTTTTCTGTGTGGAATATTAAAAACTGCTTGTTTCAAAGTGGGAAATGGCAACAATGGTATGAAATTTGTAAGTTTGTGAATTTTTAAAAATTGCTTTTGACTAAATTGGTTTTTAGCATAGTCGGATAATGCGGAGTATTGCCTGATTCAGAGGTGTATGCATAAAGTTGTAGAATCAAGAATCAACTTACTGAAAATGATTTTGGTTATCAAATCCAATTTCCTAGTTTGATGACTCCTTCCCTGCATACACGAAAGTAGTCCTGGATTTAAAATTTTACTTATGATGCTATTTTCAGTATGTCTATGTGTGCTTTAGATCATTTCATTGATATTGGAGGATTTTTTTGAGCAACATAATTTTATACTTGCATCATGATGTATATATTTTTTAAAAGAATCACTTAAATGTTTTGTTTTCCAAGTCGACACCATTTTTGTTACTCATTAGAAACATTTAAAAATAGTTATGATTACTTCAAATCATCTTTCTCAAGTAAGTTGACAGATTTATACACTTCAAACTAGGAACTAGGAAATAGACTTCAAGCTAGTAATTAGGAAGTGAGCTTATTTTAAAAGAAACAAAAGTGAAACTATACTGAGTAAAAGGAGAGGTGTCTGGTGTCTGCTTCAGAGCCAGCAGTTTAGCTGGTTTTCTGTTCTCCTTAAAAAGTTATACATGTGCACATTACATGTTTTAAGTAAATAACAGTTTTTTATATTCTCAATGTTTTTCCTCCTTTTACTGCAGCGGGATGTAAGATTAATAATGCTTTAAAAAAGCAGCACTATACAAATTTTTCTTAGTACAAAGTAGCTTGACACATGTGGTATGAAAAGACATGAGGCTGTCTTTTCCCATGTATTCTTTGCTTGATTACTGAAGTTTAGCCAAGCCAGGAAGTTATGAGATGTAGTAAAACTGCAGAGGGCTGCTTTCCTGAAGTCAAGATGTGATAGGTGAGGAGTTTGGCTGCAGATCAAGTACAGTTAAATCCCATAGTAATTTTGGTCTTGGATAGTAGTATGCAGCCATTTGCTTGATATTTACCCAAGTGTAGAATCCTTAGATCTCAGAAATACAATATATAAATTAATGTTCCAAATGAGTGTTCTTTAGTGCAGCATTAGGAGATTTCTTTTTAGGAACTAAGTTAAAGAGAAAGTGAGCAGAATATATTTACATTAAAGCATCATTCTGAGTTGAATAAAATATAAAGTCCTAACAGACTTGGCCTGTATTGTTTCATTATGGGGCTTAAAATTGTACTTTTCACAAGTAGGACTAAAATAAAAGTTAATACATGTAATAATGAGTGAATAGTTTCTAAGTATAACATTTAGTTCTCTAATAAATCTTGAGATTTAAATATTGAGAAACGATGAAAACTTGAAACTGCACTCGTGCTAGGAAAATAAGCAGTGGTAGTGAAAAGTCAGGATATGGGTTAGATATAAATCACCTTTCCTTGACCTTGGGCAAGTCATTCATTGACTGTAACTCTTTTAAACCCTTGAAGTTAGTATGATTAGACATGAGCAATTCTTTATATCTGAATATTTACTAGAGTTAAGAAAGCATTTATTCTCTATAGGGAGGATAAAAAAATTGAAATGGATGGAGGCAGAGGAATCTTAGGAATCTGTACAATTAACTTTCACTTAATTATGTGAATAGTGTGGGTTAGGTGGGAAAGATGTCACAAATTAACAAAAATTCTGTGTTAAAACTTGAAAAATAATATAAACTAGGTAAATTTCTTAGTTCAAACATCATGTAGCATTTTCTAATTTTAGATGTCATTTAAGGTTACAAATATATACAATACAGCCTTTTTTTTTTTTTTTTTTTTTTTTTTTTTGCAGTACTGGGGGCATTCTACCTCTGAGCTACACCCCCAGCCCTCTTTTTTATTCTTTATTTTGAAATAGCATCTCACTAAGTTGTGGAGGGCATCACTAAGTAGCTGAGGCTGTCCACCAACCTGTATCCTCCTATCTCAGCCTCCCAGGTACTAGGATTACAGGCTTGGACCACCACACCTGGCTTACAGTCCAGCATTTGACTGCCAATATTACTTAACTGTTAAAAGGGACATTTATTACTATGAAATAGCTGGTTATATTGTTATTAGCATAACATTTGATTTGAGGGGAAAAGTAATGAGATCCAGTGCTTATTCCTTCCATTTTTCACCTATTTTTTATTTATATAATTATATTATATCCATCTTAGTGAATTTCATCAGTTCTAATGTTTTTTATTTAGATATATCATTTTGATCTCTTGTAATTATTTATATTTCTTGTTCATTTTATTATTTGTTTGCTTTAGTTAAGGTTATTGAATACTACCAGGATCAATATTAGTTTCTGTTATGTATTACTTTGTTTTTTTTTGGTGGTACTGGGGATTGAACCCAGGGGTGCTCTACCCTTAACTTACATCCCCAACCCTTTTTTATTTTTTATTTTGAAACAAGATCTTGCCAAGCTACATTGTGTTACTGGTTACTGGCCTCCAATCATCCATCCTTCTATCTCAACCTCCCAAGAACTGGTGTGTCTCAGCCTCCCAAACACTGCCAGGTGTGCACCACCTCGCCTGACACTATTAGGTTTTTTAGTTATGGTAGTTTCCTTATACTATATTCCTAAGTTTTTAAAAATGTTTTGAAATCAGATTTATATATTGACTGTTCTTTTACTTTTTGCAAGGAATTATGTTATATTTGGTGTCAATAAAATAATCTAGATTAACATATATGAATATTTACTGTGTACTAATTGTTAGGTACTATTCTAGGAGTATTGGAATTTTTTTTTTCACTACTTGGGATTGAACCCAGGGGCAGTTGACCTCCAAGCTACATTCCTAGCCCTCTTTTTTATTCTTTATTTTGAAACAGGGTCTCACTAAGTTGTGGAGGGCCTCACTAAGTAGCTGAGGCTGTACAAGAACCTGGACCTTCCGGTCTCGGCCTCCCAAGTACTGGTATTACAAGCGTGCACCATCACTCCTGGCAAGTCTTGGAAATTTTTAAAATTTAATATTCCCATTTACCTAATGAAATGAGCATTATACTCACCTTCCCTTCTTGTAGCTGAGTTTTGAGAACTGAAGCAACATTTCATTCCTAGTATGTGTTGAGGGTGGTATTTAAACTCAGGAACATGTGATTCACAAGCCCCTTCTGTTTCAACTGTATTTTATATATTTAATATTCAAATATATTTTATATATTTCCAAACATAATATACTCAAAATTAACTGAGAATTTAGCATGCATGTGTGTTTGTATTCTTTAATGAGATTGGTTATAAGTATTTCATATGGGCTAACAAGATGATGTTAGGACTTAAATTGGTTAGAAATCTTTTAGTGTTTTCCTATGCTTTTTGAATTATTTACTGCAGGATTAGGTTGGTCTATTCAAAATTGGTGATATTAAACTTAAGTACCTGTTACCTTGAAGGTTTGATGAATTTGACTTAATCAGAGCTGAGCTTCTTATTTACAGAAAATTTTAGACAAGCTTTTCAAATTTTGCTTTATTGTCTTTTAGAATTTCTACATCTTCGAGAGATCAAATTTTAAAGTGTTTTTTAGTTATAGAAAATCTTGTTGTGCGAGCCGGGCGTGGTGGCCCACACTTGTAATCCCAGCATTCGGGAGGCTGAGACCTGAGGATCCGGGTTCATGGCCAGCCTCAGCTACCTAGTGAGGCACTCCGCAACTTAGTGAGACTCGGTTTCAAAATAAAGAATAAAAAATAGGGCTGGGGGTATAGCTCGGAGGTAGAATACCCCTGAGTTCAACCCCCAGTACTGAAAAAAAAAAAAAAAAAAAAGAAAATCTTGTTTTGTTCTCAGTAATGTTTGCTCGGTGCTCTTCTATTTTGTTAATTTTTTGAAATCTGGTCCATATTTTTTATTAATTTTTCCAAAATTCGGTTCATGACATATGGTGATATCAGATAATTTTAATCTATTATCATCTACTTTCTTTTATTAGTCTTATTCCTCCATCCAGTTTTGATGGCTTAATCAGGTTTTCATTGTATCACCACTCCTACCCTTGCCTTTTATATTCTCTTTTTCACTTATGCTTTTTAAATTTTAAATATGTATTTCTGTGATTCAATAAAAAGTTAATTTCCCTCTTTCTCTTTATTCCCGGTAATATATCATGTTTTTACTAACAGTAATCCTGGTGGTGTTGGGATGACCCAGAGTTCTAGTTCCAGGTGATGAATTTTCTTGTCTTACAGATATGTTGTTTAACTAGTTTAAAAAAATTAGCTACTTTAATTGTATTTTGTATCATATAATAGTGTTTGATATCATTCTGTTTTGTAGATAAATTAACTCTAAGCTTGTAAAATTTTCTCTTTTGTTTTAGAGTTCAGAAATTTCACTAGCATATGTCTTGGTATGTATCTGTTTAGCAATCCTGCATAGAATATTCGATTAAAAAACTTCAGTGTTCTTTTCAGGAAAGCTGCATTTTTCTTGTCCTTTTAAATACTTTCATTGGTGCACTCTAGTCTCACATCACAATGTAGTTTATAGTGATAATGACAGCAGGCACATGGCACTGGGTGAGCTTCTTCCCTAGTTAATTTTCAGATACCATTCATTTCTCTTGCTTGTTTTAGATTTTTATAATTTTCCTCTTTCCCTAACTTTTTAATGGATTAGATTATTATTTCTATAATGTCAGTTCTACATAATACCACTGTAGGTAGTCAGGTTTTTAAAATTTTATAATACATATTTTTGATTGGTTCAGAAGGATACGTAATTGTATTAATTATAATATTTGTCTCAGCTACTTATGCAAATAAATTTTCATGTAAATGAATTTATCCAATTGCTTGTTTTTAATAAGCACACATGAACCCCATTAAAAAAAAAGCTAGAACTTCAAGGTTAACCTGTATCTACCCATATTATTTCCTCATACCATTCCTTTCTTTTTTTTTTTTTAATTTGGGTGATGTGCATGTATGCCTTTATCAGCTTGTACCTAACAAAGATGTATGATTACAGTGCACCAATTAAAAAAATAAAATTAAAGAAAAAAATAAATTTTGGGTGGTACTGGGGATTGAACCTAGGGCCTTGCACATGCTAGGCGAGCACTCTACTACTGGTCTACATGCCCAGCTTTTTTTTTTTTTTCCTCGTTGTGAGACAGTATCTCATTAAGTTGCCCTGGGTGGTCTCCAACTTGTAGTCCTCTTAACCTCAAGCTTCCAGAGTAGAGGAATAGCCACTATGCCTGGCTATTGTCCCTCTATTTTCATTTGAGATTGCCGTCATCTTGAATTCTGTTTTTCCTTCTTTTGGTTTCTTAGTTATTGTATCTAGATGAATTTATAAAGATGTATATATATATATATATATATATATATATATATAATATGTATTATATATATTTCATTTTAAAGTTTTTTAAAAATTTTTTAAAGTTTTTCATTTTAAAGATTTTTAATTAAAAACAAAACTAAAAATTTCCTATCACAAAATCTAGAAGGTATTCATCTGTATTTTGTACTAAGAATTTTAAAGTTATATTTGTAGTGTTTTAGACTATTTTTCATCTGTACTTGAGTTTGTATATGGTGTGAGGTAAGGATACAATTTGATTTTTACTATATATGATTAAAAATTCTTTCTGGTTAAATTTTTGTTAAAAAGTTAATGCTCTTCACCATTGAATTGATATGCCATCTATACCATATATAGAAATTTCATGTAAAATACTTTCTTTTTCTTTTTGGGATCTCTGTTCCATTATTCATTTTGTTGGTACCTCACCCTGTTTCTTCTTTTCTGGGTTTTCTGTTCTATCATTCATTCTGTGAATATCAGCCTGTTATCTTTTTTTCTTTTTCTTAGCTCTTTCCCATCATTTATTTGTGAATACCATTCTATTTCTTTCCTTTTTTCCATTTCTCTTTCTTTTTCTTTTCTGGACTCTATTCCATCATTCATTTTATGAATGCCATTCTATTTCTTTTTTCCAGGCTCTCTGTCCTGTTATTCATTTTGTGAATACAATCTTGTTTTCATTGCTATTGCTTCATAATAATCTGTAACATTATAAAAGTAAGTTCTTTGTCTTTGTTTCTTTTTATAGATGCCATGGTACTTTTCCTTCAAAAATTTAAAATCTCACTAAGTTCTCTGAAAAATCTTGTTTCACTTTGGATTAATTTGATTAATCCAAATTTCTATGGATCAATTTGGAATCAATCTTATTAAGGCCTTCTATGCATGAACATTGTATATTTCTATTTTTATTTAGGTGTTCTTTAATATCTCTTATATGGTTTATAAGTTTACTTAAAGGATTCTTCCATTTTTTGTCCTAGGGAATTGATAATTTCTGATAACTATTATATGTTATACTTTAAAAAATTTCTTGTTACTGGTGTATACAACTATGATTGGCATTTTGTATATTCTTATATATTTAACCACCTTGTTAAGTTTTCAATATTTTTTTTCAGAGATACTTTTGGATTTTCTGTGTAAAATTATATGAATAAATAATACATTTTACTTGATGTATTTCTATCTAGTTTTTATGCTTGCAATTTTATATTTATACATTACCTAATAATCACTAATAAATGTTGGTTAGAATTGATGATAACGGTTATTGTGTTACTGTAGATTTTAAAGGACAGTGACCTACTTTGTATGCAGTATACTTTAAAATAATTACATATGTAAGTTGTACCAACTTATACAATGGATTCTGTTTCTAAAGAAGTAAAAGATATGGTAGTATTTAAAATTTTGGTGCTTGCTTGTTCTGTTCATTTGGGTCCTGGTGACCCTTATGAAAGCTTTCATTCTAGGCATTAGGGGGAGTGAGGGGTAGCTGATTGGCTAGCCACTTCTCTGTCATCCTAGGCAAGGCATTCTCTTTCTTTGTTTTTTTTTTTTTTTTTTTTATCATTGACCCTCCCATATTTCTTCTCCAGGGGCTACTTCACAAGGTATTTATTTATTTATTTATTTATTTATTTATTTATTTATTTATTTATTTTTACTTGATGCTTTAGAGGAAGGATGGTACTCTCTAACATCATTGAATTGCGATAGGTGCTGACTTGTAGCACTGATCTGCCTTTTCCTACATATGTCATCATTGATGTATGTTACCTATGAAGCACCAGATCTGGCTTGTGAATGCCATTGAGGAATGTCACTGTGTAATATGGGCAAATAGATAATGAAAAAGTTGAATTTATTGAAGTTGAAGTTATATAAATGGACATATCCCTGTGTTTGTTTTGGCAGACTTATGTTAATTTCCCATGATATGCTCCCCATCCTGATATTTTGTTTTATAAATGTAATAAGTAATTTTTCAGTTTTCTCCTTTTTTCTTTAATTACCTTCACTTTTGTGTGGGATGTCTGCTTTATTTTCAGTCTTTGGTTCTTTGAGTTGCTGAGTACTTTAAATGTCCAGCAGTGCTTTGTTTCTTGTCTTGTTCGGGAAGGTTCAGATGAGAAATTCTTACAGTGTGGTTTTTGTGGACTTGCTTTTCTATCTCTAGTGCTTGCTGAAAGTGCATATTTCTTCTGTGCCTCACTCCAGACCTATTGTTTCAAGAGTATGAACATTCTTAGTAAGACTGTCAAATGACTTTTTTGGCACTTAAGGTTTGAGGATGACCACTGTTTGAAATTAATTAGTATTCTCAAGGATGAGAGTGCCTTTGGCATTTGTATGAATTGACTGAAGAGGTTCTGTAGGGGTTGAATTATCATAATACAGACAGTCCCTGATTTTCAGTGTGAAAGTGATATGCATTTTTTTCTAATAATCAATTGCACATGCACAAATCTGAGAAATCTTTGTGATGTATGTTTTCTTACCAAGGTATAAAAATACTTTCATATTTTAGTTGGTTTGGAAATTTGGAAAGAATTTGGAGGACTGAAAGCAGGAGTGGGATGAATTGTAGAGAGATAAATTGGGCAGAAAAAATATATATATATTTATAGTTTTTTGTCTTATCTGAGTATAAGAAAGAAGAAGACTGATTTGAACAAGAAACAAAACAAAACAAAACAAAACAAAACAAAAAACACTACAGCTGTTGTGTTTTTGCTGTTGATCTTCAGTCAAAGTAAATGTGGTATGCTTTGGGCCCTAGGCCATCAGGGCAGAATTTCCTGTAGGTCAATTGAGGTAGGTCCTCACTGAAGCAGGATGGATGTCTGTGGAAGAGGTGTGGACAGAGGGACCAGGAAAGATGTACCATTAATGGTCCAGACCTGTTGCTATGGTATCACCAGTGTGAGAACCAACAGTACACTCACATGTACAAAAGTTAAGGTCTCAGTTTGTGTCAGAATACATGCAAAATCAATGTCTTATTTCCTTGAGGTGAAGCTGCAAAACAAGTTTGGGCCAGAAGTCTGGGGCTTTCTGTGTCCCCAGAGACATGAGCAGAAGGCTCTGAAGACTTTCCATGAGGCCTTGGAGAAAGGCTGTGAAGCAGGGCAGGGCTGAGAAAGAGGATGAAAAAGAAATTAGAAGTAGTCTAGGGCCTCAGGTTTAAAAATTTTTGGTCTTTTGAAGGAAAACATAGCTCTGCATGGGCCACCTGGGGTCAGTAGAGTCTCTCTGTACCATACAGATTCTCAGAACTGACTACCTGGCTTCCTCCCCAGCAAGGCGTCTCTTTAAGCCACTGCTAATATTGCAAAACTAACAGAACTGACAGTGTTTCCATCTTTGCCAGGTGGCATCAGAGGGAGGGCACCAGTGCACCTATGGCTAGGTAGGTGATTGCAGCATATGACCTGGCATGGCTCAGCTCTGTGGTACCTATACTGTAAGATGGGTAGGAGACCTGGCCTTTGGGGATGCAAGGATCAGAGCAGCTCCTACAGGTTATGGAGTCCTGTGCTACAAGGTATTGTCTCAGGGTCCTGTCAACATTGGTGGAACTTGGTTTCCCAAACCATCTTTGGGCTGGTTTGGGAAAACATGAGCATTTGCAATTTTTAGGTGGAAGTAAGTAATCTTCTAAACATTCCAGGCTATGTACTTCATATTCCTTCCACTACTGTAAGAGTAGAGAATTCTCTGGATTTAATATCCAAAGGGAGGAGAATGGCTAAATTCCTTTAGGGCTTGTCTCTGCTTCCGCTCTCCCCTTCCCTTCTTCCTCTATCTAGTGCTAGTGCTCTTCTGCCTTAGGCTTCTAAGGTGGTAGAGGGGGAGGAGTGAGAAGAAGGCTGGGGATGCAGTAGGGATGGTACTAGGAACACATTGCCTTTTAATATTGCTGACTATTTTTTTATATTTTGGTTTTAAACACATTCCTAATCATCTGCCAATTTCTTAATTGGGTTATCTTCTTGCTATTGAGTTCTAGGAATTCTTTATATATTCTTAGTATCTTTTATTAAATATATGTGATTTATAAATGTTTTCTCTCAATATGTACCCAATGTTTTAATTCTTTTTATTACTTTATTTGAATTAAGACTATTTATTTGTGGTACTGGGACCTTCTACCACTGAGCCTACACCTCCAGCACTATTTTATTTTCAAACAGATCTCACTGAGTTATTGTAAGGTGGCCTTGAATCTGTGATACTCCTATCTAAGCCTCCCAAGTACTATGGTTATAGCTGTATGCTTGCACCACCATGCCCTGTTGAATTAAAAATATTTAAATACCATTCAGTTTACCATTTTTTGCTGTTATGATTAATACTTTAACCTTTGTACCTTAATTTACATTTTTCCTATGTTTTTTTTTTTAGAACTTTAAGTTCAGCTTTCATGTTTAAATCTGTGCTCCACTGGGAATTTTTTTTGTGTGTGCTATGAGGTGTAAGAATCAACATTCATTTATGTCATTGTTCTTTGGTAGCAATTTCATGCAGATTATTTATTTTCTTAGATGTTATAGGAATGCTTAATATTGTTTGTAGTTCTGGTGTTTTCTAAAAACACAGAGACTTTTTAAATTTAGGATTTCTGGCATTTTTAAGCCTAAATGGAAATGGCAAAGAATAGTAAAGTATATCTTCAGATTTATGTGCCTACACAAGCATCTGAATAATTTATTTTAATGCTAAAGTGCCGTCACCCCAAAAAGATTTAGGAAAGAAAGCTTCACTGTAAGGCAGCAAGAAATGCCTGAAACATTTGTGGGATTACTATATGGATTTTTTGTGTTAAAGTAGGTTGAAATGAAGAATCCCTGAGCAGACCTAACTAGTTAGGCCTCATATATGACCTAAACCTTACTTAATTTGCAAACATAACTTGAGTTGTTTCTTGTTATATTACATCAAAACAGTATTTGAGATTAATCAATCAGAAGTAGCTTACAATCTTACATAACTAGGGACCCTCCAACAGCATAGATTAAACAAGGCAACTGTGTAAATGTAACCAATCAAATATTTTCATTGCTTTTCTTCTGTGCCCATCCTATCAAGTCCTCTCCTTTGTGTTCCCTGGGTGGAGCTCCAGAACCACTTCTGGTTTGGAGCTGTCTGATTCATGAATCCTTGTTTGTTCAAATAAAATCTTTCAAATTTGCAGAACAGAATTTCAACAATATCATACTGTATACTCACCTCCAAGGAGGATTAATAGTACCAGAATTAGAAAATGAAAGAGTTTATGAAATTCTAGATAGAATGTAGGAAAGTATAGACTTATGTATTCTTTTTGAATCTAGAAGAATTAGGAACTTTGCTTATTATTAGCTGGCCTGATTTATATATGTTTCTTATTCTCATGACCAATAATTAGTGCCTTTTTCCTATGGATGACCTCAAGCCCTCTTGCATGATTTATTTGAGTTTATCTCTACAAATTTTGCTATATTAATTTACGTAGTTAATATTGATTTAGCTCACCATGTGCCAGGCTCTGTACTAGGTACCAGGGGTGCTAACGAACGAATTAATCTCTGCCTTCTTGGACTTACTGGCTGGTGATTGGTCATTCTGTATTATACTATTGTAATCTCTGGTGAATTCCAAGAAGACTTCTAACCTTAATAGAGGGCACCTGAACATGCAATGGCCCTTGCATTAGATAGGAGACCAATAACTCTGTAGACCTTGAATCAGGAGGAAAGAGGAAAACAGGGAGAAGAATGCACAAAATGGAACTAGGGACCCTGGCATGCACAGGGTCATTTACCATTTAAAGAGAGCCCTGCAAGGTATGAAAAGGTTATGCTCTAGGGAAATTCCTCACAGAAGTCTTAAAATACTACATTTGAAGGGAAATCAGTGGTTAAAATGAAAGATTTAAGGCTTTCTCTCACTTCTCTTTCTTTTGCATATAGAGCTGGTTAGAGGCAGGTTTGCACTTAAAAATATAAAGGTATTGGGACTCAGAAAATGAATTCCAAAGATTGTTGCTTTGATATGGTGAGAGTCCTTAGAACCTACTTCAGACTTCAGATCCTAGCAGGGTGTGGTAGTGCATGCCTGTAATCCCAGTAAGTGGGAGGGTGAGACAGAAGGATAACATGTTTGAAGCCAGCTTCAGCAATTTAGGGAGACTCCCCCAGGAATTTAGCAACACCCTCAGGAATTTAGTGAGACCGGAGGCAGAAGGCTTCAGGGATCAATCAGGATGAAAGAATCCAGATTCTTCAGACTTTCCCCATTTCTCCTTATGCTGGCTCAGGGAGAGGGTTTCTGGTAATCTTATCTATCTGACCAGATCCACCAGAAGGGGACAGCTGCCTTCAGTCTCTTACTGAAAACTTGTTAACCAGAGAAGACTAAACTCATCTTGTAGGAAGACTAAAGTTCATCAGTACACCTGGCCAGACTTGTCACACACTGGTGTCCTCTATTTCATTTGCATAGAGAATCATTTTCAGTCCATTGTCAGTCTATAGGCCAGAGTTTGTCCCAAGCCATAGTATGTTCCTGAAGCCCATTGAATTTCCCTGAAAATCATGTACTCTTCATCTGAGATTCCTCATTCTCTTCCTCCCCTATAGAAAAAGAGGGACATAAGTTTCTAAATCATACTGTACTGGTGGATAATAACCCTCTTGTGATTTTGATTTTCCCCCATGCTGCAGTTTTTTCTCCTTTTGCTAGATAATGGAGGCCTATGCCTTTTTTTTTCTTTTTTTTACACTTAGCCTGTCTTTGTCAGTTTATTTCAGCAAACCATTGGGGTGGGGCGCAGGGAGGGAAATTTCCCTTTGCCTTCAAAAAGGACTTGTTAGGTACTTGAAATTCTGTCAGTGAATTCTACAGATTTCTTATCATGGTAAGAGAACATGAACGAGAGCACTTTAGTGTTAGATGCAAAGGCAGAAAGTCTTTGCAAAAATAAATATGCTTGCTCACCTTAAAGGAAGTAAAGTAAATTAATCTTGTCATCAAAAGATAACTTTCAGATCCCTTCCAGTTAGTATCTGTCAGTGTTTTAGTGCAAATGCTACTGAAGTTTAAGAATGCTTTAGACCTTTTTTTTAAATATAAGTTTCAGTTGGGTTTTTTTTTAAACTCTTAGAAAATTGGAAGGGCCTTTTTTAGAGATCATTCTAAGAGTTACCCTTTTTTTTTTTTTCCCTCCAAGGATGGAAATCTTGTTTCCTTTGCACTAAAGCAAATTTCATTTATTTTAGTTAAAGGATCCAGTGACTGACTTATGAGTCACTCAACCCTTAGCACAGAAATTTCTGCTTATAGTCAGTAGTGCTTCAGTTTTCTTGTGTCATTATCTAAGTGTTTTATGATAATATAACAGTGAATATTTGAACTGAGGTTTTTTTTGTGTGTGTGATTCTAGGACATTCTACCTCTGAGCTACATGCCCAACCCTATTTTTTATTCTTTATTTTGAAACAGGGTCTCAGTTGCTGAGGGCCTCACTAAGTAGCTGAGGCTGGCTGTGAACCCTGATCCTCCTGACTCAGCCTCCCAAGTACTAGGATTAAAAAAAAGCATGTACCACCACACCCAGCTTTGAACTGAGTTTTCATTTTTCACTGAATCTTTAATTATAGAGTCATGAAAATATGGAAAGGACATAGGGTAGGGAATTTGAAAGACCTAGTTTTATTTATGTCTCTGCATGTGCTAGTCTCTTGATGTTTCTTTTAGCTATAAAGTGATACTAACTTCTTAGAGGGTGTGTGTGTGTGTGTGTGTGTGTGTGTGTGTGTGTGTGTGAGATTATATATATTCTGGAAGTATTTAAAACAGAGTCTTTTACAGCAGGAGCATAATAAATGCTTGTTTTCTTTCTTTAAGCCAATGATTTTTCCCTTTTTGCATCTTTAGAAAGTTATAATGATGTTAAATAAGTTTTTTTTTAAAATGGAAACAGGTTTTAAAAGGAACTACCTAGCTGGGCGTGGTGGCACACACTTGTAATCCCAGCATTCCGGAGGCTGAGACCGGAGGATCTGGGTTCGTGGCCAGCCTCAGCTACCTAGTGAGGCACTCCACAACTTAGTGAGACTCGGTTTCAAAATAAAGAATAAAAAAAAATAGGGCTGGGGTTATAGCTTGGAGGTAGAACACCCCCGAGTTCAATCCCCAGTACTGCAAAAAAAAAAAAAAAAAAAAAAAAAAAAAAAAAAAAAAAAGAAAAGGAACTACCTTCATATGAGGTCACATTTTTTTTTTGTAACACTCTGATTTTTAATTTATATTAAACCATCTGTTTTTACTTTTCCTTGGAGTGCATGGTGCTGTGTTTTGCACACAGTAGGAAGTTAAGGATGTCATTGTACAGTAAAATAACGCTAAAGAAGGAATCTGAAGGCCTGTATGTAGTCTTGGTCTTCTTTATGTATTGATGTTTGTGGCATTTGCAAGCAACATAATCTCTTTGGACATTGGACTTGCTCTTCTCAGTCAGGAAGTGGGAACAGGCTAAACCTGTCTTCCCTCTACTTAAGTAGATATGGAAACCCAGGATGGGCAAGGTGGTGCATGCTTGTGATTCCATTACTTGGTGCATGCTTGTAATTCTATTACTTAGGAGGCTGAAACAGGAGGATTGCAGGTTCATAGCCATCCTCTATAATTTAGTGAGACCCTATTTAAAAAAAAACACAAACAAAAACAAAGACCTTGGAATTCAGTAAAGGAGCTCTAGAGGTGTGAGTAGTTTGGGTGGAATCCACCTTGTTCCTGAAATTGCTAGTAAAGGAAGAGAGATTCATGTACAATATATTTCTAGTTAAGGACCAAGATATATCACAGGCTAGAAGTTTGGTAAATGAGAAGGTACAAACCTTGAAAAATAGAGCAGGGTCTCAATCCAACAGAAATAGTGACAACAACAATAGCATAATTTTAGGAAATGAAGGTGCAACTTTTCAAAGGTAGGAAGATGCTAATAATAAAGGGGAGAACTTTATAAGTAAGGTGGCTTCTCTGCCTTACAGAAATTTTCTCATTGCTTACTTCTTGATCTCTCCCATTTCTTGCAAACTTAACTTATATTCTTTATATCTTTTCTCTAACCCAACCAAACCTCTGCTTTCCCAATCTTTTCTCTTTATTGTTTTATTTTCAGACAAAATTTATGAAAGCATAAGCTGTGCTAGAGATACACCTGAAAATTTCTAGGGTTTCTGGCTGACTTTATTGTAAAATATAAAACAATGAACTACTATAACAAAATTTCAGTGACCTTATTCTCCATTAAATACCCGGTATTTTTATTGCACTCTATCAGTCAATTGTTGCTTTAACAAGTCACCTCATAATTCTATTGCATACTGACAAACTACATTATGTTAAACAATTTGCTGGTTGCCTGAGTGGCTCTTCTTAACATCTACCTTGTCTTGTTCTTCTGGGTAAGTGAGCTACTCAAGTTGTCATCTTCTTGAGGAAGTTGCAGAAGTTTAAGAGGAAAATTTCTACCATGCAAGCACATTTCTCATCGGCTTGCATGTTGTCTCCTAACATGCCATTAATCAAAGCCTATCTTCAGTGCCACAGGAAATATCTTTAGTGGAAAGAAGTAAAAAATAGCAATGATGTAGAAGAATTGGGAGTCTAACACAGCTATGTAATCTTTCTCTGGCTTTATATCCTTATCTACATTTTACCTTGTAGTCATTAATGTGTTTTATACTATTTTGTATTTTACCACTTTAGTTTAATATGATTTTGTAAAGATATAATTGCTTTCTTAATGCAAACTGTTTCTAAGTGCAAGTGCATCAAAACCATTTTGAGGTACTTACACCCTGGAATCAAAATATTTGGAAATAGGGCCTGGAAATCTATATTGTTAAACTCATCAGGTCAGTCTGTGCTTATTGAAGTTTAGAACTGCTTATTCTTGGCGTAAGGACATTTGCATTGTTTCCATTTTCCAGTTATAAATAATAGCTGTTAATATTTGTATGAATGACTAATTTCCTTGGTGTATCCAATAATCTGTCCCAAGCCTATGATTGAATAATTTGTAATCAAGGAAAATGATACTTTAAGTAAAGAAAGGGGTTTGAATTGCTGGTAGTGGTGAGATTGAAAGGAGGCTCATAATTTTTTAAAAGTATGTTATGTTTACTAAAATAAGGCATTGAAATAGATAAAAATTTCTGTAATATTTTTACATGTTTTTAACTCATAATATTGGCTATTGACTAACTCATACGTAATTCCATTGTTTGTTGTTGGCAATTTTCTTTTTCTTTGTTTTTTTTTTTGTAATTCTGGGGATTAAACCCAGAGACAAGTTTTACCTCCAAGCTACACCCCCAACCTAGTTCTATTTCTTATTTGGAAACAGGGTCTCACTGGGGTGCTGAGAGCTTTGTTAAGTTGCCAAAGCTGGTTTGAACCTGTGATCCTTCTGTCTCAACCTCCCAAGTACTGGGATTACAAGCATGTGCCACCATGCCCGGCAGTTGTTGCCAATTTTCTGAATGAAAATAGAAAACTTGATAGAAAGTATATAGAATTATAATTTTATTTTTCTTATTTATTTATTTATTTAGTACTAAGGATTAAAGCCAGGAGTGTTCTACCTCTAATCTATACTCCTAGCCCTTTTTATTATTATTTCTTTTTCAAACATGGTCTCACAAAGTTATTGAGGGTCTTGCCAGTTTGCTGAAGCTAGTCTCAAACCTGTGATCCTTCTGTCTCCTTCTCCCAAGTACTGGGATTGCAGGCATGCACCATCATGCTCAGCCCCTTAAAAATTCTTGATGGAATATTGAGAAAAAATGTGAAACATTTTCAAGAAATATTTAAGCAGATTATAAGTTATTTTAGTGACTAGAATTGTTTCCCTTGTTTTACCTATTATGTTTTATTGCATGGTGCTGTTTTTGAGTTTTGGGGAACTTTTTTAAAGAAACTCACAAATATAGGGAGAATGAGGGTTCTTATTTGGGGAAGGTCATGAATAGGTTTGATAGTGAAATCCTATTGCCCTGTCTTTTTTTCTCTTCAATAGAGTTAATAAGGGATTATGTAGAGCAGTAGAATATAAAGAGAACTGAAGCAAATCAATTCAAGTTAGGATCTTTTATGACCATTAAATTGGAGAATAAAACAATCTTTTTTCCTTGAATAAATCTTAGGACACTTTTGTTGTAATTGCCCACTGCTCTGTTCATGACCTGCTAAGGTCATGTCCTTTTCAAATACCCGAGGTGTTAGTCTCAGGCTTAACCAGCTTGCAGGTTATTCCTTTTCTTGTTGGAGTCATAAAGAAGGGAGTGAGAAATGGAACCAAAACTGTTAATTCAGTAAGACTTCTTGGGTAGTAGTATAGAGATTGGTTTTAGAAACATGAGAATGGAATAAAGGCTCTCCATTCTTCTAATAAAAAGTGTTTTTTTCCTCTGTATATTTTCAGAGTTCATCGAGTAATGATTTTGGTGTTTTCCTTCCCTTAGCACCAGCAGACATTTTTGAATCAGCTGAGAGAAATAACTGGTATTAATGATGCCCAGATACTGCAGCAAGCCTTGAAGGTATGGCCTTTTTTTTGGACATAGAGTTTGTAGTATGCCTTCATCTCTGCTGTGTACCATATTTGGAAGTTGAATTTTTTAGTTATACCGTGTGGTAGTAGTAGAGATAAAAAATGTACTTATAATATTTAAAAGCATGACTTAATACACTACAATTTTGAGCATGTTAACTTTGAGAAATCTATTGTTTCGTGATATCTTGGAGTGCTAGATAACCCCTCTAAATGACAGGTTTCAAAATGGTGGAATGTGAATCCTAATGCTACGGGATGATCTTAGCCAGGGACAAAAGAGGATAGAAAATAAACAGAAGAACAAAAGCTTGCATTTATTTCTTCCCCATTTATAGCTTAAGAATATTCAACATCAGCCTTCAGTAGTATGTGCAACAAGGGAAGTACATAATTTTGGTTAGATCTCCAATATACCCTCATTTCCACACGGAGATACTGAAATGAGTCAAATCACATGGATAATTCACAGTGGAAAAGAGCAAATGAATGAAAGATGTTCTAGAAATAGAACTGTATTTTAAGCTCATTTATTATTGCTACTAACAGCTATAAAGGCGGTATAGAATTTCTTTTAATTTTAATCATATACATAGCTGCAATCCTTTGGAATCTTTTTGTTTCTAGAGTGAATTTATCTCTTAGATGATTATAATAAAATCATTCTAAGGATAATGATACTATCTATCACTTATTAAATTAAATTAACTTACTTTTTTAAAATTTATTTTTACTGTTGCATTGTAATCATACATCTTTGTGAGGTACAAGCTGGTAGAGGCGTATATGCACACAGCTCTCATTTAAAGCTTCCCCAATTCCCACCCCATTCCTACCCCCTCTCTCCTTCTCAAGTCCAGTTTAGTGATTGACTTTGATATGTTTGTGAATGTACTTACTATTTTAAGTGCTTTATGTGGACTAACTCATCCTCATAATAAATATAAGTATTTTTTCAACCCCCCTTTGAAAATGAGGAAACAGGTTAAAGTAACTCATTGAAGGTCACATAGCCACTATGGAGAGGAGCTTGCAATAGAAACTATAGCAGCCTGATCTCCATATTATACTAACTCCATGTTTCTTTTACTAGAAGCTTTGCTTCACTTACTTAATTCCTCATAGGGAAAATGATGAGAAATACTGTTTTAGAACATCAAGTAGGGATTATGAAGCCACTTTAAGTGTTTGGAGAGGAAGTGAAAGTGTCGTTTCAATTTTTATGATTGTGACATTTAGATGATTGCCTCTTCTTTCTTTATTCTGATAAATATCATGACTAAATCATTCCATGTCTATTTTCAAAGAGTGTCTTTCCCAATATACCAGAGAGTATGAGGTTGTAGCTTATCACTTTGTTGGGGTAAATTAGAAGAATTCACTTTTTTTTAAACTTGGGAAATATAAATTAAATCTTCTCATTTCCTTTGATATAAGTTGTGTGAGTGTAGATTTTTTGTTTTAAATATGATAATCAGTAATATTGGACTCTGTTTCTGCCTTTCTCTCCTGTAGTTTGGTTTTAATTTATAGCCAGAGTAAGCCTTTTCACCAAATTTCTGTTGCAATTATAGTGACTGGGAAAAAGCAGTCTACTTAAACCTGAATTATTGGTCATTCTAAATTTGTGAGTTGATTTTCTTAGTAAAACATTTACAGGTTACTTTAGCGAACCATAATGCCACTGATGAATTTAAGTACTTTTAATTTGTGAATCTATTTCTAGTCCTACAAAGTAAATTAACTTCAAGTTGTAAAATTCCTGCTTTGTTTAGTTTTTGGTTATTATATGAGATGAGATATGAAAAATACTTAACACATTTCTTGGCACACAATGTTTAATAAATATTAACCACCATTATTGGGGCTTAATTAGTTTACTTATCTAATAATATTTTAATCCACATTTTAAATAAGTTATTTCAAAATCTTTTAACAGTTGTGAAAGTAACAGTTGTGAAAGCAGTGATGCTTTTCAAACTGCCTTCTTACTTTCCTCACTGGCTACTAGAATTATTGAGTTTGGGGGACTTTATTCTTTTTTTTTTTTTTTTTTTTTTTGCAGTACCGGGGATTGAACTCAGGAGCATTCTACCTCCGAGCTATACCCCCAGCCCTATTTTTTATTCTTTATTTTGAAACCGAGTCTCACTAAGTTGCGGAGTGCCTCACTAGGTAGCTGAGGCTGGACGCGAATCTGGATCCTCCGGTCTCAGCCTCCCGAATGCTGGGATTACAAGCGTGCGCCACCACGCCTGGCTCGGGACTTTATTCTTTTAGGTGCTTAGGCCTCAAATCTTGAAATTATCCTAATCCTTTTTCAATCATGTCCCACATTAAATATGATATTCAGTAATATTAAATTCTCTCCTCTTGCCTTTTTCCTTTAGTCTGTTTTTAATATATAGCCAGAGTAAAACTTTTAAAATCTGTCATACTATGTCATTCCTGTCCTAAACCCTCCACTGGCTTCCAGTTACAGTTAGGTGTATGCTGAGGTTCTTAGGGCCTTCCATGTTCTGGCCTTATGTTACAGAGACGATTGTTATTAATATCTAGGTTTCTTATGTTTCAGTTAGCGGTCTTAGAGCTAGTTTTATATTTAATTTCTCATTAACCATATAGAAAATATAAAGATTCAATTGGGAAAGTCTCTTATTTTGTTGCTTTAAAGGGCCTTTTTCTAGCATTATTACTTCTAAATGAACTTTATAGTATTTTGTTCAGGTATGCTTTTGATGAGAATTAAGTAAAATTTATATATAAATCTGAGTAGGGTTATCATCTTGATAGTATAGAATGTTTCTGTCTAGCAGTTCTGTGTCTCCATACTGTCAAGCTGCAGTATCTTTTGTTGTTTTCTTCGTATGCCCTTTGCCATTTTATTTACTTTTGCCTTTATGTATGCGGCCAATAACCAAATTAAGGGGATGGCTTTTGTTTGCGGAGGACTATTTTAAATACTCATTTTCACTCTAATATGTCAAATTCTAGGAAAAATATTTTAATTAATTAATTTGTTTAAAAGTATAAGTTTATAATTGAGTTTTGTTAAGCAATTATAAGAGTAATGGAAAAGTAAGAATTAGAGAATTTATTTTTACATTATACTTGTAGTTTTAATAAAAAGGTATTAACTATGTTATAGTGTGCTTTGTATGTGATAAATGTATACTCTATAGTTAGAGTCATATCTGGAATAATTTCTAATCAAAGTGAGTTATGCTCTAAAGTATTAGTTATTTAGATAATTATATAAATTTTATGACAGTGTATAGAATTATCCCATATCATTGCATGTCCTGTCTTGATATTTGAAGGATAGCAATGGAAACTTGGAATTAGCAGTGGCTTTCCTTACTGCAAAGAATGCCAAGACCCCTCAGCAGGAGGAGACAACTTACTACCAAACAGCGCTTCCTGGCAATGATAGGTACATCAGTGTGGGAAGCCAAGCAGATACAAGTAAGTTTTCTCTTTTAATATTTTAATAGAAAAGTACTTAAAATTTTTCTTGGTAATATATTAATTTTCCTTAAGTAGAGGTATAAAACAACAACAACAAAAGAACTGATTTTATGTTGTTTCTTTTTCATGTAGTTGAAAACAATATAATATTTTTATTGGCCACATTATATATTTCTTCCAAATTAGAGGAAAAACATTTTATTTAAGTTTTATATAGTTTCATGACCATTTCATGTAGTATTCATTGTTTTCAAATATTAAACAGCTTCAGGTAATATATTAAAAAATGAAAAATTTCTAGAATTTTAAATGGCCACAGTCACTTGTGTTTTGGATTTTAAGTGTTGGTAGAGGCCTTAGTATTACTTTTGAAGATAAAGTATTATTTCTAAGTATGTATACGTTTACCATTCAAACAAAATTGACCTTCATTTTTTTTTGTTTTTCAAATGAAGATTTAGGGCAAACACTAATTATCTTGTAATATTGTCCAAAAACAAAACAAACAAAACCTGGGAAAGGAATTAAGAACACACACACACACACACACACACACACACACACACACACACAGAGAAAATTTTACATAGGACTCTAGTTTTTTCATAATATGAATATTCTTATGTAACACCCAGACTTCTTTTAAGATATACTCAGTCATTTTCATATCTCATCATGGTTTAAAAATTACTATAGGGCTGAGGGTGTAGCTCAGTGGTAGAGTGTATGCTTAGGATGTGCAAGACCCTGGTTTCTCTATCACCCCTCCAAATATAAACATATATGGGTATATATTATATAAGCATTTATTTTTATGCATTATGAATTGAGAAGTTTGATTACTAATATATTTTTTAATTTGTATTTTTTTTTTACTGGTGCATTATAATCATATATATTTGTTAGGTACAAGCTGGTAAAGGCATACATGCATACATCTCTCATTTAACCCTTCTCCAATTCCCACTCACTCGCTCCCCCGTACCTCCTTCTCAAGATCAGTTTAGTGATTGATTTTGATATGTTTGTGAATGTACATCATGTGCATTAGTATGTCTCCCCCCACCCATCACCTTCACTTAAGTCACCTTCTTTGCTCATCTAAGGTTTCTCCTTCTTTATCTGAAGTCACTCTTATGTCCCACTTTCTCCCTAGCTTCCGCATATTAGGGAAAGCATAAGATTTTATACTTTTTGTGATTGACTAATCTCACTTAGCATAATGTTTTCCAGTTCCATTCATTTTCCTGCAAATGACATGATTTTTTTCTTCTTTATGGCTGAGTAAAATTCCATTGTGTACATATCACATAGTTTTGTAATCCATTCATCTGTTGATGGATATCTTGGCTGGTTCCATAGTTTGGCAATTGTGAATTGTGCGGCTATAAACATAGATACACATGCATAGGTCTGATAATTTGGTTTCCATTCTTTTGGGTAGATACCCAGTAGTGGTATTGCTGGGTCATATGGTAGATTCATTCCCATTCGTCTCAGGATCCTCCATACTGTTTTCCAAAGTGGTTGCACTAATCTGCAGTCCCACCAACAATGTATTAGGGATCCCACTTCTCCACACCCTCGCCAGCATTTGTTGTTGTTTGTGTTTTTGATAATTGCCATTCTAATTGGGGTTAGGTGAAATCTCAAGGTAGTTTTGATTTGTATCTCTCTGATTGCTAATGATGTCGAACATTTCCTTATACATTTATTGGGCATTTGTATTTCTTCTTTTATGAAGTGTCTATTTAGATCCTTTGCATACTTTTTGATTGGGTTATTTGTTTTCTTATTTGTGTTCTTGTTTCTGTGAGTTTCTTGAGTTCTCTGTATATTCTAGATATTAGTCCTCTATCAGAGGAGTACCTGGCAAAAAATTTCTCCCATTCTGTGGGCTCTCTGTTGAGGTTCATGATAGTTTCCTTTGCTGCACAGAAGCTCTTCAGTTTAATGCAATCCCATGTATTGATCTTCCTTTGAGTTTCTTGTGCCTTTGAGGTCTTGTTGAGAAAGTTTTTACACGTCCCTGAGTGTTGAACTGTTGGCTCTAACTATGCCCTTTTCAAGTAGTTGCAAGGTCTCTGGCCTGACTTCAGGTCTTTGATCCATGTTGAAATGACTCTTGTGCACTGTGAGAAAGTGGAGTTTATTTCCATTTTTCTACATATGTTTAACTAGTTTTGCCAACACCATTTGTTGAAGAGGCTATCTTTTTTCCAGTGTATGTTTTTGTCTCCTTTGTCAAAAATCAATTGATTATAAGTGTGTGGGTTTGTTTCTGAGTCTTCTGTTCTGCTCCACTGATCTATGTGTTTTTGTACAAATACCATACTGTTTTTATTACTGTGACTTTATGGTATAGTTTGGAGTCAGATATTGTGATGCCTCCTGCATTGTTTTTGTTGCTAAAAACTACTTTGGCTATTTTGGCCTTTATGTTGTTCCATATGAATTTAAGGACAGATTTTTCTATATCTGTGAGGAGTGACTTTGGTAATTTAATCACATTAAATCTATAGATCACTTTTGGTAGAATGGCCATTTTGATGGTATTTATTCTGCCTATCGAAGAGCATGAAAGATCTTTCCATCGTCTATGGTCTTCTTTGATTTCTTTGTTCAACTTTTTGTAGTTTTCCTTATAGAGGTCTTTTACCTCCTTGGTTAGGTTTATTCCTAAGTATTTTATTTTTTGGGTGCTATTGTGAGTGGAATTGTTTTTTGGATTTCTTTTTCAGTGGATTTATGATTGGCATACAGCAAAGCTTCTGATTTTTTAAGACTGATTTTGTATCCAGACACTTTGCTGAATTTTTTGATCAGTTCTATAAGTTTTTTTGGTTGCCTTTGTTGGGTCTTCTAAGTATAGTATCATGTCATCTGCAAAAGGGATAGCTTTAGTTCTTTTCCTATTTTACATGTTTGATTTCTTTCTCTTAACTTATTGCTCTGACTAGAGTCTCAAGTACTATATTAAACAGAAGTGGTATTAATGGACACCCTTGTCTTGTTCCTGTTTTAGTGGGAACTCTTGCAGTTTTTCCTCATTTAATATGATGTTGACTGTGGGCCTATTGTATATTGCCTTTATGATATTGAGTTATGTTCCTCTATTCTGATTCTCTGCAGTGCTTTTAGCATGAATGGGTGTTGGATTTTATCAAATGCTTTTTCAGCCTCTATTGAAATGATCATGCGATTTTTGTCTTTGATTTTGCTTATGTGATGAATTACATGGATTGTTTTTTGTATGTTTGCATCCCTGGGATAACCTGACTTGGTCATGGTGTGATTACTAACATATTTTAAGGGAATTTTTTATTTTGTTTAAAGAGCTGGTCAAAGTTAGAGAACAACCAGAAGGAGCCTATTCACTCTTATTACAAACAGTTAATAGATGATGAGGGAAGTTTTGCATATATGAGACAGACCTAGTTGCTTATATCCAAATTAAACACAAATGGTGATTGCCTCATCTACATCTTCAGCTTCATTTTTTGCTGTTTTCTTATTATACACTGTGATAATTATACAGAATGGTATACAGAAGTTCTGTAGTAATGTCAGAATAATTTAGGAGTTCTCATATACCTATTGCTATTTAATTTCTCTATCCCTATATTTTTGCTGTTCCTTCTGTCAGGAATCACCCCTAACCTTTCTCTCGGTAGTCTAATTTTTTCTGGTCTAAAGGAGTTAGTTGCTGGGGGTGGTGGTGCACACTTGTAATCCCAGTACTTGGTAGGCTGAGACTGGAGGATCTGTGTTTGCAGGCAGCCTCAGCTACTTAGTGAGGCCTTCAGCAACTTAGTGAGACCCTATTTCAAAATAAAGAATAAAAAAGAGGGCTGGGGATGTAGCTCGGAGATAGAATGCCCCTGGGTTCCATTCCTAGTACCACACACAAAAATAAATAAGTAGGTAAGTAAGTAAGTAAGTAAGTAAGTAAGTAAGTAAATAAATAAATAAATAAATAAATAAATAAAAAATGAGTTAGTGCAAAAAATAAAACTCTGCAGCATCCAAAACAAGCTTCTCTCTAGTTAGTACTGTTATTTTGAAATTGTTTGCTTGAACATCATTGTTTAAAAAATGTTCATTGAATAATTTATGATAATATGTGTATAAGCCGGGCGTGGTGGCGCACGCTTGTAATCCCAGCATTCGGGAGGCTGAGACCGGAGGATCCGGGTTCGCGGCCAGCCTCAGCTAACTAGTGAGGCCCTCCGCAACTTAGTGAGACTCGGTTTCAAAATAAAGAATAAAAAATAGGGCTGGGGGTATAGCTCGGAGGTAGAACGCCCCTGAGTTCAACCCCCAGT
>PVLC010000539.1:54211-80968 GCA_004027655.1 Graphiurus murinus | reverse complement strand
TAATATGTGTATAAAATCTCTTTAAACACTGATTAAGGGGAACAAAATTGAGAAATTTGCTATAAGTAGTTGGAAAATATAGGAGTGATATTAATATGAGTGGAATTATTATTTGAGAATAACATCTCATTTGCATCAGGTTCTGGGACTTGGAGGTGGGGCAAGAAAGTAGTTAGGTTGTAAAAGAAGAGAAAAGAAAAGGAAACCAACAAGTTAAAGGAAAACAAACAGGAAATGAAAGATGGTTTAGTGTTTTAGCTGAAAAGATAAAAATATTTTAGAAAGATAGTTGTGAACTCTATGGATGGTATAGTTTGTAACATGACTAATGCATCGGTTTTAAGGGGAAATTAGAATTGTAAGACTGTCATAAATAAATGAAAGCAACCTTATTTGCTGTCTGAAAGTGAGAAAATATTGTTTAACTCAAGTGTTAACACCTGTTCAAAACTTTTAGTAAGGAATAGTGGAAATATTATGAAGGATAAAAGAAATTTGAGTAGGTACCCTTAGGGAGAAGGCAACTAATTTTAAAAGACATTCATCTCACTTGCTGATAATTAAAATATGTCTTCTATGTGTATATATCTCTTGAAAAAATTCATTTTAGGTATAAAAATGGACATTGATAGTTTTCTTATTCCTCAAATTTGTTGAACAAGCGACTTCATATAGAAAAAATAAATGCAGTGAAAATTAAATCTCTTTCCATAAACATTTTTAATACATAAAACAATAGTCAAGTTTAGGCAAATTAAATGTTAAGTGGTGTGAATATTTCTTCTCATAAGATACCGTTAGCTATTTCAAATTAAGTTCATCCTATTAGATGTGTACTATAGAATGACTTATATGAAATAGAATGACTTATAGAATGACTATAAAATGAAATGAAATATATATTTGGTACTGCCAGTTGAACCCAGACTACATTCAGACTACTCCTTAGCCCTTTTTAATTTTCAAGCGTTCTCTCTCTAACTTTATGAGGCTGGCCTTGAACCTGTTATCCTCTTGTCTCAACCTCCCAAGTGCGGGAGTTACAGAGCTGTGCCACCATGGTGGGCATTTTTGTTCGTTTGCTTTTGAAATGGGATCTTGCTGTGTTTCTCTGGCTGATCTTGAATTCCTGGGCTCAAATGATCCTCCCACCTTGGCTTCTGAGTTTTAGGGCAGAAGAATAACTTTAGTTTTAGGGTCTTTGTACTTGTTGACTAACAGAAATTTACTTCAATTTTTCTTAATCCAACTGGAAAAACAGTTTGATTGATGAAAAAATTCTTCAGTGGCTCCCTTGGTGCTCTCTACTTTTTTTTTTTTTTTTTTGCTTACTTACCTTGTAATACTGTAATTATAATTTTAATAGCAACTATTAAATACAGAACTGTATTTTGTACAGCTGAGCTGTTTAGCATAGCTGCCATTAATCACATGTGGCCATTAAAATTAAAAATGAAAAAATATTGAAATTCATATCCTCAGCTCTATTTTAAATGCTTAGTACTATTGGCATTATAGATACTGGTGCATTCTAACATCACAGAATTATTTTTTTAGACAATACTGTTTTAGAAAATCTGAATTCAGCAATGAGAAGATTGGAAAAGTAGAATGTCTTAAGGAAATTGATCATGGTAGGAAAGAATTTGAAGTGGGGTAGGAAATGAAATTTATATTGTTCATATCTTTGTTCTAAGTATTTTAGATACATACCTTTTTTTTTGTCTTCTTAACTTAAAATATTTTAGATGGATACAAAATAACAAAATATGTCTTCAAGACTTTTTTTTTTTCCTTTCAGTACTGATGCTTGAACCCAGGTGCATTCTACCTCAGATCTACATCCCTAGCCCCATTTTTTATTCTTTATTTTCAACAGGGCCTCACTAAGTTACAGAGGGCCTCACTAAGTAGCTGAGGCTGCCCGTGAACTTGAAATCCTCCTGTCTCAACCTCTCAAGTACTGGGATTACAAACATGCTCCACCATGCCTGGTGAGTACAAGAGTACAAGACTTCTTCTAATGCCAGTATACAGATGACCCACTGATTTTTTTTATGTCTATTCCATAGCCTAGGTATTAAGCTTTACTTTTCTAACATACATTTTTGGATTGCTCAATATGTATTACATACCTTTAAAGTGTATTAAAAATAAAGACTTTCAGTTTATATAGGGAAAAGACAGTAAGTAATGCCAAATAGTAAGAGATTCGTGAAGAACAATACAGCTAGGCAAAGAGACCTGGTGGTACGTGGTTGTGGGTTGGGCATATGTGTGGTCAGGGAATGCCTCTTGGATGAGGTTACATTTGTACAGATGTATGAGTGAACTGAGGAAGAAAATATGCTATCTGAGAGAAACACATTCCACCTAGGGCCTGAGGCAGGGGTATGTTTGGTTCATTAGATGCATAGTGAGGACATAATGAAGTTGAAGCTGAGTGAGTTAGGATAAAATGGCAGTGTTCTAGCTGGACCAGGTGGGACATGCCTGTAATCCTAGTACTTGAGAGGCTGAAACAGGATACCAGGTTTGAGATCAACCTCAGAAACTTAGTGATCATCTTAGCAACCTAGTGAGACCCTGCTTCAAACAAAAAATAATAAAAAGGGCTGGGGGTATAGCTTGGAGGTAGAATGCCCCTGGGTTCAATCCCACACTATCCCCTTACACACAAACACACACAAAAGGTAATTCCAAAACCCTGAAAAGAATGTCAGTGTTTCATTTCTGATCTGTTAAATGTTATACTCCCCTGTGTTCTGTGTCCTTGTTCTATGCACTCTTTTCTATTAAGGACATCCCCATCCTTGTGGTTATGAAAGTTTTTTTCTCTCTTTTTTTAAATTTTATTTTATTTTTATTCATGCGTTGTAAGCTTACATCTATGTTAGGTACAAATTAATAATGACATATATGCCCACATTTCTCATTTGACCCCTTCCCTAGATTCCCACCCCGCTCCCTTGCCCTCCCTCCATCTCAGTTTGGTTTAGTGTGTAACCTTGATGTACATTCAGGTGCCCCCCCCCACCCTGTCCCCCTCCTTGAACTTGTGATCTTCCTGTCTCAGCCTCCCAACTACTGGAATTACAGGTGCCAGCTTCAGAATCTTCATATTGTAGTTAAAGTAAATTTTGAGTGAAATAGGCATTATTCAGCTAATTTGAAAACACGCCACTTAATACAGCATATTCAAAGGAAAGTGAATTATGAGTTTTAAATATTGCATACATTTGAAGTCTAATTCATTGGTAGGTTGATTACTGCATGTATCTTGGAGTTCCCATAGAAGTGCTTGTTTGTTGGTATATATGTTTTACTCAAATGGAAATTCCTTGGAAAGTGAAAGATTTATTAGAATGAGTATCATGCATTTCTGACTTTAGAGGAAAAAGATCATTTAACTTGTAAGCTCTTAAAAATGTAGATTAGTGCTTATATACTTTTATAATGTGATTTTATACAGTGGTATCCAACTAACACTTCTATACATGTGCCACTGAATTGTCTTCACAGTAAGTACTAGAGGGAGGGTTGGTAGAAAGAGGGTTTTGATTGTTTTACCAAGGTCTTATCTTGGCATTATAGATATAAGAATATTCATACTGTTCTGGCATTTCAATGGAATTTTTACAAAAGCTAAATATTTATAATTGCCTTTTACCAGTTAGAAATTATTTATAGCCGAGTTAGTTTTCTATCCTTTTGTAAGTATATAAGAATATTAGGCTACAGATTTTCATTGTATGATTGATATTCATTACCTATCTTTTGTAATCATTTTTGTACTATTTTCAGGAAAAAATGGCTTAACCACTCTATTGAAATAACATTTTTCTTATTATTTGGTGTTAAAACATGAATTTGATATATGAGTCGGTTATAATAACCTTTCAAAATTACCATATTGTTGTAAAATACTATGAAAAGAATCAGCTTTGTGGAGTGATTAATCAACTTCATGGAGAAAATTATAATTACAGTGTAGTTACAGACAAGTAAACCTTCCTCATTTCTTAAAAGATAAAGTCCCATATTTTTAGTTAAAGATTGATAGTCACAGATCTCATCCAGCCTGTCTAGGTATACTAGGGATTGCAGGCTCAAATTCTCAAGGGGGTTATAGGGTCCTATATGTTGAACCATTCAAGTATTCAAGATGCTGGGAGAGACTGAGGTAGCAGAAGCCATTGACCTGTCATTGTAGCCACAAGCAACATTATCATTTTTGCAGTGGTAGGTACAAATGTTTTGTATGTTTGCCATGATGTAATGGCAAGGCAGGGAACATGAATGTGTTTGGCTAGCAAAGAACAAGAGAGTAGGAAATGTTTGGGGTGGCTAAAATGGAGAATGAATAGAGTTCTTTACAGAGAACTAATGCTGCTTCTACACTGTGGCTGTGTTGCAATGATTATTGCTGGACAAGAATCATGTGGCAAGGTCTTATTTTTTTACCCAGAGAAGAAATGTCTCTTCTTGTTTGCCTACAATCTCCTGATCTTTATTTTATACCAGTTAATTCAGAATTTCTTATCACATTGTGGAGGCCAAAGCAAATAATCTTCAATTATGATTTGTTTCATAAAAAACTATCTATCTTTAAAAACACCACATAGTGCTTCTGGTACTTTTGATCTCAGTATCCCTTTATACTGATAAAAGTTATTGAGGATTTCAAAGAACTTTTCTTTCTGTAAGACTCTTACTGTATTAGAAATTAAAACTGAGGCTAAGTATGGTGGTACACACCTGTAATCCCAGTTAATCAGGAGGCTGAGGGGGAGTATCCCAATTTGGAGGCTTAGAGAGACCCTGTCTCAAAATTAAAAAGGATGTGATAATAGCTCAGTGTAATGCACCCCTGGGTTTAATCCTCCAAGACAAAACAAAACAAATAAAAAACCCCCAAAACCCAATCTGAGCAAAGCTGAGAATATTTATTCATATTAAAATATCATTCTACTACCATATTTGCATAAATGTCATTTTTATGAAAAGGATGTTTTCTTAAGCAAAATAAACAAGAAAAGTACATTTTTTTTACATCCTTGCAGATCTGTAATGTGTGCCATGGTAGAGAAGAACTGAGTCTTTGCTTATGAAGGTTTGCATTCTGTTGCAATAAAATGTTTTGGTTAAAGTATGTGAAGAAAATCTACTTTAATACAAGTACAAAGTTAGAATAGAGATGAGTATTTTAACGGAGCATCCAGATAATGGTTATTCTTGTTAATACTACACCAAAACTTGATGACTATAATTTCTTAAAGGTTAGTTGTAATGTGGAATCCAAAATCTTATCAGTGATTCTATGGTGATATCAACAACATTACATATTGTTACATTCAAATATATTACTCTGTTTTGCTCTTTGAATGAATCTTTTACTCATGCTTGATTTTGTATTACTGTGCATTGGTAATTAGGAAAAGACTTCCTTCCATATATTAGAAGCATGTGAACTATATAATAAATCTGATTTCCCCAGAAAAAGCCTTTAAGTATTTGAAAAGATGTCAAGATCATAGTGATTGAAACAAGTTTTTCAAAGTTCTCATTTTGCTTGGAAATTCCATATTAATCATTGCTGACAAATGCTTTCATTTGTTTTCCTTAAAGTGGCAGGCAAGTCAGGCATGGTGGTGCACCCTTGTAATCCCAGTACTTGGGAGGCTTGGGAGACTGAGACAGGAGAATCTTGGGTTCTCGGACAGCCTCAGCTACTTAATGAAGCCCTCTGCAACTTAGACCCTGTTTCAAAATAAAGAATAAAAAATAGGGCCAGGGGGTGTACCTCTGAGGAAGAGTGCTCCTGGGTTTAATCCTGAGTACTACCAAAAAAAAAAAAAAAAAAAAAAAAAAAAAAAAAAAAAAAAAAAAAAAAAAAAAAAAAAAAAAAGTGGCAGGCATAGTAAAGTCCAATCATTTGTAGTTGGTTATTTGTTTAAGTGTAAATGGTGTTCTGTGAAAAAAAAATAAACAAAACAAAACAAAAAACAACTAGTTTAGCTTTGCAACTGAAATATTGCACTAGCATTTTTTTTTCTGTAGCAGCAGCATACTTTGCATATAATGAAGTACTGTATGCATCATTTCTATTTTGTCAGATAGAATTAACAAAACCCACAAAAAGTGAAGTTTGAAATTTAGTAAAATTATTTTTTGTCTTTTTATCAAGGTTATAATTCTTAAGAGAAAACTTTTACCCTCCTTAAAAAATAAGTGTGTTTATTTCTGGGTAATATGTGAGTTACTTAGACAACTTGGTGCTAATTCCATGATTTGTGCTGATTCATTAGTTGTGTACACTATTGGTTAACATCATCTGCCACAATTAGGAAGGCACCCTGTAGGACTACTGCTTTTGAGCACATATTTCTGTAGCTGTAGCCAGGGATCTAAAGCTAGGATTAGGTAACTGCCACTGAGCTATGCCTGGACACTGGAATACCAAGTCTGGTTGCCACTTCTACTCTATCACTTGACATCCTTGAAGCTGGAAATTGGACACTGGAATACTACTGTGGAACAACCTACATCTGTCCAGTCATGTTGGAGAAAACAGCCAGAAGCAACAAAATAATGCTGCTCCTTTGCTTCTGCCTTCCAAATCTCATGTTCCTGCATCCAGTTGGTGTAACCTCAGTATTATCCAGAACTCTTAACTGCAAGTGAATAGGAAGATAGTTTTTTTTTTTTTAACTTTGTTTTTTATAGTTAGAGGTAGCATACTAGAAGAATGAGAGAATGGAGTTGGAAGGCTAATTGATTATATTCTTAAAACCTCTTTTTTCCTTCTCTGTGAATGTCCTTTTCCTTCAGTATCCTCTATTTACTTATCCAAGTTGTAGCCATTTTAATCACAAGATAGCTCTCATTTTCATAAAGCATATCATACTCTCTAGTCTCAGCTTCTTCATCAATACTTATGGTAGATTGGATGGCCCTACCCATCTTTAATTGTAATGTGGGTGGATGTGGATTTTATAGCCAGATTTATGAAATGTTTGGCCTGCTGGCATATGTAAGGTGTTCCATCATTTCAATTACTTTACTGTATAGCAATGTTCTGCATTTGTGTGTGTGTGTGGGAGGGGTTTACTGGGGATTGAACCCAGGGGCATTCTACCTCTGAGCTACATCCTCAACCCTATGTTTTAGTTTGTTTATTTTGAAACAGGATATGGTTAGGTTGATGAGACTCTCATAGTTGCTGAGGCTTTCCCCCAACCTGCGATCTTTCTGTGTCAGCTTCCCAACTACTGTGATTACAGGTGTGTACCACCATGCCCAGATTGTGTTCTGTGTTTTACTTGATTGGATTTGTTTGGGCCATACTAACATATTTTCATTAAGTTTTATTCTTTAAACAACATTAAAAAATTACCTATGACCAACTCTTCATCCTCATATTTTAAATATTCTTTTAAGATACTATTTAGAGAAAAAAACTGTGGATAACCATACAAATAGACTTTGAAACCATCAATATATATTATTTTTCTCAGTAAGTAGAAGATTCTTTCTATCGGCACTTCCAGCATCTCTCTCTTATTTCTCATATAAAATTCTGTGTATTTACAAAAATTAATTTTTAAAATTTTATTCATGCATTGTAATCATACATCTTGATGAAGCAATCACTAAATAACTTTTAAACATTTTCAAAATACAGATAAGCAAAATTAGTACAAAATATGTCCAAAACCAGAGATAAACATAATCCTGGCCATCATAATTATACAAAGATAATAGTAAATACACATTATTTTTTCATTGTATTGATTCCTATCATTTTTAAAATAATAATGGGAGTATTTATCATTGGAAGTTACTATGTTTAGGAAATTGACTAGTATGCATTGGGAAATTAGATTAGTAAGTGGTTTTACTGAGGGGTAATAGTTATAGTTTTTTATTCTTTGGAAAAATTAGTACAGTATTCAGACTTTTTTGTTAGAAGATGAATGATTGATTTCTTTCATTTGTATATTTCTTTGTTTTATGGAACTGAGAGTCTTGTTTTAAATTAAAAGGACCGCATATTTATTAAATAAAAATCCAGAAGTATTTAAAATAAAGTGAAAGTTCATTATATTTTCTCCTTATATGACTTCTTTCATCAAAATTACCTACTATGGACAGTTTGGCATTTTCTTCTAGACTTTAAAACACACACACACACACACACATACACACACACATACACACACATACATACACACACGCATGCACACAAACAATCTGGTCAACTACTAATTTCTGAAACAAGTTTTTTAAGACTCGGTTGTTATTGTTTAATAGACAATGCTGAGATAATAGTTTGGACAGAACTAATATGTAAGCAGTTGGGTTATTTTTTAATTTCAGAGAGCATACATGTAAATGTTCTGATTTCAATATTTATTGATCAAGAAACCATTCTCTGAGAAACCGTTCTGAGCAGTCTTTGCCTTCTAGCTTTTTTTTTTTTTTTTTTTTTTGTGGTACTGGGAATTGAACCCAGGGACATTCTACCTCCGAGCTACACCACCAGACCTATTTTTTTTTCTTTATTTTGAAACAGGGTCTCACTAAGTTGCGGAGGGCCTCACTAAATAGCTGAGGCTGGTTACAAACCCGGGTTCTCCAGTCTCAGCCTTCCAAGTACTGGGATTACAAATGTGTGCCACCATGCCCGGCTGCCTTCTACCTTTTAATAAGAACTTGATAGAAAATACCAAGATTCTTCTGCAATAAAAAAAAAAATTCTATTCTTACTGATTTAGCTGTATTTAATAGAACATTGGATTACCAAGTATTACCAATGAAAAATGTGGTTTGCATTTTTTTAGATAAGTCTTTTCTATAAAAGAAATAGAGAATTATGTTGGTAATCACTGGTTTAAAAAGGTATATTGGGTATAAAATATTCCATAGTAATTACTTTTCATTTTGTTTGACTTTTAATTTTGAGAAAGGTAGTTTTGCTTTTCAGATGTGATTGATCTTACTGGAGATGATAAAGATGATCTTCAAAGAGCAATTGCCTTGAGTTTGGCGGAATCAAACAGGGCATTCAGGGAGACTGGAATAACTGATGAGGAGCAAGCCATTAGCAGGTAAAAACATAATTTGTGTAAAATACATATAAATACTCTTTATAACAGAAATAATTGGCTTTAATTTTAAGAGACAATACATTAGTCTTTGTTCTAAATAAATCATTAATATGCTTCTATGTTGTTTTTATGTTTTATATAGCCAAGACTTTTCATATTTTAGTCTTGTTTGCAGTTGAGGCTTAGAGTTTTAGGATTTTGTAATGGCATTATGGAGCATTTAGTTTAGGTTTATATTTAAATATCCTTTGATCCCCCCCCCCCCGAATCCCATTGAATACCCTGTCCAGTTCAACTTCAATAATTTATAGCAGGAGTCAGCAGAATTTTTCTGTAAAAAATATTTTTGGCTTCATAGGATATATGGTTTCTGTCACAGCTACTCAACTTTGATGGTGGTTTGCAAAGGAGCCATAACACAATATAATGAGAATAATGTGTTCCAATAAATCTTGATTTACAAAAAACAGGCAGCCAGCTGAGTATGTCCAAGGATGTATATTACCAGCCTCTGATCTATAGTATGATAGTAGGGCTTTTACGTGTGTGTGTGTGTTTTATGTGTTTTAAAAAAATAGGCAGGGTTACAAGATGTGTGATAAAAAATGTTTTTCAATTTAATTTTAGTTTGAAACAGTTTGACCCACTCAAGGATTAAACAGATAAATATGTTTATCATTAAGCAATATTTCTTTTAAGATCTTAAATTATAACTATAATTCTCTAAACAGGTATTAGCAGATAGTGGTAGCTATCTTACTGAGGAAGAAATTTAGCTTTCAAGAAATTAAATTATCTTCCAGAGGTACTTAGCTAGGATGTGTCTTAAGACTCTATTATTTTTATTGTAGCACAGTGATTAGTAGCACAATTAACCACCTTTCTTAGATAATTTCCCTTAGCATAATATCAATAATATACTTCTTTATAAATAATCTGATGTTACTATATGGTAGGAGATGTTTCCAAATGTTACATTTAGCAAAGGCATATAATTATTTTTTCTTAGTAATAATTTTAAATGTCTTTAAGTGTTATTTTGAAAGTTACTTGTTTAAGATATTATATGAAGATGTGAAGACTCTAAATTCATTATCCCCCTTTAGTGACAATATTTAATTCTCATAATTTTGAATGAAAATAAAAAAGGCATAGTCTCCAGACATTTTAATTTGACTTATTTGTGAAGGATTTGAAAAATTATATGATTTAAGAAAATCGATTATAATAAATAGTTGCTTTGAATACTTAGGGAACTTGACAGTACTTAAACTTTGATGAGAAGCACAGTAGTTTCAAGATGATCTATTACGTGAGAAAGAGGTTATAGAATAAAAAGTGCACTTGATACAAATGTTATTGTTAAATATATATATATATATTTTTTTTTCTTTGTTTGTTTATATGACTTTATTTTAGGATACAAGTATGAAAAAACCTGGAAATATATATATACCAGATTAGTATCAGTTTTCTGTCTTTTGTTTTCTGATTAAAACGGTGTGCTAATTATAGTCACATACAGACTAATGATGGAAAAAGAATCTAAGAAATGCATAGTTGTTGGGAGCCAGCCCTTGAGGCAGTGGTGTTGGGGGTCCCTCCATAGGTGGGGAATGAGACGAGGTCGAGAGAATACGCTCACACCCAATGCAGTGTCAAAGCGCATCTGTTTATTTCTTGTTAGTGGTTGTTTTTATACTATCTTTTACAATGAGGCATATAGAACAGGAATTTTTACAGACTTGTTTTTTCTAAGGTCGAGTGGGTACATCTTTAACTAAAAAAGCCATTTCCCATGGTATTTGATGGGATTAAGAAAACAGTAAAGGTTACAAAATACAATACATATATACAAATTCTTTTAGTGTAAAGCAGTGTTAAAAGTTAACGATGAAGAGTTTCTATCCATTAGTTTAAATCTTCACTATTTGTTTAGTTCCTGTAAGCAGTGTTTTTATCTTTTTTTCAGGCAGCTAGAGAGTAAGTTAATGTGTGGTGAAGTTTCAGAGAGACAAAGAGGAAGAAGTGGACAAACTCTCTGTCTTAAAGCCTTCTTTACTCATAGAATAAAATAGTAGACCTAAGTCTCTTTGGTTTATTTATTTTGTTTCTAACCTGTGTGCTGATAGGAAACAAGGCTGTTTAGTAACTAAGCTTGCAAATCCCATTTCCTGATGTTTGTAAAAGGTTAATGAATATCTTATAGATTGTCTTGAAGTACTGCTTTTTCAGCTAATACTGAGGAATCATAATCTGTCCAGCCATCTTGTGTTTCTAAGAAATTTTCCTTTATAATTAATGTGAAAGCAAGCCGGGCGTGGTGGCGCACGCTTGTAATCCCAGCATTCGAGAGGCTGAGACCAGAGGATCCAGGTTCGAGGCCAGTCTCAGCTACCTAGTGAGGCACTCCGCAACTTAGTGAGACTCGGTTTCAAAATAAAGAATAAAAAATAGGGCTGGGGGTATAGCTCGGAGGTAGAATGCCCCTGAGTTCAATCCCCAGTACCGAGAAAAAAAAAAATTAATGTGAAAGCAAAACCCAGAGCACCCCAAATTTCCAGAATATAACATAATTCAAAGTGGGATATGCCACACATTCCTTCTTTTAGAATTGTCTGCCTTGCAGGACTCCAGCGGACCAAAGCCTTGCTCAAGATCCAGCTATTATGGTGTCGTGGCACATAGTTGGACAGTTTTGTTGTCATGTGAACACAGACTTTAGTTACACAAACCTAGATAGTATCTGTCTATCACTTGATGTTTCACCTTGATACAATCCAGACACTGTAAACACGAGAAGTGTGAGTCTACTGCCCATGTAACACAGCATACTGTTTTATGGAAAACTTTTTTTTTTATGTTGAAAAAGCATACTCTAAAGATAAAATGTATAGTACAATAAATATATAAATCAATATTATACTTTATTATTATCAAATCTTATTGGACCTTTTTTTATTGTATACAATATGACAGAGATTTGGCATAGTGTAAGATACCATAAACATATATTCTCCAGAAGTAAGAGTCTAATTAATTTGCCATTGCAAAGTGTAATTCCTTTTTCTTGGTGTGTGTAGATCTCATAATTTCCAATTAGTAAGACGAATCTTAAATGTGAAATGTGCAGTTAATAAATACATATATACAAACAAATCCAAAGCCAGTAGAAGTCAGGAAATAACTAAAATAAAAATTTAAGTTAATGAAATAGAGAATAAATTAAAAAGTACAAAGTATCAGTGCAACAGTTGTTTTTTTTGAAAAGATAGACAATACTGATAATCCCTTAATCAGTGTAACCAAAGGGAAGAAATTACCTAAATTAATAAAATTTGAGATGAAAAAGGAGGTATCACCACAGATAGTGCAGAAATCCAGAAGATTATTATGAACTATTTTGAAAAACTTATACTCCAGTAAGTTGGAAAATCTAGAAGAAATTGGCAAATTTCTAGACACATAAAACCTACCTAAAATGAACCAAGAGGCTATAGAGAACCTAAACAGGCCAAAAGCAGCAAAAAAGATTAAAATAGTAATAAAAAGCTTTTCAACAAACAGAAACCCAAGACTAGCTGGATACCCAATTGAATTCTACCAGACCTTTAAGGAATTAATCTCAGTGTCACTCAAATTATTTCATGAAACAGAAAGGGAAATAATACTCTGAAACTCATTCTATAAAGCCAGTATCACCTTAATACCAAGGGGAAAACACTTCAAGGAAAGAAAACTACAGACCATTATCCTTGATGAACATAGATGTAAAAATTCTTAATAAAATACTAGCCATTCACATCCAACATCACATTAAGAAAGATTGTGCATGATAATCAAGTTGGCATCATTCGAGGGATACAAGATTGATTCAACATGATTATCCTAGTAGGGACATAAAAAGCATTTGACAACATCCAGTACCCATTCATGTTAAAATCACTGAAGAAATTCAGTATAGAAGGAACTTACTTCAACATCATAAAGGCTCAATTCCATTAATTTGGCCCCTAGTAGGAGCCTAATGGCAGAAGTCACTATCACAGGACTGTGTGTGACTAAGAGATCATGTCACCAGATAGGAGACCTGAGAGACTGGAGTCCCATAGTCTCTTCTAAGGACATGTCTCCAGTGACCTAAGGACCTCCTACTACTTTCTACCTCTTAAAGGCCCACCCCACCTTCCAGTATTACCCCACTAGGGATCAAGTTTCCAACACATGAACCCTTAGAAGGCAAATTACATCCAACCCATCGTATACTAGGAATGCACAAGTGGAATATGCGGAGCTGAAATTTGCCAAATCCTACATTGGGATTGGTTTGCATCTATGGTATATTTCTGGAGAAATTTGTATGCTTCATTCAATGACTTTGAAGTAGCTTGGTAGAAGGTAGGGCTAGTTTTAGCTAAAATTGTTATAAAGAGTATAATTTCACCTCTTTTAAGAAGTCGTGGACTAGGTTATTTGGACAAAGCTTTCTGGTAGAAACAACTAGAATATGATTTCTGTTGAATATACAATATCTTAAAATATATTAATACTTGTTAAGTAAAGGCTTAAGATCAAGGACTAAAAGTGAAAGGAACCCAAAGAAGTAAATGCTAAACACTAAAAATCACTTTTTGACTTAATGCAATTTGCCTTTTGTCTATAAATTTAAACTGTAGTTTTTATGTCCTTGTAGGGAGGGAAAAGAAGTGAAATATAAGATGGGCAGTCTTAATAGGAGATCATTTCCCTTATTAAATTGTACATCAAAGGATGACAATCACAACAAGGGTAAATCAAAAGTATCCTTTTCCTTAATAACCCCAGGAATACACATATAATTACCATTATATCTGAGATATACCATTATTTCTGAGGGGTGATCCTTATTGTATTGGATTTGTTCCTGAGAAGTTGTACTGTGATATTGCTTCTGAAATTCATGTCACTTTAGTGGTGCAATAAATACCAGCTTGGGAATTTAGTTTTAAATGTTGTCATCTCTAGGTTCCTGCAGAATAAAAAAGAATTTGTCTTTCTAATAACTTTGAAGTTCTAATAGCATCACTAGTGGTTTTTTTTTTTTTTTTAACCAAAGATATATGCAAAAAAGTCACCAGGAGCATCAAGAAACAATAGGCAACAAAAATGCACACATACTCAGATGTTGTAATTGATACTATGCTTAAGTTTTTAAATAAGACAAATTTGAAAATATATCCTAACACATATGAAAAAGAGATGAAATATTTTTTGGAAATGGAAATTAGAATAACTAAAGTAAAGCAAAAACAAAGCCAGAGCACAGATTTAATAGCAGATTAGAAATAGCTAAAGACCACATCAGAATGCTGGAAAGTATATCAGAAGATGTTGTCCAATATGAAACACACATACCTGAAAAGATGGAAAATATAAATGGTTGAAAGATGTGAAAAATAGAGTAAAGTTTAACATATATTCATCGGTATTTCAGAAGGAGAGAAGGGGCCTGAGGCACCATTTAAAAAACAATCACTGAGAATTTTTTAGCAGTAAAAAAGAATAACAATCTATAATTTCACTAAGTAGAACAAATCTGAATCAGGAAAACTGTAAGAATCCCACACATTTATTATAGTGGTACTCCAGAACACTTAACAGCTTAGAAAACTTAAAAGACTCAAAAGAAAAAGATGAGATTATCCTCAAAATAGTGATAGTGAATGTGACAAATGACAGACATTTAAATAGCAATGATAGCTGAAAGTAATAGAGTGATTTTCAGTGAATGAAAAGAAGCTATCTTTCAGAATTCTATACTCAGTGAAGCAGTGTGGGAGTTTTGCCAGGGCACTTCCCTTTGTGGAGGGCTCTGAGAACAGTTGTGAAAGACAGATTATTAATGTCTTTCTTGTTTCAGTATCTCTCATATCTCCACAAGTTGGGTGGTTGTACTGCCTTCACTGCCACAAAATCAATGTGCCTTATTCTGGCAATTATTATAACTGCTCTTTTCCACTGTCATCACCTGCTTGTACCCCACCTTTTATCTAGAAGGGTAAGGTACAAGAGGAGCAAAGATATCATCATGCCTCCCATTTTGGCCAACATGGTTTACTGTATAAAGGAATTGAGTTAGCTGTGTACTCAGCTTTGTGATCATCATTTTTATGCTCTGAGGTCATGCAGACCAGCAAGAGCATCCAGGTGTGTGACCTGAAATTAAGTTTGCCTGAAAGCCATCTTGGATTGGCTACTAGCCAGTTACTATTAGGCAAAGAAAGAAGTATCAGGTCTAGAAATAGAGTGGAATTCTGGATTTTTAAAATAGGTCTCTTAAACTTCTGCTCTTCTCATTCTGATTCTTACTCAGGAAGCAGCTTCTAGAGGATACTGTCTTAAGAAGGTGTATGTAAGAGGAGTAGGTGAGGGAGGCAGAATTAATCTTTTTAAATTAATTTTTGAGGAGTGTTCTAGTGCTCAGCAATACTAGAGACTTGTGGATGAGAAGGAAAATGAAAGCCCCCTCTAATACTACCAGCCTATTTTTGAGTGGCTTGTATGATAAGGGGTGCATCAGTTCAGATTACTTATGGTCTGGAGAAGTTGGAAATAAGACATGGATTAGTGTGGCTGTAGTTACTCTATCAGGCTAGAACAGCAAAACTGTAACTTAAGTGTCAGCATCATCGAGACTGTGATAGCCCCAAAGAAGACGGCTCAAAGGTGATGTAGTCAGTCTGTCAAGAGCGGGCAGGAGCCATCCCCATGCAGTTCAGCCCCCCTCACCACAAGTCCACTTTTGATAGGAGTCACATGTATCACGTGTAGTGATAACCTCTATTTCACAAACGGAGTCCCTTGATTTGTATTTGGCATATGATAGTGGATTGTTTCCTTTTTGGTCGTCACTGATGGCTTGGTGGCTCTCTGGGTGGTGCAAGCTGATTAAAATTTCACCCCTCACCATCTCATAAAACAGACACCATTATGTATTCAACACCAATGGCTAAAATTAAAGATGGACAACAAGTATTAGAGGACATATGGGGCAAGTAGAACTCTCTCTTACACTGCTCTAGAAATGTGTAATGGTGCAACCACTTAAGAAAATTCGAGTTTTAATGACTTTCAAAATATACTATGCAAAACTCAGTATTTCTACTAAGTATGAGCCTATCAGGAAGCAGTATATAGTGGCTTTTCTTATGATTACTAAAACCTAGAAAGAACCAAACACCTGAAGGCAGAATGGTAAACATTGCTGATATATTCATGTGATGGAATTATACGCAGTATGTAGAAAGCATTTTCTTGGAACTTGCAAAAATGTGGAAGAATCCATAAAACATAAACCTGACAGAATTACTGCTATGTGATTTCATTTTTGTGATGTTTAAGGACAGGCAAAACTAATTTATGATGATGGAACTCAGACTAGTAGTTAACTGGAGGATGGAGAGGATACTGCTGACTAGAAAACTCATTTTTCTAGGATAATACAAATTTTCTATATTTTGGTCTAGATCGTGACCACATAGGTATTTGCTTTGTAAAAATTTTTACTGAGCTCTATATTTAAGATATATACATCTTACTATATGTAAATAATCCCATATTAATGTACTCTGACAAAAAGGAATGCATTTAGTTATGTGAATTGATAATATATAAAATCATATATCTATATGTCTGTCCTATGGGTTTAGGGTGATCCAAATCAGAATGCCAGTTTTATTATTTTTGAGAAATAAACACATCATTTCCTCCTTTTTTTTTTTCTTTGATCTGTGCAGCTTAAATAATTTGTTTTTCAGTGAATTTAATGCCTCCCTAAAAGGGACTTAGGTGAGCTGAGGTGGGATATTTTCAACGTCACTTTTATATACAATTGGAACAATAATACAAAGTAAAATAAAGCCCCAACACTGTGCAATAAAATTTTAATGTGATATGGTGTGTGGAAGTATACTGTGTGTTGAGGAAAGAGAGACCGCAAAATATTATATTTTGCTTTTATATTACTCAATGCCAATCTCATAGCCAGTGTTGGAACATAAGGAAGCCAGGTGATATGACTGGTGGAGGTTGGTTTTTGATTTGTGGCTTATGAGGTTGCCTATCAGCATGCTATATTTTCTTATAGATTTCTCTTGATCTTGCTTGAGATTTGCAGTCTTAGTACATGAAATCTAGCTATTGCATACATTATATTTTAAAGTCTGGGAAGGCCAGAGAAGGAACCCTGTGTAGGGCTTTGGTTTTATTGCATGTATTTTTGATGCCAGTACTGAATTTTATAAAGAGACAAGGCTTGGAATAAGTGTAATATGTGGGCTAGAGGTTTGGGTTTTAATTTTACACATGCACACACACATACACACACTCAATAGTTGTAGCATCTAATATCCTAATTATTCATTTACTTCAAAAACTTTAGTCCGTACTGTTTATCACATATGGTATAAAGGTAAACAAGTTTGTTTCTATCTTCCAGATGCTGATGGGAGACACTGGTTGATAAATATTTTTGGCTGCAGTAATAAATGTGTTTATAAAGTCCTTTAGGAACCAGGAGGAATTGGTAGGAAAAAATGTTTTGAGGTGTTTGAAGACTCTGGTAATATAAAAAAAATGAGTTGTTATAAGCTTTAAATGAAGGAGATCACAAAATTATGACATTCTTCTTTCATCTAATGATTTTTAGCACCATAAATCTATGGTTGAGGAATATTATAATAAACCTATTTCTTTAAAACCTGTACTTTTATTGTAATTAATAATACTTAACTTTATGACTAAACTCAGACTAAATATAAATATAGTTTAGGAAATGAGTATTATTTCATTTTTGAATCTTAGATGACTTTGAAGAATAATGAGCGATAGGAATCTCTCCAGTCCCAAATCATGTAGTTGCTAAATTTTGTACCTAATTTGTCCTCTATAAGCAAACATATGTAGGAATGCTGGAAAGATTATACTTGGGTTTTAATTTACATCACTAATTTCATCACTAACTTTTACATCACTAACTTTACATCACTAACTTCTTTTCCTTTCATCCTTATTTGCAGAATAGTGTAACACATAGTTTGGGCAAGGTGCTTGTTCCTAGAAAGTATATTTGAAGGCCAAATATTCTCCCAAGTCCATTGCGGGAGAGAGTAGGCAAGGGAACTAAAAAGCTTACATTATCTCATTACATTAATATAATGTTTATATCATTTATATGTGAATATGCAAACCCAGAAATGTTTCATTTTGGTGTGGAGAGATACAGAAAAGGGGGATAAGCAAATTGACTATATTGTAAACATTAAAAAAAAAAAAAAACATTCTGGGGTTTAGTAATCCTGCCAGATGTAGAACTAAAAATAAAAAAACACAGGCATTCTAAGTTGTAGATTTGAGTTGGGTTGTTGACCCTTGTGGGAAACAGATTTAGTTTTGCTCACTTTCATCTTGAGGCCAAGTTCCATCTTATTATTACTTCTTACGATTCATATATGGATTGTAAGTTTTACAGATTGGGTTTATTTCACAGAAATCATGTCCTTAGGTTTCCCATAACTGATGTATATGTGACTCACTTGCCTGTTCATTATGATATGTGTAATCTGTTCTGTTGGCATTAAGTATGTTTTTATTCATACCTTATTATAACAAATAATTAAGACATAATAGTAGAGATCTATCAAGGAGATTTAGGATTGAGCATAGTTCTCCTAGACCTTTGACCCGTTTGCACATTGAGAGTATCCTTTAGAATCTCCTTTCTAAATTATTATTGTATATATCCACCAACACTAATCAGCTATTAGGCACCTCTTCCATCATGTATGATCACTGGTGCTGATTGTCCTTTCCTATTTGAGGTAGTGTGTATTTTATTTCCAGAACTTATTGCACCTTTTAGTTCATTCACTTCTATTTACCAAGATAGAAATAAATTTATGTCATCTTCGAGATATACATAAATATTACAAAAGAAACAAAATTTACCAATGGAAGAACTCACTTATAAAAGTTAATAAAAATAAAATATATTTTCTGCATACAACAGTGTTTTATATTAGTTATTTTTGTATACTGTGTATTACCTTTTGAGCATGAGCTAGTTTTCTTGTATATAATGAATTTGTTCTGGATGATTATTATTATTATTGTATTATGCTGAACAGCACAACTTGAACCAGAACTTGCCTCTCAGATTGGCTCTTGTGTCTTTGAAAACTTGCTTTCTTGTAACAGTGGGGTGTTCTAATTATGTCCTTTTTTTCCTACTCCCAATTCATCAAACTAGATTCCTCTCAAGGAGGTCTGATGTGCTTTACTGAAAAAAGCCTAAGGTCTAGGGTTGCTTGAGAAAATTGATTTTGGGGCCAAGAGTATTGCTGCTAATGTTGGGTGCTCTTAAATTTGATAGAAATATAACTTTATTTTTTAAATAAATGAGCTTACTTTGATTTTTATATGTTAGCATATGCTGTTAACCAGTTTTTTTGGTTGTTGTTCTTTGTTTTATTTTAGTATGTTTTAATGATTCCAAGACACTTTCTCCCATGTTCACATAGGTTATTCCAAGTAATGATAAATTTGGAATCCTACTTCATTTTATCTAATTCTTGTAAATACTTCTCTTAGAGATAAAAGAATATTATTTTGTCATTAGTCTGGTAGGACAAAATCTTTAGGATAAAGATGGGTTAGCATAAAGGAGATTTCCTGGAGAAACCAAAATGATGGAAAACTCATTCTTGCTGAGGTTTTTGTAATTAACACAAAGTGGATTAAGACATTTGAATGTTGTTTATGCTTATTTATAATAGTAACACATTTATTGAGGAGGCATAATATTTGGTTAGTTTGTATGTGGGAATTAGGGATGATTTTGATTGTAAGTATGTTGTATGCTTAGGGACAAGGAAAACATTATTAGGCAAAGTATTATTACTTTTGTCTCATTTTGTTTGAAATATTCTGTAGGTGTGTTTATTTTGGAAAATTAATAATAATAATCTTATTATTCTGATACATGGATACTTAATTCATTAAATTTTTCCCTAGGGAAACTTTTGGATAAAGAAATGAACACATACAAGTATTCTTTTCCTTTAGCTGTAATAGAGTCGAGATTTTTAGAAATGAAACTCCCCATTGGATTTATTTCATTTACCTTTTTTAATAGTATAAATTAATGCTCAGAGAGATAAAAATGCAGTTTGTTCTGTTTTTAATGTTTTTTTAATAGATTTAAAGTAATTGTTATAAAATGTTGTCATAATATATTGTAAATATGTACTTTTCTACCCTTATTTTGCAGAAAATTTATCTAGGTGTTATATTCCTGTTACTAAGATTCTAACTTTTTGTAACATAATTTAACACAATTTTTATCATATAATACTTTTTTTTTCATTTAAAAGTTTCTTTTTCTTGGAAAAAAATGCTGCACTTGGTTGTTGGCATTGCCAGTGCTGTGCTCTTAAAGAAAACTAACTTCTGTTTGAGTAAAGTTAGCATTAAATGCTACTTCTCCAAGCACATTACCCATTATTTAAATAATGAAAATATTTAAGGTTTATGGTGTACTTTTTCTTAGAGTACAACATTGTATAATATTGTATATGTGTTTGTTGATTTATTATTTACTTTTATCATTTTCTCTCCATTGCTTAAGAGTTCTTGAAGCTAGCATAGCAGAAAATAAAGCATGTTTGAAGAGAACACCCACAGAAGTTTGGAGGGATTCTCGAAACCCTTACGATAGAAAAAGGCAAGACAAAGCTCCTGTTGGTCTAAAGAATGTTGGCAATACTTGCTGGTTTAGTGCTGTTATTCAGGTAAGGATTTTTTATTCACCTCTTATTTGGTGGGCATGTCAGCAGTGAAACTGGGCTGGGATAGTATTTCTTTTATGTTCTATACTTTAAACATAACTGCAGGCAAGTTTTTAATATGGTCTTGTCTAATAAGCTAGTTTGGGGGTTGCAGTAGCTTCTTACATTTCTCTTCTATTCACTTAATCCTTCCCCTTTCTCCCCCCAGTGGGGGTGGGGTTCAAAGCCTCAGGGCCTTATGCCTACTAGGCAAGCACTCTCACTGTGATATGTCCCCAGATCAGTGTGGAGCTTCAACAATAAAATATTACTTATACCTTCTACTTATTTGAAATTAATTTCTCCTTCCATGCTCTTAGGAGTCACTGTTGGAGTAGAAGGAAGATATTTTTGTACTTATTTTCCTGCAGATTTAGGAAAGCACTGAAAGATGAGGAATTAGAACTGGCCTTTTGTGGGTCAAGTCAGATTTATTTGTGTATACTGAAAAATATTATTCATAGTATTAACTCATAAATAATTTTTAATATGAATAGATATTTAAGGATTATATTTACAAATACATAATTCTTACTGCATATATGAGAATGATATAAAGAATTGTGTCTTATTGTTTAGTATTCCTGATGAGGATTTTTTAAACCATTGGGCATGTATCCCATTTCTTCTAATATTCAAAATAGCTCTTTATAGTAACTTTCTAAACCTGTGTGTATGCTGGTTTAAACTTTGATTTTAAAGCAACTAACTATCCACTTTATTTTTTATAAGCTTATCTTTTTTTCTCTAGGTGACTAATCTGTAATTTTAACTTTGTTTCCATTTGTTACAGTTTTCGACCTCCAGCCCTGCCCCCATTTTGCTTGTGGCATATAATACCATATAATTTGATTTCCTTTGGTTTCTAGATTTATGTCTCTCTTTTTAATATACTATGATGTGCACTGATAGGTAATATATTCTGTTTTCCCAAGATACTGAAATGCTAAGGAATACCTGAATTAACATAGAGTTCCTTTACCCTAAATGCATGCCAGAAACAGTATGTAAAATTTTATTTGGTATCTCAGTCACTCGATCAGTTGGCATTGCCAGTAGTCTCTTAAATCTCTTAATATCTCCTCATTATGCTGTTTTGCTTTGCTTTACTTATACTGTTTATTCTTAAGTTTTGTAGATTTTATAATTAGATGTCATTTCAATATGTAAAGTACAGTTTTAAAGCTGTGGTCTGTTTACGAATATGTTTTACTGCCTATATTTAAACTATCAGATGTTTCCCAGCATTATTACTGACAATAAATGAGTCTTGATTAGAAGTTTCTCTTTGAAAAGTATAAGAAGAAAGAAAATACTTGCAAATAGTTAATATTTGTTAAAATAGGAATTTCTCTATACTGTATTCATAGGAGAGGCCTGTTTGAAGTGGTAATTTAATTATTAAGCTACACCACCTTATATCTTAATTGGAAAAAATTTTAGTCTCTCTGTTCAAACTTGATACAATTATACATGTTTCCAACATAAGTCTGTTTGTTGACTTTAGCATTTGCTTTACACTTCAATTTTTTGGTGTTTTTTTGGTGGAGAGGGAATCGACTGGGAAAAATTTGCTTGTCTTTTTCTTAACTACTAGTTTACTAGAAATAGTAGTTTTACATTTTTATTTAAATTTAGTAACTGCTTAACTTCTAAAAAGGCAAGCATTGGCAATTGCAATTTATTTTTTTTTTCTGTTATAGAAATCTAAATACCTAGGAGAAGCAATCTCTAACCTTAAAGTTTGGGTTGTAAAGACCTAAACAGATAATGACTTTTGGGAATGAGGCAAAACATTAAGCTTTACATTTTAGAAAACTGTGGATGGGCAGACAAATTTGTCTAGAGGTCACTTGAAGTTTTATTTTTTATTCTAATTTTAATTTCCTTTAATGCTAGTTTAAGTAGCATTTTATTTTTATCTTTAGTAATTATAATCTTTTATTTTTTAATTTCCTGACAGTTGTTTAGTTTCAGGTATAAACTGATATGTGACAGCTTATATTAAATTGAATTTTTTTCTTAGAGAATCTGCATCAATATTCTGGTTTTTATTTTAATTTCTAAAGAGAGTTAGAATTTGTTCAAATTGTGATGTAAATTTATTGCAAATTTTCAATTATAGAATTTTCTCAGGGGTAGAAAAAACTTTTTTAGTTGGCAGAATTAATATGAAACAACATGGAATTCTTTTCCTTGAGAATATATTTACCAATTATAAAAGTTTACTGGGAATATAAACCTCTTATCTGAGGTAGGCTACAAAAAGTATAGCTTTATCTACTTTTGCTTTAGCTATTAGAATCAGTATTTTGGAGAACAGGAGAGCAGAAGGTTAGAAAGGGACTATAAACAAACAAGATTCTGTAACGAACAAGTTTTTAAATGATCCTTTGTTCTAGGTATATTTATCTGTCTTTAGGTACATATCCAAGTCTTTGGTAAGGATTTTTTTTTCCTGTTCACTTGAAACATTTATGTAGAAAGTTCAGATTATAGCTGCATTTCCCACTAGGGTGTCAGTGAATGACATAGTTGTTCAGAGGTATATATTCTCCTTATTTCTAGGTTGTTTACTTAAAGTAGTCTGGATTCTCTGATGACTTTTGGCAACTTTCCCATTTTGGGTTCCTTTGAGTTGTTCAGAAATAATGTGCTTATACCTCTAAGTTTGCCTAGTTTGGTCTTAGTTTACTTCTATCATAGATCTCTTGGCACATATTAATCTTAAAGCCCTCTTTTGTATTTAGAAGGATTGCACAGTAGATTATAAAGATTGTAGGGTAGATTATAAAGTATTTATGTTTACCTTATAAATCATGTAACTCCAGCATGACTAACGTACAAGTGTCCTGAGGACAGAGAGCACACTGGATTGCTGTTAGGGCAGTATGTGGTAGTGTCTGGTACATTTTAATAGCCCTTTAATTAATTACTGAATACATGGATGAATGAACCAAAAAGGAGCATACATGACTAAGTGGAATTGAAGACTTAAAATGCTCTATCACTTTAATGATCTAGGTAACATCTAAAGCATTAAGTGGTGATATTGAAATTTCATAATGTCAGGGTGTTTTTTTTTTTTTTTTTTCACATTACTTGCTTTTATTTCTTTAGTTTTCTTTATTTTGAAACCGGTCTCACTAAGTTGTGGAGTGCCTCACTAGTTAGCTGAGGCTGGTCTCTAACCCGGATCCTCTGGTCTCAGCCTCCCGAATGCTGGGATTACAAGCGTGCGCCACCACGCCCGGCTATTTCTTTAGTTTTCATCAAAGAAAAAGTCCATAGTTCAAAGAGAAAAGAAAAATCCCATGGCACTAAAAGGCTTTTAGTGCAAAACACAACAGTCTTTTGCTCCAAACCTCACTGTCTCACATAGTTCTTCTTAAATGTCTCTAACCTGTCTGCTTCTTTAGTTGCCTTAATTTTTCTAAAGGACATGCCTTCCTGTGGAGATGCATGAGTGGTTAGCTCTTTCATTTCACATATTTAGATTTGCTTTTTCTTTCATCTCCCAACATACTTATACCACAAATTAAGAATAGTCAATATTCAGTATTTATAATTCTTTGTAATTTTACTAGGTCATTTTGGGCTGATTGGATTCTTGAAGCATTTCTAGAAGGGGCCCCTGAGTGGCTGAGAAGCTAAGTTTTTCACGGCATTGGAGCTCTAACAAACACCTCAGACTTTCAGTTAGAATTCTAAAAGTATAGAACCTAGGATTAACTGAAAACTGAAATTTGTCAGACCTGCTAGATTCTGAGTCCTACAGCTTCAAATCATTACAAAGTTGATCTGGAATCAGGTTATCTGGGACTGCAAAAAGCTCCAGGCTAGCTCCAAGCTAGAAGCAAATATAAATTCTCTGTTAGAAGATAATATGTAGCACTTTGAATTTTTCCAAAATTTTACGTACAACATTCAGCACTCAAATTAGTCATACTGAAAAGTAACATCTGAAAATTAAGAGAAAAATAGGGCAATAAAACTATACCTATGTGAAATGGTATTTTATAATAAGTGTAATTACCATGACAATGAGTTAAAAGCAAGATTGGGAACTTTGACAACTAAAAACAATGAAGAACAAAATGGAAATTTTGTAATGTAAAAATATAATCGATGAAATCAAGAAATTAGTGGCTGAATTGAGCAGCATATTAGACATAACTGAAGAGAAAATTAGTCAATTGAAGTTCTTCTTAAGTGTAGTTTGCCTGAAGTTTCAGACTAAAGCCATAAAATAAAGATAAGAGCATATAAGAGATATATTATGCATGGTGACTTATACTCATATAGTTTATTGTAGTTCCAGAGAGAAATTATTGGAAATAGTGCAAAGCAGTATTTTAAGAGATCATGACTTAAAATAATTTAGACTTGAAAGAATGAGATTCTGAAAGCAGTAGAAATCAAATAGAAACAAAGACTACTACACCAGTGTACATCATAATAAAACACACAAGAAAAACTAGATAATGAGAAAAGTCATTGATGGAGAAATATATACATTTTTTTTTCTTTTCTTTTGTGGCACTGGGGATTAAACTTGGGTGTTCTGCTTCTGAGTGACACCACCAGCTCCCTTTTATTTTCTGTTTTGAAACAGGGTCATCCTAAGTTGTGGAGGACCTTACTAAGTTGCTGAGACTGCCGTGATCCTGTGATCCTTCTGTCTCAGCCTCCCAAGTACTAGGAGTACAAGTGTGTACCACCATGTCTGACCATTTTTTATTATTTTTAATATATCTATATTGATGCATGTAATTATACATCATAATGATGTTTAGGGTGATAGAAACACACATGCACACAGCACTTGGTATGTTTCCCTCTGAATCCGACCCTCTTCGCTCCCACTCCCTGCACATATTATTGAGATTGTTATTAACAAATTCATATATGTGATTGGAACCACCATAACCTAGCCATACCACTCCCGGACATTTCCAAAGGAATTAAAGTCAGAATACTATAGTGATGCACGCATGCCCATATTTATAGCAGCACAATTCACAAAAGCCAAATTATGGAACCAGTGTAGGTGTCTGTCAACAGATAAATGGATTATGAAAGTATAGTTCATTTTATAAGGTTGTTTTTATATAACTTTGGGCTTGCAGTAGAATAAATATTGTTAATTATCAAAAACAAAATGTCAAAAGATGAGAAATTATACTCTTTCTCAGGGAAAAAATAGGCCTTCTTATGCTAGTTGCAACAATTCTGTGTATAAGTAGTAAAATCTCTGAGACCAGTCATTTTCGCAATTCTGTTACTAGGATTTCCCCTTAAGTATCTTAAATTGTTGTTCTTTTTCAGTCATTATTCAATCTTTTGGAATTTAGAAGATTAGTTCTGAATTACAAGCCTCCATCAAATGCTCAAGATTTACCCCGGAACCAAAAGGTAAAATTATAAAAGATTTTAATGCAGAGTACCTCTACTCTTTTTCTCTGTCATCTGTGGTTGCTTTGGGGCAATAATTTGCTTCATCAAACTGAAACTGTTAGAATTTGAAAATTAAATCTTTAATCTCTGTTATACTAACTTTGTCTTCCTTTGTCAGTATATATATATCTTTTTTTTTTTTGCAGTACTGGGGATTGAACTCAGGGGCATTCTACCTCCGAGCTACACCCCCAGCCTTATTTTTTATTCTTTATTTTGAAACCGGGTCTCACTAAGTTGCGGAGTGCCTCACTAGGTAGCTGAGGCTGGCCGCGAACCCAGATCCTCCGGTCTCAGCCTCCCAAATGCTGGGATTACAAGCGTGCGCC
>PVLC010000539.1:0-54111 GCA_004027655.1 Graphiurus murinus | reverse complement strand
GTCAGTATATTTTAAAGATGAATTTTTCTTCAACTGGATGTTGCAGTAATATGCTAGTTTTTTTCTGTTAATTTAGTATTTTATTCTCTTTTCAGATTATCAAATTTCAATAAACTTTATAGGTTACAATTTAGATCTTTCCTTAGTTGCTTCCTGAAAAATTGGGTGGAAATCAGAATTTCTTTTCAGTTGTCTTGAGTTCTTTAGGAAAGTTTTTTGCTGGTATCTTTGCAGTGCAAGTTTCTACCTTCTGTTTTTTTAAGTTAATGTTGTTATAGATAGTCAGTATAAAGAAATAGAGAGCAATCACCAGGGTCTAATTGCCTAAGTTCTACCATGGACCTAGCAAGTCACTTGATCTCTCTCTCTCTATAGTTTTCTTATCCACAAAGTATAGATATATAGTATTTCATAGAATTGCTTGGGGATTAAATAATGTAAAACACATAAGGCTTAAATGTGCCTGGCATATTGTATATATTAGCTGCCAGCTAGCTAGATAGTTGTTAGATAATTTTTTTAAAAAATAGAACTGATTTACATATAGGCATTCATACTTAATGGAAAAAATAATTGTTATGGAGATGCAATGCTTGAGTGTAGTACTTTAGTGACTTTACTTTTAGAATGTAGTACTAAGTGGACTGGTTTTAAAAATCAAGAAGGTAAAGTTTTAGGTTTCAATAAAGTGCTGAACTACATATGACCTATTATAGTAATAAATTATTAAATTATATTTTCTTTTGAGTGTTTAATTTTTAAAATCACTTTTCTTGCAAATATTTAAAACATTTATAACTTATTCTAGAGGGAATGTAATTTGATTTGCAACTGACTTTTCAGGTTATAATCTTTGGGCTGTAAAATGTCAGCCTGATAATTCATTCTGAAAAGAGAACCAAAGCTACCTGACAACTCCTCATACTGCTAGAGAAATTAAACAAAACTCCTTCAGTTGTTGAAGTTTTCCATGGAACTTTTTGTACTGTTATCTACCTTTTCACAACAGTTTTCCCCTCTCATGTTTCATTTGAAGTACATGTATAATTTTCAATAAATTATTTATAATTATTTCAATTATATATTTATATGTATCTTCTTGATGTTATATTTTCTGGATTTTACTATTCTACAAAGCTTTAATATATTTTTGTAGTGTTGAATACAGCCAACTTAGTATGTATTCTTATTTAAAAAATCATCTTTGTATCCATGTTTACATACTAGAGCTTGTTTTGAGGTCATGAGACTTTTCAGCACAAAATAGAGAAATGTGTATTTAGCACTTTCTAGAGAAGTTTTTTTCCTGCAGTGAAAGGGTCAGCATCTCTAGGTGTCTCTGCTGAGGGACTTGAAATACTTATTATTATTCTTTAAAATACACTTATTTAGAAGAATACTGTGTACTTTTATGTAAGATTGTTCCACAAATGAAGTTTCTTTAAAAAAAAATACTTTGGTGCATTATAATTATGCATCTTAGCGAGTTTCGAGAGCATACAGATGGACATGCACACAGGTCTTGGTGTGATTCCCTTCAGGTCCCAACCTGCTGCTCACCCCTCCTTGTATATAAGAGCTAAATTGGTAGTGATTCCTTCATACATGATCATAGCATAATTTAAACTATATCTTTCATCAGTTCTTTTCTTTCCTTTCCCCACCTACCTGTTCCTTTCCCCTTTCACTATTCTACTGGCCACTTTCCTTAATTATTTAAAGTCTCTTTTGTTTTCTCTTTTTTGTCTAGGTTCCATGTATGAGAGAAAACATTCAGTTCTTGACTTTCTGTGATTAACTGATCTCATTAGTGTAATAGTCTCTAGTTCCATCCATTTTCTTGCAAATTACATAACTTTGTTCTTCATTGTGACTGAGTAAAATTTCATTGTGTGTATACCACACTTTCATTATCCTTTCATCTATTGATAGAAACCTAGGTTGGAGCCAGGCGTGGTGGCGCACGCTTGTAATCCCAGCATTCGGGAGGCTGAGACCGGAGGATCCGGGTGTGCGGCCAACCTCAGCTACCTAGTGAGGCACTCCACAACTCGGTTTCAAAATAAAGAATACAAAATAGGGCTGGGGGTATAGCTCAGAGGTAGAATGCCCCTAAGTTCAATCCCCAGTACCGAAAAAAAACAACAAAAAAAGAAACTTAGGTTGGGCCCATAATTTGGCTAGTGTGAATTAAGCTGCTATAAATATGGATATGCATATATTACTGTAGCATTCTGTTGGAAAGATACTGAGGAGTGGAATAGCTGGGTCATATGGTGGTTCCATTCCTAGTTTTTTGAGGAACCTCCATACTGATTTCCATTTTGCTTGTACTAATTTGCAGTCCCACTAACAGTGTAGGAGTGCCTGTTTTTCCACATTCTTGCTGGCATTTGTTTTTTTGTATTCTTGATAATTGCCATTCTAACTGGAATTCTACACTGGAAACAGTGTAGTTTTGACTTGCATTTCCCCTATTGCTAATGATGTTGAACATTTTTCATGTTTATGGCCTTTTGTGATGCTAAATGAAGTAATTTTTAATTGGCATTGTGATAGCACACATTATAACTTGATACCTTTTAAGCAATTGAAATAATTATAGGTAGTTGTTACTTTTTTATACTACATTCACTTGAGTTAATAAAAGACAAAGTCACAGCATTTGGGAGGCTTGAGACTGGAGGATCCAGGTTCACAGCCAGCCTCAGCTACTTAGTGAGGCACTCCACAACTTAGGGAGACCCTGTTTCAAAATAAAGAATAAAAAATAGGGCTGGGGCTATAGCTTGGAAGTAGAATGCCCCTGGGTTCCATCCCCAGTACCGCAAAAAAAAAAAAAGAAAAAATTATTTTAAAAAGTGTCAGTGTAACTTCTGTCACTTATTATCTAGTAGTAAATTTATTTCCAACCCATGAAATGTTTACTGTTACATTGAGCTTGAAAACTACAGTAGAACATACAGAATGTACTTGGGATCAGTTAAATCAAATCACAGAGATTTCATTGGCATGCACTGCTAAGCAGAATGTCTTTTGTTAGCAGTTAAAGCTGGCCACAATATTGCATATGTACTAAGGAAGAGAAAGGGATAGTGTCTTTGAAATGAGTGTGCATTTTAAGTAGACTTGGTTATTACTTCTAGATATTGAAACTATGATTTATACACACATATGTATTTTTTGAGGTTAGAAAAATACGAGAAGATTTTCATAATCATCTCTTCACTCCACAGATATTCCCTGGCTTAAAATGTTATAAGATATGTTAATAATATATTGCATGTTGAGAAAACAAACATATATGAACTCATACTATTTAGTGGAAATTACCATATAAATAGCTAAAGTTCTACTAATTATAAAAATTATAAGCTTATGTAAAGTCTTGATTTTGAGCAAATATTCAGATAAACTTTTTTTCACTTTCCACTATGCACATGTGAGAATCATAAGAGTAGGGGATGTAAGTTTAGTTGAGTACTATACTGTATTCTTGGAGCAAAGATGTGATAAAAGGCATTCCAGGATTTCTGCTTTTAACTATGATAAAGTAAAAGTGACTGTATTTATAGGTTTTGATATAAAAATTAAATAATAGCTTAAAGTAGACATTAGAAAAGCAGTAGAGAAAATTAATGAACCAAAAGCTGCTTCTTGAGAAAACTGGTATAATTCGTGAGTTTCTAGGTAGACTGTGAAAGAAAAAAGTGGAAACACATAAATTACAAATATAAGGAAGGGAAAAGGGGATTTCAGTACCTATTCTATGTAACTACAAGGAGAATAATTTAATGTACAAAAGACAAGTATTTTGAAAGCTACAAGCTACTAATGTTTGTGGATGAAGAAATAAATAACTTGAGACAACCTCATATAATATTTGACAAACTGGAACTTATTCACTAAAAAATTCAACAGCTAAATCATTTTATCGGTAGGTTATACAAAATATTTATGGAAGAAATAGCCAATTATTTATACAGTTTTACAGAAAATTGAAGAAATAAAGCTTAGCAGCTCATTTGTGAGCCTAGCATTACTCTGAAACCAAAATTAAAAAAAAATGTATCTTAAGAAAAGAAACTGCAGTTTAATATTCCTCATGAATATGGAAACAAAATGTTGTGGCAAATTTTGACAAATTGAATTCTGTAATATACATAATAAAGGATAATATCTCATGAGGAAATAAGTTTTATATAGTAATGGAAAACTTATTTAGCATTAAAAATAGTTTAATTCATTATATTTACTGGCTAAAGAAGAAAAACCACATTATCATCTCAATGAATGAAGAAAAAGGATTTGACAAAAGGTAACACTATTTATGGTAAAATCAAGAGGCTAGGAATAAAATGAACTATCATTCTGATAAAACTCATTTACAAAAACAAAATAAAAACCCTACTTCTCATATAATACTTAATAGTAAAAACTGAATGCTTTCTCCCAAAGATCAGAAATGATTAAGATGTCAGCCATCAGTAATTTTATTATTCAATAGACTGGAGTATTTAATCAATTCCATAAGGAAAGAAAAGAAGTAAATATGGAGATTGAAAAGGAAGCAATTAAAACTGTCTACATGATTTGATTGTCTAGAAAATAAAGTACTGTTCGTGTTTTTTATGATTGCCATTCTGACTGGAGTTAGGTGAAATCTCAGGGTAGTTTTGATTTGCATCTCCCTGATAGCCAATGATGTGGAACATTTCCTCATACATTTATTGCAACCACTGTGGAAAACAGTATGGAGGATCCTCAGACAAATGGGAGTGAACCTACCATATGACCCAACAATATCACTACTGGGTGTATACCCAAAAGAATGGAAATCAAGCTATCAGACTGATGCATGTGTATCTATGTTTATAGCGGCTCAATTCACAATAGCCAAACTATGGAAGCAGCCAAGATGTCCATCCACAGATGAATGGATTACAAAACTATGGGATATGTACACAATGGAATTTTACTCAGCTATAAAGAAGAACAAAATCATGTTCTTTGCAGGGAAATGGATGCAACTGGAAAACATTATGTTAAGTGAGATTAGCCAGTCACAAAGAGTAAAGAAGCATGGGGCATAAGAGGGTCCCCAGATGAAAAAGTAGAGACCCTCGATAAACAAAGAAGTTGATTTAACCGAAGGGGATGGATGGGGGGATGGGGGGTGGGGGTGGGGAGAGCATCCTAAGGCACATGACGTACTTACACAATTATATCAAGATCACTCACTGAACTGAACTTGAGAGGGAGGGAGGGCGAGGGAGTGGGGTGGGAATTGGGGAAAGGGTCAGATGAGAAATGTGTGCACATTTGTCTTTATCAATTTGTACCTAACAAAAATGTATATATACAAAGCACGAATTACTACAATAAAAAAAATATGAAAAGAAAAAAAAAAGAAAAGAAAATACTATACCAAAAAAAAAAAAAAAGCTAAAACCAAGTAATGAGTAAAGTTACATGACTGACACAAAGTCAGCATACAGAAATTATATTTCCATATACTAGCAACACACAACTGGAAATTTGGAAATTTAAATTTAAAAATATTTCTATATATTACATATAGAAGATGAAATACTTATAGGAAATATTGGCCAAATAATACATATAGAAGACCTGTACATTGAAAACTATAAAATATTGCTGAGAGAAATTAAATAATGAATTAGAGAATTATAGAATTCAATATTACTAATATGTCACTTGTCCCCAAATTTAGTTTATGGATTTAATATAATCCCAGTCATAATCACAACATAATATTTCATAGATATTGACAAGCTGATTCTAAAATGTGTATGGAAATTTAAATGATCTAGAATAGCAATAACAATTTTAAAAAGAGAAACAATGTTAGAAGTATTAATTATCAAGTCACATTGATGAAGAGACTATGCTTTTGGCCAAAAGATAGTCATTTAGATCAGTGTATCAAAAAAGAGTCTAGAAAGACAATTGAAGTAAATAGATTTTAATCATAGTTGTCTAAAGAATTTAGTGAGAAAAGAGAAATGTTTTCAGCTAATGTTATATATAGAAAAATGTTTTCTAATCTTACCTGATACTACAGTTATTCATAAGGGACTATGTACTTTGTGGGGTTTTTTGGTTTTGTTTTGGAACTGGAGATTGAACCCTGGGGCATTCCACCTCCAAGGTATACCCCCAGCTGCGACGACACCTTAATAGCTGGATCTTGAGCAAGGCTTGGTCCGCTGGAATCCTGCAAGGCAGACGATTCCAAAAGTACGAATTTGTGGCCTTTCCCACTTTGCATTATTATATTCCGGAAATTATGGGTGCTTTGGGTTTTTGCTTTTTATTAATTATAAGAAAAACTTCTTAGAAACATGGGGCCTGACAGATACTGATCTCTTGGCAGTGCCTTAAGACAATAAGCTCTAGCCTAGAAACAGGCTTTGCAAGTTTATCTAAATTGTTGCTACCTGGTCTCCCTAAAGCCTGCTAATTACCTAGATAAGAAAGAACACTGCTTGGAGAGGCTAAGCAAAATTGTAAAGATTTTAACTTATGGAAAATAATTTTTATAATACATGTTGTAAACTTAACTGGTTGTTCTCAGCACCCAGCCCTATTTTTTATTTTTTATTTTGAAACAGGGTCTCACTAAGTTGCAGAGGGCTTCACTAAGTAGCTGAGGCTGGCCATGAACCTGTGATCCTTCCGTCTGAGCCTCTCAAGTAGTGGGATTACAAGCATGTGCCACCACACTCGGCTATAAGGGACTATCTATTTTAAAAGAAGAACCAGAACTTTAGAAATTCTAGACAAAAACATAAGATAGAACTGTAGTATGTTTAGACAAAACAATAATTTTTTAAATTGGACAATAAAAAGGCATGGACCATACGAGAAAAAAATACATACATTGGCATCAAAATTAAATACTTTAGGATTTTGAAACTTCATACTAAATGAAATGGTACACTGAAGACTGGGAGAAAATATTGGCAAAACATGTATCAGGCAAAGGGGCTGTATTTAGAGTACAAATAGAACTTGTACAAATCAATACTAAGGCAAATATAAACACATTCATCAAAGTAGCTAGATACAAAGTCAACTTATAAAAAGCATTAGATTTTCTATGCACCAACCGTGAATCCATTGAAAAAGAGATCCAGAAAACAATTCCATTCACAGTGGCCTCAAAAACAAACAAACAAAAGGAATAAATCTAACCAAGGAGGTAAAAGACCTCCACAGTGAAAATTATAGAATACTAAAGAAAGAAATTAAAGACCTTAGGAGATAGACATCCTGTGTTTTTGGATAGGTAGGAATGCAGGATAAATTTCATCAAAATAAAATGGCCATAATACCAAAAACGATCTTCAGAGTCAATGCAATCCCTTATCAAAATTTCAGTGTCATTTTTCACAAAGCTAGAAAAAACAGACCTAAAATTTATATGGAAAAATAAAAAACCTAAAATAGACAAAGCAATTTGACCAATAAGAGTGATGCTGAAAGTATCACAATATTTGATTTTAAATTACACTACAGAGCTATAGTAACAAAAACAGCATGGTATTGGCACAAAAACAGACACATAGACCAATGTAGTAGAATAGACAATATAGAAACAAATCCTCACATCTACAGTCAGTTAACATTCAACAAAAGAGTAAAACACATATGCTGGAGAAAAGACAGCCTCTGTGTGTGTGTGTGTGTGTGTGTGTGTGTGTGTGTGTGTGTGTGAGTGAGAGAGAGAGAGAGAGAGAGAGAGAGATTGATTGATTGATTCAGAGTAAAACCTGGGGGCTTTCCATGTCTGGGCTATACCCCTAGCCTTTTTTACTTTTTATTTGGAAACAGGATCTCACTAAGTTGCTGAGAGCCTCACTAAGTTGCTGAGGCTGTCCTCTAACCTGAGGTCCTCTTGTCCGTTTCATCCTCCCAAGTACTGGGATTACAGGTGTGTGCCACCATGCCCAGCTTAAAAGACAGCCTTTTTAAAATAAGTGGTGCCTGGAAATCTGATATCAATATGTAGAAGAATGAAATTAAGCCCTCATGTCTCATCCTGCACAAAAGTAAGCTCAAGATAGATCAAAGACCTGGAAATTAGACCAGAAACTTTGCAATTACTAGAAGTGGGTATAGGACCAACTCTCCAACATATAGGCACTGGTAGAAGTTTCCTTAATAAGACCTCTAATGCTCAGAAAATAAAACTGAGAATCAATAAATGGGATGGCATCAAATTGAAAAGCTTTTGTGCAGCAAAGGAAACAATAAAAAATTTGAAGAGAGAGCCTACTGAATAGGAGGAGGATGGAGGACTGATATCTAGAATATATAAAGCTCAAAAAAACTTGGCACCAAAGAAAGAAATAACCCAATTAAAAAAATAGACACTTCTCAAAAGAAGAAATATATACCCAGTAAATATATGACAAAATGTTCAATATCATTTACCACCAGGGAAATGTACTCAAACTACACTGAGATTTCAGCTAACTCCAGTTAGAATGGCAAGCATCAAGAATGCAAACAATAATAAATTCTAGGGAGAATATGGGGAAACAGGAACTGTTATACATTGTTGCTGAATCTGCAAATTAAACAGCCACTAGTAGATCAGTATGGAGGCCCTCAAAATACTAGAAATGAAACCACCATATGACTCAGCTATGCTACCCTAAGTATTTTTCCAAAAGAATAAAAGTTAGAGTACTGTATTGATATAGGCATTCCTTATTTATAGCAGCACAGTTCAAAATAGCAAAACTATGGAACTAGCCTAGGTCTCCATCAATAGATGAATGGATAGCAAAAATGTGGTATATATACCCAATGGATTTTTCTCAGCCATAAAGAACAAAGTAATGTCATTTGCAGGAAATTGAATGCAACTACAAAATATTATGCTGAGATAGCCAGTTTCAGAAAGTCAAGAGTTGAACGTTTTTTCTCATGTGGAAGCTAGAGAGAAAATAGGAAATGAATGGGACTTTAGATAATTGAGGAGGGCAAACAGTGGACGGGTATGGGGGAAAAATATGAAAACAGGAAAAGGAATAACTTCATGAAAGAGCAATTCAAATGATGCTATGGCCATATATGAAGGTATCTCTACCAATATCAGTATTATATACAGGCAGGGTTGGGTAATGGAGTAGGAGCTGCAAGACCCATGTACATGTTGGTTTGTAAGGCTGAACCATAATATGATGTATAATTACGTTGCACTAAATGTAAAAAAAAAAAAAATCACATTGAACTCCCTATCCCATCAACATAAATAATTTGAGACAAAAATGTTTCATTTTATTTAAGTATTTTACTTTTCATATGAGTTTCTCAGCAGAATTTCTCTTCATTTTGTATTTAACCTTCCTCATTGATGATGGAGCTTGTTATATTTAAGTAAGATCTGTTTTCTTCCTAACTTATTTTTAATATCAATATGAATGTGCTTTGTTATTGCTTTAATGATGTGTATAGATTTGTCATCAATTGACAAGTATTTGAAACTAATTTTATTCCCTTCCACATATTTTTAGGAGTCCTTTTGGAATGTGCTTCAAGAGCAATTATTTCTATATAAATTATATTATTTTGGGCAGTAGCTATATAAAATTTCTTATATGTACCGTTACAAATTTGATAATGTTGAGAAATTTACCTAAATTTGGATTTTTCTCATATTTAAATAGCATATATAAGCTTTATCTACTGATATTACTACTGTAAGAACTATTGTAAGAATTGCTTGCCTGGTTTGTTGTTGTGAAGCATTTCACTAAGTTATGTTAATTACATGCTTTTTAAATGCTTCCATCTTATTTTAAAATAAATTGTTAGAGATCGATAATAATGGGTTTGGTTTTGGAGGGTTTCAGTTAATTAAACAGTACAAATTGAATGCATGCTTTTTGTAGTAAAAAGTTATAGAAGAGATTAAAGTCTTTATATTTGAGAAGCTTACAGTCCTACTCAGAACAAAAATTTCAAGGAGAGCCAATAGGGTGATTTATTAAACTCATACTAATTTCTGATCTAATAAATTATTTGAGTAAATTATGCTTAGTAAACAAAATTTGATAATTATTATAAATATATTTAATAGGTTATAAATTGAATATTTAGAAAGCAGTTTAATGGATAAGTATAAAATAATATAAATAATATTTCTTGAATATTAATATTAGGTAGAACCCTAATATTAGTTTAATAATTAGGATCATCACACTGCAGTAGCAGTTGGTGATTCATGTTGAAGGGCGTTCAGTTTAGTAGATATAGAATTTGAATGCATTGTTAATTGGGAGAGTTCTAGAAAGTCTTTATAGAAGAGGAATTTTTGCTTAAATGGTTTATTTGGGCAAAGCACTTAGAGCCTGGAGTATAGTGAACACTCACTGAATGTTGACTGTTGGTATTGCGCCTGTCAGCTGCAGCTGGGCCTTGCTGAATGGGAAGGATTATAATATACACATTTGAATTAGGAGGATATTCTTGGCTGGGTGATGACATAATTTTGCTGTGAATGTGTGGCATTTATGTTGAAATTGTGAGCCTAGTCTATGTCCTCTGCCCTTTTCCTTCTAGAATCCTTTGAGCCCTGTAGATGAAAATATTCTTCTTAAATATGCTATAGAGTGCTGAATTTGTACCTAATCTGTTGTAATTCAAATGTTGGTTACTGTTAAGGTGAATAGCTGTTTACTAGTAAAGACTTTATTAATCTTCACTGAAGGTTTGTTTTCCCCCTAATAGGAACATCGGAATTTGCCTTTTATGCGTGAACTGAGGTATTTATTTGCACTTCTTGTTGGTACCAAAAGGAAGTATGTTGATCCATCAAGAGCAGTTGAAATTCTTAAGGATGCCTTCAAGTCAAATGAATCACAGCAGGTAGCCTTTCTGTGCTTCTGTATTAAATATTAATTTCACTGAAATGATCTGTTCTTAAGCAACTTTTCCTAGAATATGTGACAATTTAGGATGCATATTCAGCTTAATTTAAAAAAACCTGGCATCATTTAAAATGCTGTTTATTTGGAAGACTTACTTATAAATAAAACAAAAAGTAAGTGATTTTGTAAGTATTAAAGTGATTTATATTATGATTGATATTGATGAAGAAAAACTGGATAAATTAAGAATGTTCACATGTATAATTAAAAATGTCCACAAGTGTATGGTAATAATGTTTCAAAATAGTATACATACTATTTTGCCACTGTTCTTATAGGGCAGTTTTTATAATTACTTGGATGTATCTCTGTTGTATGGCTATTTAGAAAGGGAATTTAGAGGAGAGCTCTGCAAAGTTCTGTTGTTATTCATCCATTCTCATCTCATTCATTCATTCATTCATATTCTCATTCATATTCCTTTCTTCCCCTAACCCTCCCCCCTCTCTCCTTCTTTTTAAATGTACCTTGTATTCCAAATAGAAATGAACAAAAAATATATTCATAAAAGAACATAAAAGAATTTTCTTCTGTTGACTTCTTTCTTTCTTTCATTTTTTTTTTTAAGGTATTTCTGACAGTGGATTAGTGCCTTTTTAGGGTTAGTTTCTGTTTAGCTTTGATACTTACTTTCTCTGCCACAATGATACTAACATAGCCAAAAGAAATAATATTCCTAGCTGAGCATGGTGGCGCACACTTGTAATCCCAGTACTGGTGAGGTCCTCCACAACTTAGTGAGGCTCTGTTTCAAAATGAAGAATAAAATATGACTGGGGGAGAGTGTATCTCGGAGATAGAATGCCCCTGGGTTGTTGATTCCCCAGTGCCACACACACACACAAATTTCTTAAAATGATCCTAAGCCACCATTTTAGGAACACCTTGTTCTAAATATATTTTATTTATTGATTTATTTATTTCTGTAGATTCTTTCCTTCCTTTAGCATGTGTACTTTTCTTCTCCAGTAGCTTTTAGTATACAATTAAACTTTAACAGATTGCTCCTCTTCCATGACAGATCTTGTCATCTAGAGTTGCTTTTTCTTGTTTTCTTTTTTCTTGGAGCTTTGCACTGATGTATAGTGATCTTTGAGTATCGTTTTATATTAAAGATGAAATAGCATAGACTTCGTTTGGAGCTATACATGTACATAGGTGAGGTTTTCCCATTAGAATTAGAGTTTAAATGGAAACAAATAGTGCTGCTGTTGTGTCCTCCTGAATGCCCCAATAACCTTGTTTTGCGCTGCCAGGGTATACAGCTGGTTTTCTCATTGTGATTCTTTTTCTCTAGAGGTCTTTTAAAGGAGATGCACCCCAATTCAAGTTAATAGAGTTTTGATTCTTTGCTGTTCCCTACTCTTGACTCTGAACTACACATTATGACTTAGTGGAAAATTTACATAAGTGACATGGGTGTTGTGATTATTTAAAAAAGTGAATACATAATTTAATTATACATTTTTTCCTAATTATTTCAAGCATATCATGTTTCGAAATATGTGATAGTCTTTGTGGGAGACTTTTTGGTATGCAGTGGTACTGTCAATTTTAATCACATCTCTAATTGTTTAAGAATAAAATGTAATGATAAAGACCTTATTTTTTTCTCTTCATGGAAGTAGGTAGAATTTTTCATAGTTGTGAATTTTAGACTGATTGGTAAAAAAGGGATTAACTTCTTCTGAAGACTTGACATGAATAGGATTTGTGTTGTTGTTTCTTAGTAGATACAATCTTCAAGATAAGTAAAATTGTAGAAAACTATGAAAATTTATCTTAAAGTATTAGTTTCCTAGTTCAGCCATAATACGTTATCATAAACTGGGTGGTTTAAAAACAATAGGAAATTATTCTTTAATAGTTCTAGAGGCCCAAAATGAAGGTTTTGATAGAGGCATGTACCCTGTGATGGTTCCAGGGAAGACCTGAGCCTTGTCTCTGCCATCCTCTGGTGACCCCTTCTCTTCCTTGCCTTGGGGTAGGATAGTTCTAGTACCTGTCCTTGTCTTCATATGTCCTTTTACCCAGTGTGCCTATGTCTTCTCTTTTTGTGTCTATTTAAAAAGCATTCATTATTGGATTTAGGGTTCACTCTTATCTAGGATTATCTTGAGAGTTTTAATTCTATCTACAAAGACCCATATTCTAAATAAGGCCTCACTCTAAGGTTCTAAGTGAATATATATTTTGGTAGGCATTCACCTATATAATACAGGTGTTTATAAGTGGATCTTTAGGCTGTCTAGTCCTTTTTGTAAATAGGGATTTTTAAAAATAAATGTGGATGACTATAACTGGATTTTGTGCAGTTTAGTCATTTTTGGGGGGGGGGTACTAGGGATTAAACCCAGAAACATTCTGCCTCTGAGCTATACACTAGCCCTTTTTATTTTTTATTTTTATTTAACTTAATGAACAAGGTTCGTTTTTATTTTTTATTTTTATTTTATTTTTAACTTTATTTAACTTAATTTTTATTTAGCTTAATGTTTATTAAGTTGTTAAGGGTCGTACTAAGTTGCTGAGGCTGTCCTTGAACCTGTGCTCCTTTTGTCTCAGCCTCCCAGGTATTAAGATTAAAGGCATTTACACCACCTTGCCTAGCATTTCATCCTATTTTAAGTATATGGTTCTGGAACAATTTACCTAAACTTCCTAGACCTTAATGTAAGCATTTTTCAGGTGAATAGGTTGATTAAGATGCTTTTCAAAAAACTAGCTGGAAAAATATATGATGGTTCATTTTATATGTAAGACTGTTTTGATAAGTAAAAGCAGATTGCATATAGCGCTTCACCTGTCTTTCAGCAGTCTTAGTAGGGTCAATTTGTTTTTTTCTAATTTTCTTTGCAAAACTATTCATTTATCTTCCAACTTGCATTATTTAAAGAACTATGATAGTTAATAAGTATAACTGCCACTACTTATTCTTTTTTTCTTAAGTTAGGGGAGCAAGGACCAAAGGAAGGTATGGCAAAAGGTGATATATGTCCTGATTCTGAATGGAGGATCAGTTTGAAGTTCATAGGATCATGGACTCAATAGCTGGGAGTCAATGATTAGTTGGACTTAACTTGTCAGAGTTAACAAGTATCTTGGTCAAGGTAGATATGGCTAATAGAGTGACATGTATGTGTTGAATTAAGAAACTGAATTGTCAAAAACACTAGTATTTCTAAGAGGAAAGCTAGTAATGATTATTAACAAAATGAAGAGAAGAACCCTTTGAAAATATTTCATTTTATAAAGACTGACTGCAGAGCTCCTTGGAAGGGGAGCAGGTATTGATTCTTTTTTTTTTTTTTTTAACCAACCCATTTGTTAAGTTGGAAATATATGTAAATATTTTTTCCTCTTAAAATGAAACTCAGTAGCAGAGATTATGTTTTCCCCCAAGTATTGATTTTTATACACTGATTAAATTGTAAAAGTTTGTTGGATTTGATATGAAACATTTCATGTGATACTTTTGTGAGGAATTGGTAAATTGGTAATTATACATTTTGGTGATTGTGTATTGATTTTTTGTTGCATGTTTACTATATTTATTAGTTGACTCAAATATCAATAAGATTTTTTTCTTTCCACAGCAAGATGTGAGTGAATTTACACATAAGTTATTAGATTGGTTAGAAGATGCCTTCCAAATGAAAGCTGAAGAGGAAACGTAAGTTACCATGAAGTTTAATGATGGGGTTTTAGGAACTCAGTAAATAACATTCAGTTGCTTTTGTTGTTGTTTGTTTGTTTGTTTGTCTTATACGTTCAATATCAATAGAGAAAGGAAACCAAGACAGACTTGACAATCCCAATATTATCTGTATTATTGACAGTTATTGTCAGTTATTCGTGGGGACAAATTCTGGGTTACTTTCAGTTTCCTCTGTAAGATCAGAATCTAGCTAGAGAGGCCTAAGAAGTGGCTCCTGAAGGGCTAATATATATACCCAGTTACTTTTCTTAGATTCAACGATGACTTTTCATGTGGAGAAATAGATTAAAAGTGGAAGAATGGGTTAGTGGTGGAGAAATTTAATTGGACTTTAATTCAGATAAAGTATTTTCACATGGAAACCTGAGGACAAGGTTATGAAGTTCCTCTGCAGTATTCTTTACTTCTCATTCTCTTTCCATTAGAATTAACCATTAAAATCTAGATTATTTAAAGTATGTGGCTTGCCTCCTTGGAGGAGGAAATCAGTATTTTTAGGGCAGTCCTGCTTCTACCTTCATGCGGCTACTGTCTTTTAATACCATCCATTTCTTCCTTTATCTATTTTCTTAGAACACTGGTAGACTATTATATTTCTACCACAAGGCTCTGACATGAATCTGTAAACTAGAACACATGCAGAAATCTCAAGCTGAAAATTCTTATCCTTTTCTTTTTCCTATTTTTCAGTTCTGGCCCAGTAAAACTCCTTATAATATGGTCTGTAATGGAATTAAAGTTCAAAATATTTTAATCATTCATTGTTAACAACTAAGAGATGTTTTGGAACTTTAATATAGATTTCCCTTTTGTTGCCAAAACACAGGGGAAATTTAAGTTTCCAAATGACATCCCTTTGGTTGTTTTAAGGTAAAGTTTAGAGAAGTTATACTTATTTTTTCCTCTGGTTACAAGTCAACTAAAGCCTCTTTATTTGTGTGCTCTTTAGCTGAACTGAATGGGAGATCTACAACTATAGCCTGTACTCTTTTCCACTCATATATTTCACACAGTACTTCAAATATTGAATTGTGTATGCCTAGATTTTATATTTTAGAGAACTATTAGAACACTGGTTGCTTATCTTTGATATTTTGATATTTTGAAACAAAAGCAAAATTTAACATCTTACCTGTCAGTCAAAATATATTATTATTCCTAGAACCTTAGTACAGTTTCTTCCCAAGTTTTGCCAAAGACTGTAATAGAAACTTAAAATAATGGTAAACTGAGAAAATCAGGTTTGTTTTAGTTATTCCAGGATGCCAGTCATTAGAAGCCAGCTGGTTGTAGACAACTATCTGTGAACTTAAACTAAATTGGCAGAAATCTCTCAAGAATTTAACTTAGTACCAAATCTATAATGTACAACGGGACAAAATTCCACTTTTTACAAATTGCGTGTGGCACAAAATGTGGCATTTGAGTGCCACTTTCTTTTTGGCCTGCTTAGAGGTTTATGATGCTGATAGTGGTTCTAGTTATCATGAATCCTTTTTTGTACGTATAAATTCTTTAATTGCATTTTTCCTTATAAGCTCCAGTTTGCCGGCCAGTGCTCCAGTGCTATATTGAATGGAAGCTTTTTCTAGTAACTAATTTTTGTGTCACAATGAATGCCAAGATTGCACTTTGTTATGAGATTGCTTGGACCTGAGAAACCTATTTCTGTCTTCTCTTCATCTTAGTTTCAACTGAAAAATCTCCGTGATAGATTCTTGAACTAAATCTGCTCTTGATGCTTCTGAAACCTCACTCCCCATTATTCAGTGAAAATCATTCTCTTTTTGGTGTTGAATTTAGGGGCAATCTAGCTCTGAGACACACCCACATACCTATTTTGTTTTTATTCTGAAACAGGATATTGCTAAGTTGCTGGAGCTGGCCTTGAATGTGTGATCCTCCTATCTTAGCTTCCTAAATACTAGGATCATAGGTGTGTGCCACCACACCTGACTCAAATGATTTATTATTCAGACATGCTTTGTCCACTTTATAAACTATGTGCATAGTTATTCTTTGTTGTCCACCCTGGGCTAAAGCTTATGTTTCGTGCACTTTTCCTTAGAGATCTAATGTAAAAAATTTATTGAACATATTTCTGTAGTGTGTCAACAATATCTGTAGCTCTTTAAGGTTCTCTCAGTACTACCTTGAATGTTTTAACCTGAAAATCCTAGTTTTTCCTCTCAGATCTGTCCACGTTTTCTGTAAGCAATTTATAGTGTCCTGTCTTCAACACATGACTTCTCAATTGCTTTGTCCTGATAGTTTCTGGCTTTCCTATGTACTGAATCCTTGTTCCATTTGTGAATATATTATGATTGTGGAGCTCTTACTTGCTATGTATTTATTTATTTGTTCAGTTTCTTTGGTCCTGGTCACCTTTTCTGATCTAGTAACTATTAAATTTTCCCTTTTTCTAAACCTGTTTTTGGAAGTTAGAACTTTTCTATTTCATCTGAAATTCTGAGACTTACTTGAAAAAAAATGTTGTTCTAGTAATTTTCAGTTGGTTGTTTAGTGTTTGTGGAGCTAAACTGATTTGGAGCTTTCATGTTCTGCCTATCTGCAGTAGAGCTCTCCAGTTGGTGTGCCATGGCTAGCTGGATTATTTGTATATGGAGGTATCAGTTCTGATCATGTGAGGCATGTCCTTTTACAACAAAGTTCTCTGCATGTATTATCTGTGTGCCACTGGCCTTAAAAAAATTGGCAGGCACTGACCCAAAGCATTCTAGATTACTCTATCAACTGTCCTAAGCCTTTATATTCTTTCTGTGATAACCCAATCCTTAAGCATGTGGACCTAATACAAGTTTTCTTTAGTGAATTTTGTTTTTCTGGTCTTTATGGTGGTAATCTAGTTTTCTTTTGCCTTCTCACAAGTATTGGATGTATCTGTTTCATTATAGGAGTTTCATGTCTTCTTAACTGCTTTTCACTTGTGTTTCTCACATTTCTGTTGGTGTAACCACAGTCTGAATTACTGAGATTCATAAGCTGAAATGCATAGTAAAGAGTATCTGAGAGGTTGTAAAGAACAAAGTAAACAATTTCTGGACAATTCCTGCCTGACTCCTTGAGGAAGCAGTTTAGCGAAGAATATGCCACAATTCAGATAGAACAGATTTGGAAAGAGAGCTGAGAATATGTAGAGCCAATTACACCCAGTCCTTTCTGCAAAATCATCAAATAAAAAGTAATCAGATAAATCATTATTTTTTTCCCTGGGGTATTTGTGTGAGGGGTAAGGAGAGAGGTTTAAGATGTTGCTTTTCTACATGGAAATGGAGATTCCCACTAATATTTATATCTAAAGTTTTAGACCTTTCTGTCAGGAGAGACAATCTTTGGATTTTTTCCTCCATCCCATAGGATACTCAAGTTCTTTTTATCATTACAGTGTAAAAATGAGCAAACAACAACAACAAAAACCAAACATACCCTGCTCTATAAAGATTCCCATAGATTAATTATATGTAGTGCAGGACCCCTAAGTTTTGGAATCAGGTTTTATTTCGCTTTTCATCTTAAATATTTACCATTTATATGAATTCGAGCAAGATTTAACCTAGTTTTGTCAATAAAATAGTTTTGTCAGTAAAACAGAGGCAGCACTACAACCATTTATCAATTAATGCAGGCTAGGTAATTCCATGGCAAGAACCCCAAAACTTCAGAGGCTTACATAATGCAATATCCTCATGTATATCTGATAGGTGTAAGCAAAGAGTGCTGTTTATCTGCTTACTCAGGGTCCCGTGCATGCAGAGGCTTTATCTCCTCACAGACTTCTGGGATCATGCTGGCTATGAAAAGTATACTGGCCCTTAGAGTTTCTGCCCTGAAGTGACACATGCTATTCCTGCTTACATTTTGGGCAAAACAAAGTCATATATCTTGATTCATTTCAGAGTGAGCATGTATACCTCACACTCATTAGGATGGCTGGCATCAAACCAACAAGAACAAAGAGCTAAACCAACCCCCCCCCCAAAAAAAAATCAGAAAATAAGAAATGGTGGTAATGATGTGGAAAAAGAGAATCCTTTTGCACTATTGATGAGGATAAAAAGTGGAGCTACCATGGAAAACAATATGATGGTTCCTTAAAAGATTAAACATAGAATTATGGTATGATCCAGCAATTCTGATTCTTGGTATATATCCAACAGAATTGAAAGCAGGGTCTGAAAAAGACATTTGTACACCCATGATAAGAGTCAAAAGGTGGAAGCAACCCAAATGTCCATAGATGAATGGGTAAACAAAATGTGGTACAGACAAATAGTGGTATATCATTGAGCCTTAAAAGTACGGGAATTCTCACCCATGATACGACCTGGTGAACTGGGGAGACATTATGCTAAGTGAAATAGCCAGTCACAAAAAAGACAAATACTATAGGTTAGTTTTATGTTAGGTATCAAGAGCTCTCAAACACATAGAAGCAGATAGCAGTAGATGGTTGCCATGAACTGGGGAGGGGGAAATAGGGAAGTTCTTAATGAATATAGAATTTTTGCTTTGCAAGAGGAAAAGAGTTCTGGAGTTGAACAACAATGTGAATGTATTTAACACTACTAAACTATACACTTAAAAAATTAAATGTATTTTGTCGTGTGTATTTTGTTACAGTTTTTTAAAAAATTAGAAAGTGTGTGTGTGTGGGGGGGTAAGTGCATGTTATCAACATACCTGAAAGTGAAAGGCCATCAGTATTTTTAAATAGCACTAAAGACTAACACACTACCTACTGGGATTGTTGTAAAGATTAAGTGAGGTATCTACCACCAGTGTTCTAAAGACTAAATGATGACCCATGTAACACATTTATCAAAAAGTGCTGTCCATTTTTTAAAATGGTACTTCACCAATCGATTTTATTAATTTAAGCACAAAATGAATGAATAAACTTCTGTATACACTTATGAATACAGCATGCTTTTATATAATAAGGCCAAAATAAAATTTGTCCTTTTAGGCTTCAAGTATAAACCTGAAACAAACTGTTGTTAATTTTTGCTTGCTTCAAGCAAAAAAGAAAAAAAAAACATTCATGTTGAACAGTTTGGAAAATTCATAAATGACTAAGTCTTCTAGCACTATGGAACTTGAGAGAAGGATGGAGGAGCCCTTTAGCTCCTCTGGTTCAGAGCTGGTGTTTCTTTCTTCATTGGAGACAGCTGTTGTTTTTGGATTATATGCATTCTTCTATGTGCATGCAGGAAATAACTTAGTAAAATTTTGTAGAACTTTCTTTAGATTAAAAGTAGCGCCGGGCGTGGTGGCGCACGCTTGTAATCCCAGCATTCGGGAGGCTGAAACCGGAGGATCCGGGTTTGCGGCCAGCCTCAGCTACCTAGTGAGGCACTCCGCAACTTAGTGAGACTCGGTTTCAAAATAAAGAATAAAAAATAGGGCTGGGGGTGTAGCTCAGAGGTAGAATGCCCCTGAGTTCAATCCCCAGTACCGCAAAAAAAAAAAAAAAAAAAAAGTAGCTTTCTCCCTTTCCCAATAAATCCAAATAACTTTAGTCTTAAAATATAGAATTGAAATGTATGAGAAGAGGAAGAGCAAGCACTTCATGAACTGAGACTGTATCTGATTCTCTCCTAAGATTATTCTGTGTAATAATTTATGTTAACCTTTATAACAGTCCTGTGAGTTCATTTACCATAACTGAAGTAAAAGAATGAAAGAATAAAAGGTGAAGAAATGGAAAAATAAAATTTAATACACTGCCTGAGATAACATGATCAATAACAGAGCTGCTTGTGATTGTGATAGCTGCATAAATGTTACTGTCTTTTTATATGTTGTAGTTTCTTTTAATGTTTTCTCTATTATTTGTAGATCCAAAAATTCTAAGCACATTTGTATTTTCTGACATCCTTTAGGGATGAAGAAAAGCCAAAGAATCCCATGGTAGAGTTGTTCTATGGAAGATTTCTAGCTGTGGGAGTGCTTGAAGGTATAGTTACCTATTTACTTTTTATTACCAGTGAACAAGATTATCATACATTAGTTCCTTTATCTTGTATGTGTAAAATGGTTTTATTTTTAATTTGACTGCCCTGTTGTTCCTACTAACCATTTGCACAGGGAGTACTGAGTTGACTGAAAAGAAAGGTACAAAGTGCATTCCCACATGCTAATTGATGTTTACCTCATTTAATCCTTATATTCTTGGCAGTAATGGGGCATCTGTAATACTATGAGTTACTGAAATGAATTAGTAGGATGATTAGAGAGCTTACATGGCATTCAAAAAGTTTCAGATTTTTAACATTTCAGATTTGGGGTTTTCAGAATACAGATGCTCAACTGATAAAGTCTAGGCAAATATTCCAAAATCTGAAACAAAATCTGGGTTCCAGTATTTCAGTTAAAGGACATGCAGCCTGTATTTGAGTTTAATACTAAGATCAGTCTGATGCTCACTTTTTATCTTTCCCTTAATTTTGAAAGATGACTTTACCACCTTAGCATAGACTGTTGCAGGGTTCTCATTTTTTGAGTAATTATAAAATTTTTTACTTAATAGTTTTCAAGATGGTTGTTGTAATTAGTCTTTTGAAAAATCAATTAAGAATATTAGTAGTCATCCTATCGTAAGTATCTGCTTCTTAAAATTTGGGCCTAGCCAGTTTCTCTTTGTGTTTTTGTTTTGTTTTTTAACAAGGTTAAGGAATGAGAATCATTAGATATAACTTTATATAATAATATTACTAACTCCAAAACCATAAAATCTTGAAAAAATTTTTCTCAAATAACTCAATTCATCAAGTTTTAAAAGTTAGTTTTTACATATCACCCAAAGTATAAAATTTGGAAAATTATTTTTTCTTCAGAATCTTAAATAATGGATTCCCATAAAGTTTTGTTTGAATTTGATATTTTGAGATTCAGAAAAAGAGAACCTAGATTTTATTCAGGCTTTTAAAATGTCCAATGGGAGTATTAATATTTTTCTTTGCTGCAAGTGCTAAATATTCAAGTGAAATATTTTACATTGTATATTACGTTGGATTGTTCATACTGTTTTTCTGATTTTATCTGAAGTAGAACACTATCTGAAGCAGTGAGTACTTCCAGTCAGTTTGTTACTGGGCACCGTTTATAATACTCTGCATGAGCACTTCTACCTGTATTGTATTGATTCTTAAAAGTAGTTTTTATTAAGCTAGACACAGTGGCACATACCTGTAATTCCTTGGAAAGCTGACACAGGAAGATCCCAAGTTTGAGGCCAGCCTGGTTAGTTTAGCTAGACCTTGTCTCAAAAATAAAAAAGGGCGAGGGATGTAGATCAGTGGTAGAGCATTTGCCTAACAGGCTAGAAACCCTGAGTTCAATCCCCAGCACTGTTAAAAAAAAGTAGTTGTTATTAAAATACCTAATTTGTCAGTTGGTACTGAAGTCTTTTTATTTGATATTAGTAAATTATTTCAAAGTATTGGACTGAATAAATGTAGCTTTGATATGTTTCCACCTGAGTTATACATTTGCTCTAGTGAAAATAATTTATTTTAGAGCACTTTTTATCATTGTTAAACATCTCTTCCTAACTCTTTTAGACCAGTACCGCTCCTTGAGTGTGGTTTTCAGTTTGCTTGCTAAAGTACCCCTGCTGCAAAACCTCTTGTTCTGGTCAGTTGACTTTTGCACTTTCTCTCAGCGCTTTTCTGTACTTTACTTCCTTTCTTGTTCATTATCAATAAAATGTGGTGTATACAAACAGTGGAGTAAAAATTCAGCCATAAAGAGGAACAGAATTATGACACCTAGAGGAAAATGGATGGAACTAGAGAATATTATCCTGAGTGATATTAGCCAATCTACAAAAGAAAAGGGTCATATATTTTCTCTCAAACGTGGAAGATAGAGGGGGGGGGGGAAGGAAACAAAAGAGAATTTAGATAAATAAGGAGAGAGACAAGTAGAAGAATAGAAGAGGATGGAGGAGGGAGGTGGCGAGAGGAAAAATTGAACAGTTCAAATAATGGTATATCCATATATGAAGATATCACTCTCAGTATCACTAACATGTACAAGAAGGGAGTGGTGTGGCATGCACAGGAAAATACACCAAGTTATGTGTGCATGTATGTTTGTATCATTTTGAATCTCACTATATTTTATAGAGTGCATCAATAAAATTATTAAATAAAAGATTCATAGCTAGAATTATCTTTCCCAAATTCTTTCTGGCACCACTTCCCCGATTATTCTCTGACCCTCATTAAGCTATTTATTCATCTTCTTTATCCATGTATTGAGAACCTGACTGTGCTGAGTAAAAGTTGCAAAACTGTGCTAATTTTAACAAATCATGAATTTGTAGTACTAGCAGAAAGCGAAATCATGGATAAGGGAAGGGAGTCAGTGGACTGAGCTTCCCTGGTTGTACATTTTTGTGCAATCACTGTCCTCTTTCCCTTTTTTTTTTTCAATAATTTTCATCTTTTTCCACTCATTTAAAATCTAACTTCTTTGGTTTTTTATCCTCTGAGAAACATCTTACCTCTGATTTCTTGGATTTATTGTGAAGCTAATGAAACTTACTTAACATGGGCCCTGCCTAAGGCTCTGTATTTAATCTTATATTTGTAATTTTGTATCATATTCCTTAAAAAACACTTCCCCATATGTATGAGCCTCAGGCTCCATTACCTAGATCCATCACTATCTCTTTTTATTTCCTTTTATCTCCTTTTATTTGTCCCTCCAGAAATGAAGGAACTATCCAACTTATATCAAAAGATCATTTTTCATATGTATCCAGAACCTTACTCCTTACTTTTTCCCTGTTTCTTCAGCTTTTTCCTCTCCACTGTCTTTCTTATCAGTATTTAGACATGTTCTAGTATCTCATATTTTTAAAAAAATCCCTTCACATACTTTGTCTCAGAATACCCTAACTTGTATGCCTATTTGGAATTAAGCCCCTTTAACCTCATTTGTTCATCCCATTCTGCTTTAGCTTCTGACACAAATCCTCTAAAAGGGGTCTTTCTAACGTTACTGATTTCCTTTAATATTGTCAAAGCCATTGGTCCCTTTTAGTTTTAATATTGAACTTATTAACTGTGAAGGCTTATAATTATCCTCTCCTTTTCCTCTTCCTTTTTCCTATTCTTTTCTTTAAAGCAAACTTCTCTGAATTCTGTGATACCGTGTTCTCTTGGCTTTTTTTCCTGTTTCTTTGGGTACTTCTTAGAAGTTTTATATATAGTCTCTTCTGCTTATATATAAAGGTATATGAGAGATCCTTAGAAGTTAGCTTATGCCTCTTCCTCTTCTTTTTCCATTTTGTAGGTAGTATCATTCATTGTATCGATTTATTACTGTCAATAAGCTAGAAATTCTCTAGCAACTTATATCTTCAGACCAAACTATTAATCTTTCATAGACTCATGTATCTAACTCTTTTCAAACTGAAATCCTATGGACTGTTCTGAACTAGTGACTTTTACTGCAGCCTCAAAACAAAAGGAAAAAATAAAATCCTCTACTTTAGTGATGCTGCTTTAAACCCACAAAAAGTTAATCCAGTTTTTATTTATGCTAGAAATGTGAATACCATTATTGACAGCTTTCTTTTTATTCTATCTCCTATCTTCTCTACAAGCCAGTAGGTTAAGTCCAGTTAATGTTTCCGTGTGTGTGTGTGTGTGTTCACCTGTTTTTGTACATTTTTGCTGTTAACTCTCTAATCCACACTACCTTTACTTCTGGATGGATTCTGCAATAGTCTTTTAACAGTCTATAACCCACTTGGCACAGAGGCCAAAAAGGTATTTCAGAGATGTAAATCCAATACTATTATTTGTGGATTTAACTATTCAGTACTTTCCATTATACTCAGAATACAGTGAAAATATTCTTGACCAGACTGCAAGATCATGTGGACTCTCTAACTTTTACTATCATCCCCCTGTTTCCTCAAGCTATATTGACCTTCCTTTGGATTTTTAGTTCTTTCCATCCTTAAAGTCTTGCCACGCTGTACCTTGGATAGGAATACTCCATATTCTTTCCCTGTAACATCTGTGGCCTGGCTAACTTATACTCAGTGTTCAAGTCTCAGTTTAAGTATCAGTTTGCCATGAAAGTCTACCCAGGTCTTACCTCTACCCTGCCAGACTAGATTAGCTCTCCTTTTGTGTCTCCATATGTTTCATAAGAACTATAATAATAGACAGTTATTGACTTATATGTGCAATCAATGTGTATGTCTTCTGAACAAGACTGAGATTTTCTTCAGCTCAGGACCATTTCTCTTGTTCACTGCTATGTATATGCCCAGTGTTTAGCACAGTATTTTGCCCTTAGAATATGCTTCTTAGAAGAGTTAGTATAGATACATTTGTATGTCTGTTTGTATATATGTAATTATAGACAGACATACATTTGGATGTAGAATTAATGTCTATGCCTGGGTGTGAATGTACATGTGTCTATGCATAAACCAATAGGAAAATTATAATCACGGTTCTCTGTTATGGTTTTCAGGTTTAGGAGAAAGTCCATATATACACTTTTAATAGCGGAAAAGCCATATAAAAGAACATTAATTAACTTTTCTCCTTTCTATAGGCAAAAAATTTGAAAACACGGAAATGTTTGGTCAGTATCCTCTTCAGGTCAATGGGTTCAAAGATCTGCATGAGTGCCTAGAAGCTGCAATGATTGAAGGAGAAATTGAGTCTTTACATTCAGAGAATTCAGGAAAATCAGGTCAAGAGGTCAGTTTAGCATTTCATTCTCTCTTCCTTCCCCAGATCTTTCTTACAATGATATAAAACATAATTTAAAGTTCTACTTATACAGCTCCTAATAATTGAGAAAATACTCAAAAATATATTTAGATGCAATTATGGCTATTTAGGCATATTTTTGAAACCTGCATAATTTGGTCTATAAGTATATTATTTTATACACTTTTATTGGTACATTGTAATTATGCATCATAGTGAGATTCAATGTGCTGTAAATGCACATCTCACTTGGTGTATTTCCTTGCATATCCGCCCCCTCCCACACATACACATTTTATCTCCCTCACCTTACGTGTAGTGTGATTGGTAATGATATCTTTAGATATGTAGGTCAATCACTTGTCATGCTTTCTTGATGGAGACTATCATGAGAAATGTGAGGCTGCTGCCACGTACCACTATTTTATAGTAAACTTTTTGTTTTTATAAGTAGAAGGCATATACTCTAATGATAAAAATTACTGTGTAGTAAATATATAAACTAGTAACATTTATTATCAAGTATTATGTATGGTACATAGTTGTACGTGCTATAGTTTTATATGATTAGCAGCACATGTTTGGTTATACTAACATTGCTACAAGTATGTGAGTAATGCCATGTTCTAGGATAACAATAGGTGATAGGAATTTTTGAGTTCTGTTATAATCTTATGGGACCACCGTCATATATGTGGTTCATCATCATTGATTTGTGAAGGAATTTGAAATGGAAGTTGTTTTTTTTTGTTGTTGTTGTTGTTTGTTTATTTTTCCCTACATGTGTGTAATTTCCTCAAATAGCAAGATACTAATATACTTTAGTAGAAAAATCAGCTATTAAACCTCATAAAATTACTGCATTTTCTCCAGAAATGAGTTGTAACAAATTCAGGAACACTTATGCTGCCAATAGTGATTATGTAAGTTCTTTCACTCACTAACTGCAGAGATTTATGTCTCCTTTTGGTTCATTATATACACTAATATTAATGATGATAATGTGCTTAGAGATATAGAGAATAACATCAGTTTTACCCTAATGATTTCAATCTCATCAGATCAGTATGACATGCCTGTTAGATTACAGAGATGTAAACACAGTTTTCCTTTTTTTTTGGTGTAGGTGGAATACTGAGGATGATACACTGACCTACACCCTAACCTTTTTCATTTTTATTTTTTTCAATTAAACACAACTTTTTGTCATGGTAGAAGTACAGTTCACTGTAACCACTACATCACATAGGACAGTGTGGTATTGCAATACTTGTAGAGGAACATGCATTGTTTCTAGTATAACTCACAAACTTATTTCACCATCCTAGTGAGGATCAATAGTTAATTCAGTTCAGATGATCTTTATACTATTTATAATTCTAATTGTGAACTGTAATAACAATCCTAATATTACACAGATAGGTATACTATTAATGGCTTTTAAAATGTCTTTAGGGGATGTCAGGTTATCTATCTTGTCCCTATTCATTTTGAGAAAATGAAATCCTTCCACACAAGGATTTAGAAGTAGGGAAACTTTGCTATTGCTGGTGAAGAAAACACATTCATAACTTGTTAAAACATTTTGTGAACATTCTTTTGTAAAGTGTAGAAGCTATTTGTTTCCTGGACATTTCTTGGTCTACAGAAGAGCATACCACAATTTAGGTCATTTCATTTCTCTTAGCCATTGTAGATTCCCATGAATTAAAATATTTAAGTATTTAATTTTAATGATGACACTTAAAAGTATTACAATAAAATGTTGAAGTAATAGTTCTTGAAATGTACTTTTTTTTTGAATATTGGAAAATGGATAATGAAATGGAATCCTAAGAATCTAAAGTTTTCTTTATGTGATATTTGAAACAATGTCTTAATTTTGAATAGTAATTTTAAGTGTGGATTAGAACTAACTCAAAAATCCATTCCAGTGCCATGTGAGATCAAAATAAGTAAAAAACATATTTCTTAACAAATTTTAAAACTTGAGATGGTTTTGATATTAGATCTTTAATAACCTTAATCCAATGTAAGTAATATTTTTACAAAACAAGTTTCTTTAACTTTGGTTAAAAAATAACTCATTCAACTCTGGGAAGCTCAGTTCAGCTAACCATTAGCAATTTTGGAAGGAGAAATAGTGTGGAATACCTGTTTTCTTTCCAAGTTTTGGTGCATTTCATGTTTTATTGAAACCTATCAGATTGTAGGGGTGGGAGGTAGGAAATTATAACTATAGTAATAAAGCATTTAATTATTTAAATATTAGTGTTTAAGAATATTTTAAATTTAATTGTCACTAGTATTAAGCTTTATATTTGTTAATCATAGAATTTTTTCATAAATTAGTATAAATTCCAGTGGGAAATTTAAAGTTAAAAATGGGAATATTTTTTAGTTTTTAAGGTGAGAATAGTGGCCATTTATGTTATAAAAGTATTTTTTCCTTTGAATATTACATCCTATAAGTTACTTTTTCACAGGATTTTTGTCGGTGGTTGTTTAAAGTGCCATCCAACATAATATTACACAAAACAGAAGGCTTGAACTACTAAGCTTTGGTTTTAACCAGTATCTTTGTATTTGGGCTAGAATTTCTAATATTAAGAATTATCATGGAAACAGGACAGCTGTTAGAAGTTTCTTTTTCCTGATTATGTGTTATACTTACTCTTGGGGTTTTCAAAAGATATAACAAAATTTTAGGAAGAAATTGTGTTTTAACTAAATTGCTTACTCAATTCATTGTGAGGTGAGAATTGTGATGATGTGTATAAAAATGTTAATGCCAGTATACAGCACCTAAAATTGCAATGGTGAAAACAAAAAGGTGATATTAAAGGTTTTGTTGTTTTGTTTTCTTTCAGCATTGGTTTACTGAACTACCACCTGTGTTAACATTTGAATTGTCAAGATTTGAATTTAATCAAGCATTGGGAAGACCAGAAAAAATTCACAACAAATTAGAATTTCCCCAAGTTTTATATCTGGACAGGTATTATTTGGTATATACCATGACTTTGTTTGCCAATAGTTCAGTAAGCAAGTTAAAAATTAACTTTTTTAGAGGAAAATTTTGCTTAATTTTTTTAGAATTAATTTTGATTTTTGCAAGATATAGCTAATACTATTTATTAAGGGAAATGAAGTTTATTTTGTATTAGAAAATTACAGTTATTTGAAAAATGTTAGAAGGAAGGTAAAAACGAAATTTTTTTGTAATCTTAAAATTCTGCTAGAATTTTAAAAATACTTTTTCGTATTATCCAAATTTCAAATGAATTGATTGATTTTGGTGATATCTAGATTTAACATATCTGCTTCCAAGATATTTGGAAATAATAATGATTGCTATTTTTTTCTGATAGATACATGCACAAAAACAGAGAAATAACCAGGATTAAGAGGGAAGAGATCAAGAGACTTAAGGATTACCTCACAGTATTACAACAAAGACTAGAAAGGTACTTTACCTTTTATGAAATTATATTTTCCTGAAAATAATATTTAATGATTGTCTACATATTTAGTTTTAAATTTGCTTTGAGTCATTTATAATTGTAGAAGTAATCATTCTGGATTGATATGTTGCTCGAACAATTTACTTTTAAATTTTGTTGCAAATTAGAAATCTGTAGTTGGCTTTAGAAGATTGCTTTAGCATTTAAAATGAACTATCTCATCATCAACAGGTAGTGCTTGTGGTACTGAAAATAGAAAGAGTTAATCTAGTATTGAGTATGAGACTACATATTACTCTTGAGCTTTTCTATTAAAATGAATGGTAGCTGGATGTTTCTCCTTATACAAACTCAGAGAACTACCAGAGCCCAGGAGAAGCTTCATGAAGGAGACAAGCAGGTCAGGAATAAGATGGTGGGGAAAGGGATCCTAGATACCACATCTGGGTGTAGGTGGAGTGAGCATTGTCTGGTAATAGTAGGGTAGTGTGTTGTGTGAATATGGTCTCATTATTGTCTAGAACTTCTCATTGTTTCTAAATCAAGCCAGAATCTGGGCTGTCAGATGTTCTACTGGCCTGACAAAAATACATGTGCTAAAATTTTACCTGACCTAATCTGTATCCCTTATTTAGGTTTTAATTTGTAAATTAGTAGCTCAAAACTTTTTATACAAAAACTAATATATGCCTTTTCAATAACTTTTATTTTTAAAAGTATCAGTAATTATATTGAAAATTGATGAGAGATTAAAAGTAAGACAGTAATATGTCTCTACTTGATCATGAGACCAGATGCCAGATTTAGAAATAAAAGCAGCTTATGGAAATGGTACTGTCAGTTTCTATCTTCCTGTTAAGTTACCATTTAGACTGACATTTAAAAATTAAAACAGTATATATGTGCTTTCATTATTAATCATCTTTTATTTCCTTCCTTTAGAGAACATTTACTTTTTTTTCTTGAATGTATATTTAGTTCCACCTTCTTCATTTGAAAGCAAATAGATTTCCTTATTGAGGAAGAGTTATTGAAGCATTATATCATGTTTTATAATAATTATTTTAAAAGACCCAAGTGTGCTGTATATACAAATAAAAGCATTCATATATTTTATGGTTAACAGATATTTAAGCTATGGTTCGGGTCCTAAACGATTCCCCTTGGTAGATGTTCTGCAGTATGCATTGGAATTTGCCTCAAGTAAACCTGTTTGCACTTCTCCTGTTGATGATATTGGCGCTAGTTCCCCACCTAGTGGTTCCATACCATCACAGATATTACCAAGGTAAAAAGTTTTCTTGATGCAAGCGGCAGCTGTGTTAACCTATATTACATAATAATGTAATTGATGCCTTTGAGGAGGGTTTATAAAATGTGTACTGTGGTTCATTTTAACTAATTCTTCAAAAGAGTAGATTCACTTAGAAGATTATGTCTTCTGGGAGCATTCTCATTTCATTATTGCAGTAGACTTTTTTCGTTATGGATTGAAATTTTCATCATTTTTTAGTGTTCAGAATTATGCTTTAGATTATTTTGAAATGTAGTTATATACATTTCAACCTTTTCTAATCTATGAAAATACTGTTAAGCTGGTAAGTATTGGCAAAGAATGAATTTTGTTATTTCATCATATATTATATCTGCTATTTTTTAAAAATAAGTATTACTATGCTATTTCTATTCTAAAGCTAAAATTTCATCCTCATAATAATTTCGTCCTCATATGCTAAAAATATCATTAGAATATTAAATTAATCTATGTATTTCTTTTTTATGATTTTTTCCTTTGAAATTATAGGTGAACTTAGTGCTATGTTTCGGCACAGTATTTGTGCAGTACTTCAGTTTGAAGGCTTAATAACAAATATTCTATGCTTTGAAAATACAGCACCACAGAACAACAGGGAGCTCCTTCTTCAGAACTGCCCAGCACATCACCTGCATCAGTTTCTGCCATTTCATCGAGGTCAGTAATACACAAACCATTCACTCAGTCTCGGATACCTCCAGACTTGCCCATGCATCCAGCACCGAGGCACATAACGGAAGAAGAACTTTCTGTGCTGGAAAGCTGTTTACATCGCTGGAGGACAGAAATAGAAAATGACACAAGAGGTAAGAAGCTTCTCATAGTGAAGTTACTGTCACCTCAAATGTATGTCAATAATATAAAAATTGAGAAGGGGCATCACTTCTGGATTTTGTATTTAAATATTATAGTCATTTTTTCTACAGGAGGTATTATGTAAGACTAACTAGTCTGGCTCCCTATATTCATGATCTTAATATCAAGTTCACAGGCATCAAGAGTTTCCCCAGATTACTTGGCTGATTAATGACATAGCAGATGGTCTGATTTTCTAGTTTAGTGTTCTAAATTTGTATCAAACTGGTATTCACAGCTATTCCACTGGTGAAATGTCATGCATCATCAGTTTGTACTTCACCTCATGTTTGCATAATGCAAAAGTTCAAGTGATTTAAATTTTTTTTTAGTTTTAAGGATTAGAAATAAGAATTTTTATTTTAAATTTGCTCTTTGCCAGAGATTTCTAGATATGATCTATGAATTCAGTGCCAGTATATAATAGATTTTTAACTGACATGTAGTATAAGAAAAATAAAGACAATGCTGTGTGTGTGTGTGTATTTGTGTGTGTGTGTGTCCACATGTGCACACATGCACATACATGTGGGTGTTGTTACTTATCTCCTTTTCTATAAAAGTGTTCTTTTAAAAAGTGTACTTTTTAGCCAGGCATGGTGGCGCACACTTGTAATCCCAGCATTTGGGAGGTTGAGCCCAGAGGATCCTGGTTTGTGGTCAGACTCAGCTACCTAGTGAGGCACTCCACAACTTAGTGAGACCCCATTTTAAAATAAAGAATAAAAAAATAGGGCTGGGGGTATAGCTCAGCTGTAGAATGCCCCTGAGTTCAATCCCTACTGCAAAAAAAAAAAAGTGTACTTTTTATTTTTAATAAAATGATATTGTTAATATTTCATGGTATAAGCTTGTCTTATTATATTTTTCATTATGTGCCAAAATATAGTATCTTATTATTATCCATCAATTTTATGCTATTTATAGATCTGGAATTTTTAATTATTTGGACTTGTTAACAAACTCTGCTAGAGGTTGGATGATTTTCTACTGGGCATGACAGACTGTATCTGTACGATTATATTCAGAAGGGTAAACACTGGAAAATTTTTGGCACCAAGGTAGTGGCATTGAGGGAGAAAATAAATGAACATACTTGGAGATGACTCTTTTGACACATGTACCTCATTGACTGGAGGTCAAAGAGAGGAGCTAGGAATGGTTCCTTAGTTTGTAATAGTATGAATAACTAAATACAATATACTTTGGATAAAGGCAAATTGATAATCAAACAAGTCCCTGCCTCAGAGAAGGAAGAAAGGATATGATGAGTTAACAGTTTGGCCATTTTAGATTTGAGGAGTTTGAGAGACATTCATGTCATCAAGTTTTGGATATAATACTATGGACCAGGAAAGGAGATTTTCCTCAATACATTTGTTTCTTCTCTTTGCATTGTGAATGAAGTAGATGTTAGCATTACTCCAACATATTGATATCTATAATATATTTAATGTTTATGTTGATAGTCACTGCAAAATAGCATTGGCCTTCTACATAATATTTATATTTATATACTTCTGTAAGTAGGGTATGTTCTTTTTTTTTTTTTTTCCTGTACTGGGGATTAAACCCAGGGACATTCTACCTCTGGGCTATACTTTTTATTTTTTACTTTGAAATACGGACTCACTAAGTTCTTGAGGTTCATTCTACCTCTGGGCTATACCCTTTTATTTTTTACTTTGAAACAGGAACTCACTAAGTTCTTGAGACTAGCCTCAAACCTGTGATTTCCCCTGTCTCAGCCTCCCAAGTACTTAAAAGTGCCATTTTTGGTCCAAAGTGTGTATATATTTTAATTTTTGACTACTCATTCAAGATTGTCTCCTCAAAAACCTCGAACCAGTATACATTCCCACCAGCTGTGTATGAGCGCCTGTCTCCCAATATCTTCCAGAACCCTAAGTTCTATTGAATCTATGGTAGTCTGGGAGTGAAAAATGGTATTTCAGCTTCTTGATTTGCATTTCATTTATCATGAGCCACAGTTGATTATTCATATTTTTCTGTAAATTTCTTGTTGTGTGTGTGTGTGTGTGTGTGTGTGTGTGTGTGTCTGTGTGTGTTGTGCTGGGGATGGGACCTAAGGTCTTACACATGCCAGGCAAGTGCTCTAACACTGAGCTATGTGCCCAGCTCTATTTGCCTATTTTTGTTTGTATTTAGCCATTTGTCTTTTTCTTAGTACTGAATAAAAATTTTAATTTATTACAGATATTAACCTTTTGCCAATGTTGTGTGCTGTAAATATCCCCTGTTTGTCATGTGACTTTTGTTATCTTGGCTTTTATAATACAGGTTTTTAAAAGTTTTGTGTGTGTTGGGGAATCTTATCTTTATCCTTACTGGACTTTCTATCAGGCTAAGATGGATCTTTCCCTCTAAAGTTAAAATTATTTTCTTGTGGTCTTTCCTGGTTTCTTCTTTCTAATAGATACCCCTATGTGTTGTGATTACACTGTAGTTGAACCATTTCCCTGTTGTCACAGACATGTAGATCATCTTGTTTTTAAAATTATTATGGAAAATATATGGAACATCCTTATATTTGGTTCATTTGGTGGGATTATTTTCTGCTGGAAGTAGAAATAATAGGTAATGGGAGCCCATAATTTTATTTCCATTTGCGATTGTAATGGATTTTTATTCAGTTACACATATATGTAAAATATGTGCTGAAGTTATTTTGTTTCATTCTTAAGTTCTCTAGTTTTATATCAGTATATAAGGGGATTTAACTTTAATTTTCATTGAAACTTTCATGTATATGTTTGAACAAACTTCAGTTTTTGTATTCTACACATTTTCTAGAGGAATATTTGTTTAGTTTTTAACTATGCATCTGTGTCATATCTCCTAATAAGGGAACTCTATTTGATTTTATACAGACTCCAAATACATTTTTAAGAACAGTGTTAGGAAACTTCCCTTTGTGCTCTAACATGTTTATATCTAAACTTTAATCCCTCTTAGAAATCTTAGTAGAAACACATTGACATTAATCATTAAATGACACTTTATATCCTTAGATTTGCAGGAAAGCATATCCAGAATCCATCGAACAATTGAACTAATGTACTCTGACAAATCTATGATCCAAGTAAGTGAAATTTTGAACTAATATTCATTGTCAAAGTTATTAACATATATTTTAATATATCTTTATATTATTTAACCAAATTCTTTTTTACATGTTTGGTTATAAACTTTGGATAAATTTTCTTTTAAAATAAAAAAAGGATAAGCATTATATATAGTATGTGAGTACAACTGAGAGGAGGAAATTTTATGACAAATTTTATTACATTTTCTCTGTTGTATTGTTATTCTGTACCAATTGCTTACTCTTTTATAATTTTATAATAAAGAATAACAAATATTTTTGAAAGGTCTTAAAAATGTATCTATGGGAAAAATACATGGTTGTTTAAGGGTACAAGTTTTGGGGAGAAATTCTAAGGCTCAATTACTTTTTAACTTCTGGTATGCATTATATAATTCATTTTGTTAGCCACCAATTTAATTGTGAGGATTTAGAAAAAACAGCTGGACATGGTGGCACACTCCTGTAATCCCAGTACTTAGGGGGCTGAGACAGGAGGATCATAGGTTTGCAGCCAACCTCAGCAACTTAGTGAGGCTCTCTGCAACTTAGTGAGACCTTGTTTCAAAGTAAAATAGTAAATAGGGTTGAAGGTATAGATCAGAGGTAGAATGTCCCTGGATTCAAATCCTAGTAAAAAAATTTCGAAAAATCATGTGTTTTATATATAAAACTTTACCAAATATTTTTATTCAAAAGAAAGAAGTTAACAGATACATATACAAGTATATTTTCATAATTGCAGTTTAAATCCCTATCCGGCTCTTTTTTTTTTTTCTTTATTTAGGTTCCTTATCGCTTACATGCTGTTTTAGTACATGAAGGTCAAGCTAATGCTGGGCACTACTGGGCATACATTTTTGACCATCGTGAAAGCAGGTGGATGAAGTACAATGATATTGCTGTGACAAAATCATCATGGGAAGAACTAGTGAGGGACTCTTTTGGTGGTTATAGAAATGCCAGTGCATACTGTCTAATGTACATAAATGACAAGGCACAATTCTTAATACAAGGTAAGAATATTAAAAACATAGTGTAGCACTCTTATGTGACTTTGCTGTTTGATTTTTTAAATGTAATTCACTCAAGAGGATGATGTGATCAGGAAGTGCTCTTGGGTTATTTTAAGGAAAAAAGCTAGAATTGAAAAGAAATGTTACCAGAGCTGAGAATTGGCATATATTTTATATTAAGAGTTAACAACAATATGTAAATACGGTGTTTCTTCTTTTTGCTAAAAACTCTTTATAATGATTACATCCACATATTGACCCAGATTTATACTCTTTGGCCTAACATGACATTGAAGACCTCTGACCATCTGTCTATTTTCATTTTTCACATTTGTCCATTTTGAACTTTATATACTTTATTGATATATGAACTTCTTGCTGTATTCAGCTTTCATCAAACAACTTCACTTATTTATATCTATTTCTTCTTAAGTGTTTTGCTTTTATTTTTATGTCATCAGTGTTCTTTCTTTTTTCTTTTGCCTAATGTCTGCTCATCTATCATGTTTCAATTCAGGTGTCAAGTCCTCTACAAAGTTTTCTTAACCTGCTAGACAGTATCTCTCTTTGTGCTCTCTTGCATAGTTCTGTTGGACATTTATTGTGTGTGTTGTAAACATGTGTTGACTTCTCATACACACTTTGATCTACTCAAGGCCAGAGTCTACTGTTGTATTCTTTTTATTTCTGATAACGTAAAGTGGGCTTTGCATGTAGAAAATACTTAATACAAGTTTGTTGAACATGATGAAACCAACTTTCCTTTTATACTTAACTATTCACACAAGTATATAAACAGTCCACTAATAAATGGAAAGGTGCTTGTTTTGTGCATGAGTGTAATAGAGTTTGAGTCACTCTTTTAAATAGGGTTTATGTAATGTTTTAAACCATCTTGTCACATTTATTTTTATAACTATTTGTTGTTATGGCTTTAGATGAAAAGCAATTTTAGTTCTATATTGAGCTTAAAAAGGCTCAAGTTACTTCTTTGTGAAAAATTTTGGTTTGCAAGTAATCAAATATCTGTTATTTTCTTCTAATAAAAAGTAGTGTTATGTCAGTGTTAAGAGTAGCAAAAAATTTGGCCTCATATTTTATCTCATTTTTATTCTTCAGATTTAAGACTGACAAAATTGTCTGTAGTGGCTTATCAAATATTATATCTTTTTTATGAGCAATTGTTGAGTTTTTTAACTTAATAAAATTTATTTGCTATACAGTAGTAATACATTTTATATACCATTTGGAATAATCTATAGTTTATATCTATTTTGAACTTTGTACTTTTTCATTAATTCTTAATTTTATACTAGCTTTTTGAAATATAATTTGCAGAGGAATTTAATAAGGAAACTGGACAGGCCCTTGTTGGAATAGAAACATTACCACCTGATTTGAGAGATTTCGTTGAGGAAGACAACCAGCGATTTGAAAAAGAACTAGAAGAGTGGGATGCACAGCTCGCCCAGAAAGCTTTGCAGGAAAAGCTTTTAGCATCTCAAAAACTGAGGGAGTCTGAATCTTCTGTGACAACAGGTTTGTCCATTTTTATTAAGTTGTTTTTTATTATTAACTAATTACATATATTGTTATTATTGTGTACATTCACAAACATATCAAAGTCAGTCACTAAACCGAACATGAAAAGGAGGGAGAGAAGAGGGAATGGGGTGGGAACTGGGGAAGTTTTAAATGAGGAATGTGTGCAGGTATATCTCTACCAACTTGTACCTCACAAAGATGTATGATTATAACGCACCAATTAAAAAAAAGAAGATATGCTAATTAAATTTAAAAATCCCCCAAATTTGAACTGTCTTCAAGCATGAAAAAGTTAGTAAAAAATTATCCAAAATTCCAGTATTCAGCAATAACGACAGTTAGTTACCCCTTGGCTGGATATCACTTTGTTTATGGACCTTTTCAAGATAAATACAGTGATTCTGACTTTCCCTCTACCTACCTGCCTACCAACAAGCAGGAAAAGCTGTGAAATCAGCAAGCAAACCAACCAGTTCACTAATCTGTTAAGAGAATGAGCTCTAGTAATTTCAGGTTTTAGAAAAATGATTTTAGAGAAAACTAATGATATGTCCATATGCATTTTGTATAGTACCGAGATAACACTATTAATACAGGATGTTTTATTCTTTAAACAAATTTCATAAGGTCAAAAAGAAAAGTATTAGACAAACTCTGTGACACATACCAAACTTTAAAAGTATACAGGCCTATAAAACATACATGTATAAAAATATAAATATTAAAAAATGCTATTTCACCAGGCTTAGTGCCACATGCCTGTTATCCTGAGACTTGGGAGGCTGACGCAAGAGAATCAAGTTTGAGCCAGCATTGACAACTTAGTGAGACTGTCTCAAAAAAAAAAGCAACAAAAAGGACTGTTGATGTAGCTCAATGGTAGAGCACACTGGGTTTGATTCCAGTCCTACCAAAACAAAGCTATTTTCAAACCATTAGCTGATGAAACCAATAAGATATTCAAAGTAAACACTATATAAAAATGAAGAAAATGTATTCTCTCAAAACTGGAAGTAAAACATCTTGATTGTAAGAAATTAATTTTATCATCATGGAGTTGCAAATGCTTTTTTAAGGGAACATATAAAAAAGTGCTCTTTGTAAATAATGCTGCCTTTCTGTAGTAGTTGGGAAAATGAGAAGATATGAATTAAACCTAGGTAATTTCCTTAACTTCATGTTTCTCTTTTTTAATAACTGAGTAAACTGAGTAGATCTTTTTAAAATAACCTTCTTTTTCAAGATATGCATGTTTTGTTTTTAATTTTTAAGAATGCATTTCAGATTTTTGTTTCTTTGATTTCTTCTTTTACAGGCAGATTTCCATGTAGCCTTATCTGGGCGTGTGTGGGGCAGGAGGGTCAGCATTACCATTGCAAATATTAGGTGGAATTATTCTTTAAGGAGAAAACTTGCAATGTCACAATATGATACCGTGTCCAATGCAAGCTTTCACAGATCCCTTCAGACTTATAACTTCTTTTCATATAAATTGAGTAACTGACTCATTGATTTTGATCTTAAAAGGCAAATCATTCAGAGATTTTGAAAAGACTAATTAATGATATTATACCAACATTTTGATACTTAAACATCATAGACTACACTGAATACTGCCATTGTAATGGATGGTGAGCTTTACTGTTACATAAGACTGCTTTTCTTCCCATACCTCCATGGCTACCACAAAGAACATTCAAGGCTCTATGGGTCCACACCAGTATAGTTTCAATAGATGTTAAGAGGCTTTTGGCTCAAATGAGTTCCTTTCATTTTAAACCATTTCTGTTCCTTTGAGATTTCATCTTTAGTCTTTTGTACATATCCTTTTCAAATCACTTCCTAGAATTTTCCCAAGATGGAGATACTGTCTCATTCTTTCCTTAACTTTTAATCACATTCACATGTGATTGTTCTTACCTTATTATTAGTAGAAGGAAGAGGCTGCATAATTAGCATAAGTGGTCATAGTAACTAAGCACTTAGTCTCATTGAGCTCCAATTTTATTCTTGGTGTGCCTATATTTTTTAAAACTAAAATACTAAGTCCTACATAGCCTCTTCCTCTTCATCTCATCTATCTCTCATAAGACCCTACAAATTTAGGGATAACACATTTTATTACTACTAAGTCAAACTTATATTCCCCATTAATATTCTTATTTGATGAGGACTAACCTTGCACACCTTGTACATTTGTTCTTATTTTCCCTACTCATATAAAAATGCCATACCCATATTCTGCACATCCTTTTTTCATGATCTATACTAACCACCATATACTTTACATGCTGTTTTGTAATTTTTGCAAAATTCATTACTGGTTCTTTGGTATATATTTTTAATGTCTCTTTTTATTGTGTAAAATAAACTTGAGGAGAATGCAGATATTCTTTCTGAGAGGAATCAAAATAACAATAGAAATGTTCAATTCACATAAAACTGCTACAATAATTAACTTCCAGACTGAAGGTAGTGGCAGTAGTATCTCAATAAGAAGCATTGTGTCTTCTACAGGAAATAGGCATTTTGTTTGAATTAGTAGAAATAGATGTGCCAGGTCTATACATTTGGAGTGATATTGTTCTTTAGAAAATTTATTTCTATATTTTATTTTATTTTTATATTATATTTGTAATAGAATAAAGTGTATTCTATTACTATATTGTCTTTGATACTATATTAACTGATTCATCCACTATTTCGTGGTTTAATGTATCACCATTGAGTAAGAATAGTATTTCATTAAAACCATTTATCGACCAGGTGTGGTGGCGCACAGTTGAAATCCCAGCATTCGGGAGGCTGAGACTGGAGGATCCGGGTTCGTGGCCAGCCTCAGCTACCTAGTGAGGCACTCCACAACTTAGTGAGACCCGTTTTCAAAATAAAGAATAAAAAATAGGGATGGGGGTATAGCTTGGAGGTAGAATGCCCTGAGTTCAATCCCCAGTACCACAAAAAAAAAAAAAAAAGAAAAAAAGAAAAAAAATTATCTTCTATCATTAGCAGAGAAATTGAATTTTAATGCACATGCCATTTTCCTGTTTCTCTTCATAGTTTTCAAAGGAAATGATTTGTTTAATATATATAATACTTTGAGAATTTCAAAGAGAATCTGTATTTAAATATCTCAGATATGTATTAGGATTATGAGCAACTAGTAGAAGTACTACAAAGAAATTTTGTACATAAAATCAGCAGAATGATTTATCTTCCCTCTTGTAAAATCTCAATAAAACTAACAGAAGAACCAATTACTGAATAACATTCCAAATAAAACATTAAAATATATAGTACTAACCAGATTATACTTTGTCCTCTCTGCTTATCTGTGACCAAGAAATTGATTAGCATTAATTTTCTAGTATCATTTATTGCTTACTCAAACTAAGTAATAAGTGACTAGAATCATGTGTAGTGTGTAATTTCAGTACTTGGGAGTCTGAGACAGGAGGATTATAGATTGGGGGACAGCTTCAGCAATGTAGTGAGGCTCTCAGTAACCTAGTGAGACCCTGTTTCAAAAACAAAAAATAAAAAGACTGAGGATATAGCTTGGAGGTAGAATGTCGTTGGGTTCAATCCCTAGCCACAGTTTTTAACTATGAATGAACATATTAGAATGACCAGTGAGAATTTTCTCTTGAGTAAATTCAACACACCCTGCTTAAGACTTAATGGAATCAAAGTCCTTGAAGGAAGAATCTAGAATCTGTATTCATTAAAAGATCTTCACATAATTCTGAATTGTATCTCCTGTTAACTAGCATGAAGCTAGGTTGTATGTATACAACAGATAACTTATTCTGAAGGAGAGAAGAACACGTTTGAAGTTATTGTTTTACTTGTGTAATATTCCCTCCAAAATACTTGAAGTCTTTTCAACATATATAGCACATCTAGATTAAAAAGGGGGGAGGAGAAAAGAACTTATAGAAAAAATAAGGTAAAAGTGGTTAAGATTGAGTCTGTAAGTTTTTATAAATATGTCCCAAGGAGGGAGGCAGAAGTGACTCTGGGATTTCTCTACAAACACTGTCAACAAGGTTAAAAATAAGTGTATTTTTATGAAGGTGCAGTTAGTTCCTAAGTGTAAGATCTGAGAGAAAAAGCAAATATTCTCAATAGTCTTAGGTTCCATGAAAGTGAGAATAAGATGGTATTATTCTTTATATTTTCCAGCATTTAGTATTAAACATGACATATGGTAGATGCCTCCCTGAATGTTTTCAAAATTGAATACTTTACCTGTGGAGTTTCCAATAATGAGTTTCCTGGGGGTGATCTTCAGTGAAGGAGAATACAAGATTAGAAAGTATAACCAAAGTAATTTACAGTAGAGAGACCAGTTAAAGTGTGTAGTAAGGATGTAGCTCTCTGTTCTGGATTAATTTTATGTTTAACTCTTGCTCTTAGAACTCTATCGTTTCCTCCCCAGATATGGTATTTAGAGTGGGACTCAGGAATTTGATGTCTTAAAAGTGACACTTGCCAACATAGAATGGCTTTTAGTGAATTACTGGTTTTTAAATACTTTTCTAGAATGATAGGTTATTTGTCAAGTAACCTTGTGAACTTTCAATGTTCCAATGTGATTGTAGTAAGTAGGACTTATTCTTAAGTCAAGGTAGTAAACCCTTCTGAAAGATATCCTAGGTACTCTTTTTTTAAATTTTTTTTAAAGATACTTAAGAGCAGATTTTCATGCTTTCATAAGAATGCTAGTTGGTGGTTGAGTTGACCCTCTTGTTAAAATGTTGAAGACCATAACTAGGAAATACACATAAGTAAACTACCTCCTCAATTCCTATAATTTCTTACTTTGTGAAGGTATCCCAAAGGAGCAAACTCAAAGTATCTTTAGAAGGCTGTGTCTTCTGCAACAATCACAAAGGAGAATTAAGCCACTAAATTATGTAGCATATAGAGTATATCTGGAAAATATGTTATGTGGAGGCTACGTACACTAAAATCTCAGTGAACCACTCATAGACCAAATAAATGATTTGAGAGATACTTTAGGTACAGTTATATACCTCCATAGAGAACTAGTAATTCATGGTGAAATGAATGCATTTAGGAGTTTATAGTTACAGGTAGGGTAGAAGAAAGACTTTCAGGAACTAAGAATAACAAGTTTTGCAAAAAGTAGTCACCACCTGTCTTCCAATATATAGCCTGGACAATATATTAAAATGAATTGTGTTTCTATATAAAGTACCACCTAGAGTATAAAATTGATGCACAAATCATGTTTTTATTAAGTTCCTACCATTCAGAGAGGCTAGCAGTAGTAAGGATTTTATAGGATTACATGATAAACAAAAATAACTACATTTTTATGGTAAAAGTCAGACTTTTTGTCCTACTGTTATTCTTACAGTGAAATGGAAATTGCCTAAATGTATGGTGAGGTGTTAGTTATATGAGCTCTTCATATAGAACACTGCAATATAACAAAAAAGATTATATTGATATGAAAATGTATGGTGAAGCATACCTGTAATCCCAGTACTTTTGAGTCTGAGATAGGAGGATTGCAGGTTCAAAGTGAACTTCAGCAACCTAGCAAGACTCTCAGCAGCTTAGCAAGACCCTGTTTCTGAATTAAAAATAAAAATAGGGCTAGGGGTATATCTCTGAGGTAGAATGCCCCTGGTTTCAAACCCCAGAACCACACACACACACACAAATAATTTTTTTTATTGAAAAACATGAGGAGATAGGTTATGTCTGAAAATATAGAGTACCTAAAATATTGGCATTACTTATCTCTGGATAGTATAAATAACTTCATTTTCCTCATTTTATTTCTTGTTCTAGTAAATATATGCTTACTCTTTTGGTTTGAATAAAATGATGATACAGCTTCTATTCTTTTTTATAAGGAACTTCTATTATCATCTGATTTTCTTTATTCTTCCAAGAATATTTCCCTATGATTACCTTATGTTTCACGTAAACCAGATTATTCAACCTTTCTCGTAAATGTAAGGAATTTCCCTATGATCATGGCATGGCTTATAAAGTATCCTTCACCTTAAAAAATGCACTTTTACCATTAATATTCATGACTTTTTCTCATTTCTTTAAGATTGGCTTCATACCTCAACCTTTATGAATGCTTTCCTGGCCACTCCACTCTATTCTCATTACTAAATTTACTGTGTCACTTGTTTGTTTGTTTTTGGGATTGATCTCAGAGGTGTTCTGCCTCTGAACTACACTCATGACCTGTTCTATTTTTTAATTTGAAACAAAATATCACTAAGTTACTGCATATTGCAAACTGGCCTTGACCCTGGATCCTCCTGTCTCACACTACCAAGAACTGGGATTACAGGTATGCACTATCATGCACAGCTAATCTCATTAATAGCAGGTATTTTATTAATCTTTTATCTGTTATTATAGAGGTTTTGTATATACTATTCCTTCTGCCTGGAGTCTTCTTTCTGATTTCCAAAATAATCTCTATAAATTCTCCTTGCAAATCTTTCTTAACGTGCAGCACCATGCCAAATGTGTGTTTTGGGTGCACTTCTTTTATGTAACCTTATGCATTACTGTTATTTCATCTATCACATTATATTGTAGTAGAGTATGTTTATCAGATTTTACTGGCATCTTAAAACGAATGTGGTATGTAGATACCTAGTGCAGGACAAAAAATAGCAATGGTTCAGTAAACATGTTGGTAATGCAGTTTGATTTTTTTTATTCCAGTCTCCCAGGGTGTTGAATCTTTTTGGTTTACAAGTTGTGGCTATAGCACCACGCCAATTAGTTTCCTGGGAGGTATATACACAGGGAAAAACTCTGGAGAAAATAGTTCTGAATGGCATTTAGATAAAAATATTTGATATTGCTCATAAGACCTTGGACTCAATTCTCTATATACAAACAAACACTGGCTCTGGTGACTAAAGGTGAATTTGACTGTTGATCAACTTTAATTACTCTTGTTCCTAAGGAGCTATTTTATATAATCTATGGATTAGACTAGTATCAGACAAGATGGATTTATTGGGCCTCATTGCATTAGGCTCATATTCTACTATCAATCATTATTATTGTGTGTTACGTGAAAAGAAAAAAAAATTGGGAAACAGAAAGAACAGCTTTATTAACAATAAGTTTCTCTCTGGTAAATCTTAAAGGAGTTGACTTAAGACACCTAAATGAAACCTTCCAGAAGCAGATACACTGACTAATCTGGAAGAAACGTATGATTTTCTTTACCTTATCTATCATGTGGGGGCACTGAAAGTATATTACAGTCAGCCCAAAGTCAGGAAACATCTATATAAAAAGACATTTAGCTTCTTTTAATGTCTTTCATTTCTTATTACATACATATTATGCATTCCTACCACTAGTTTTCCTTATAGTAAATTTTACCTTTGTTATCTTAATTACTCATGCCAAAAACTTAGAATCATCATATGCAACCTCTAAATCTTTGTGTCCAAAATACCTTGAATTTAGCCAATTCTCTCTACCTTTATTGCTGTCTGCTATCTCAAAGTGCAATCACCTCTTTCATCTATTACTCTAATACCTTCTAGTATCTTCACTCACCTCAAGTTTTACTCTTCTCTCTAATCCATACTTCACAATGTAACCATATTTTATTTCCCCTGTGTTAGTGATTGAACCTAGGATCTTGTACCTGCTAGACAAACAAATTCTACCACTGAGCTATACCCCAGCCTCAGAAAAAAACATTTTTTTTTAACTTTCCATGTTGCCATTGTATTTAAAACTTGACTCACTGCCTGTTGCTCTTAAAACTTTGACATGATTTAAATGCTTTTGCTCTACCTGTATCATCTCTTTCCATATTCTTACTCTTATACTGCAATTCACTCACGCTGTTCATTCTTTGGATCCGCCTCATGTTTCTTATTTGGCCTCTTTGTTCTTCCACCTGCTGAAACAAATCATTTATTCTTCAGCTTTTAAAGGTCATTTTATCCCATATTCCACAAACAAAATTGCTCATACCGCCCCACTCTCGTTTTGTTTTTAGAATGTGTTATAATATTGTGAAATTTGTATGTCATTATTTGATTAGTGATTTTCTCTGTAAGTGACTGTAGGTTCATAGAGATGAGACTGGCCATCTTACCACACTTTGAGTCCCAGTGTCTAGTGTCTGGCACATAGTTAGATGTTTAAAAATTGAAATTAAAATTGTTGGCTAACTGAATAGACATGCATGTGTGCTGAAATTATAGTACTTCCTTTTGAGTAATATTTCACTTTGGTGATTTTTAAATTTAATAAAATGTTAGAATGACCATGGACCTATAATGCTTTACTAGGTGGTATTTCAAGGGCTAGCTAAATTTCAAACAACACTGGAGATTCTGCTGTACCTCCTTATTCTTTATATTCATTCATATCTTATTTATTTATTTGTTCCATTAAGTTATTATGTCCCTATTTTTTACTAGGCATTGAAAAATTAGCAATGCAAAAAGGAGATAGCAACTTTGCTCATGAGATTCTTATAGTACAGCAGGGAATGAGAGTTTTAAACAAATACATAATAGTTATAATTATGGTAAGTGATACTTAAAAAGAATGTTTAAGTTACTTTATAGCAGTAGTTTTTACCTGGGAATGATTTTGTCCTTGAGCAGACATTTGACTATACCAAATACATTTTAGTTGTCATACCATGGGAGAACAGGAGCAGTATTACTGGCATCAGTGGGTAGATATTGGGGGTCACAAGTCAGCCCTCCATACCAAAGAATTATCCAAAATAAAATCTTAATAATGCTGAGGCTAAGAAACGCCGCTATAAAAGTATAGTGATCAGTAGGATTTCCACACAAAAGTGGTATTTATGCAAAAGGATAAGTAAAAGTTACTAGATGGGGAGAGTCAGGAGTGGGTAAGCATAGCACCAGAGGGAACAATATATGAGGAAATCTGAAGGTTGGAAGGTAAGCCTCTCCTTTAGTGTGCTAGAAAAACTGGGGGAAAAAAAATAAAGGCCATTCTGAGCAAAGGACAAAAAGTGATGTTGGAGAAAGAGGCAGAAGGACACAGATTAAAGGCCTTATTGGTCATGTGAAGATTTGGGAGTTTTCTATGAAATACTCAGAGGATATTATTATTGGATATGTGGGTCTGGAGCTCAAAAGATAGGAAAGAGATGGAGATAGCATCCAAGTCTTTACATGGATAATATTTGAAGTCGTAAATTTATATTGGTACTAGTGTGTGAATTTGTACTTTCTTTTTTTCTGATAACTCAGTTGTCAGTGACAGGTTAGATTAGGGTTTTGTCAGGTAGGTGAAAAAGGATATTGCATTCTTTGTGGAAACTCAACCCATAGCTGTTGTACAAGTCATCCCCTGCCCCCTTGTTTGGTTAAAATGATGAAGATTTTCCAGTATAAGCATTTGGTACTTCTCATGTCAGAAAAATTTACTATGAATTCCTAACCATAAACTATAGTGAGTGCTTTCTTTTTAGTACTCTTGGTTCTGTTTTTTTGTTTTTTTGTTATATTTATTTTGTAAATTATGGGGAGAAAGTGCTATATGTTGAAGGATATATTTTATTTTAAATAGAAGACTTGGTTATTATGTAACTTTAGAATTAGACATCAATAACAGATTCAACTTAGTATAGACTCTGTGATTTATATTAGATATACAATTGATTCTTTTCTCATGAAGCACAAGCAGGAGAACCAGAATATCTAGAGCAGCCATCAAGAAGTGATTTCTCAAAGCACTTGAAAGAAGAAACTATTCGAATAATTACCAAGGCATCACATGAGCATGAAGATAAAAGTCCTGAAACAGTTTTGCAGTCGGTAAGAATTTTTCTTTTGGCTCTCTGAACATAGCCATGTTCACATTTCCTACAGTGTAATGGAGAGCAGCCCGTCTGGGAGTCAGGAGAGAAAAGACCCAGTGCCAGCTCTGCCATGAACATGATCAGTGAACATGGGCAAGCCACCTAATCCCTGGGCTTGTGATTTCCTCAGCTTACAAACTTCAAGATGGTTTCCTCTGCGTATCTATCTTCTTATCAGGAAATTATGAAGAGTCATAATCATAGACTAAATTGGCCATTTGACTTGGAACTCAAAAAAAGAAGTATAAAGTTTAACATTTTTTAATCCGTTATACCTCCCCCCATCTGTAATCTGGTTTCATTGAAATAGTTGGGAATTTATGATACAATTTTTGTTGTTTCATGAATTGTGTTTATAATAAGATACTAGATACTCTAGGGAGCTATTAGCAAGATAAATAGACTTTACAAAGCAGTTCAGAAATGTCCTGTGTAAAAATTGTCATTATTACACCATTTTGTAGTTTTCAAGTTTGTCTTTTTAGAACACTAAATTGAGCATAGTGATGGTGATATTTTGTTATAGTGAATATGACTTTCTGAAAGATGCTGTTTCAAGAATTTGTACTGCAAAACCATTTAGCTTCTATAGTCATTTATTTTTACTCCTGAATGTAAACAGTTCTAATTCAGTTTTTATGGTAGTTCTTTTTAGTATTTGAAGACTCCAGCCATTTAGAACTAAAGATAGTGGGATATAGCATAATTTTATAACACATGTTTTTCCACTTAGTAAGTGAACTCAATCTCCCCAGTAACCTGCTAATTGCAATGAGACCTTTAATATGCTAATTAAGACCTCAATTAATTAAAGTCTCCAATAAATAGGATTTTCTATTAATTATGTATTGGTGAACTAAATAATCATTAGAAAATATTTTTACTCCTTCATTTCTAGTTTGAAAAATTTTCAAAATGTATTATTATCTTATCATTAAAATTATTAATTTGAATATATTTATATGATTTTAAACTTTGCAAACACCTTAGAGGCTGTAATAAATTTAGGAACATCTGCTAACTCTAAAGCTTCTCCTGAGAAATACTTTGCTTAATCTATCTGGGAAGCCTGCTTCTTGAGGAATGGGAAGAGGAAACTTAAAGAAGGACAAAGGATAGAAGAATAGATAGAAGGAAGAAATATTTTTGCCCTCTATAAAATATTAATTTGTAGAGCCTTTGCTCATTAGAACTTTTATTTGCTAGAGCCTAAATTATAGTTAATAAATGTAATTTTAACCAATATCAGAAAAGTAAAAGCATTACTTAGCTTACTATAGAGCCATGATTTTTTTTTTTTTTTCAAATTTGGCTAACATGTAATTTAAATTCAGAAATCAGCACTTAAATTTTGATTTCTTAGTTTTTGTAATGTGAATAATGTCTTATAAAAACCAGTAGCTTTAAAAAAAAAACACAAACTACTTGAAGGAGAATAGCAAAAAGTGAATATGATAGAAAAGTAGCATAAATATCTGTCTACCTTACTTGTCTTCTGAAGTAGCATCTACAGTGAGCTCTACTCTGTATAATCTTGCAGCTGTCTAAGAATTTGCTAACCTTTGCTGTCAGAAGTGGCCTGTGGTTACTGGTTTCATGGTCACTTGCTTAGGATCCTGGTAACCACTTCAAATATATTAGAAGCTAAATTGAGACTTCAGACTTCAGGTATTTCTGTGTTTTTGAATGCTAGTTTTACTTTTTGCTAGCAATTCAGCCTTGAATAAATTGCTTAATTTCTCTAAAGTCTCACTAATTCTATTTTTCCACATAATAGAGGCAATTTCATGATTAATGAAGAGTATTTATTTTTTTAAAGTGCCTGACACGGCATGTAGTAGGCACTAGTTCTTTGCTACTTCAATACTGGCCATTTCACAAATAAACAATATATTAAGGTCCAATCTTAGAATGAAAGAGAGTTCCCTGAAAAGCATAGAACCACAGAAACCATAGACATGCTCCAATGTTTAAGCAGCTTGTTTTTGCTTTTTAGAAGAATGTATTTAATTTAAAATAAAATACTGTAGGATATTCTAAAAATAAAAATAGATTCCAAGAAAGAATCATGCATTGTCCCACTTAACTGCTTAATATTTTGGTTTGGATTTTTTTTTTCACTGTTATTTTTAAACATAGTTTTGGGATTTATTTTTGTTGAGTTACTACTTTTATCTCGGTTTTTCTTCTTTTAGCCACCTAACTTTATAAAATAGCTATTTTACCATGTTATAAACTCAGCAAAAAATATCTGATGGCTGATGGTTTTATCAAGTAATGAAATTCATGTTTACTTAATTATTTGATCCATTGTATACTTGTTCTTATTTTTACATTACTATAAATATGCTATTAGAAACCAACTTTTTCCATATTTCAAACTATTTGCATAGACTAGATTTCTTATAGTTGAATTTCTAGGTTAAAAAATATTACACATTAATATGGCCAAACAGGCTATATAGTTCTATGGGCTGACTATACTTCTTATGACCACTTTTAAAACATAATCATACCGTTAGTGATTTTTAAGCAATTATTAAAAATCTTTGTGTTTCACCCTTATTCAAGATTTATTAATGTGTTCATATAAGGCCTGAAAATAAAGAAAAAGATAAACATGTACTTTACTTCTGTGACCCCTTAACTTCTTTATATGAAAAAATACAGTATTTTACTATATATTAATTTATAGAATGATCCTGAATTATTTTATCAGTAAACTTTATTCTCTTGTTCAACTTTTACCTATATAATTAACCAGCATTATGCTTTGAAACTCTTTAACAGTAACTGGAAAGGCTTATAAAGCAGTTTTTTCCTCTAAGATAATGTTATTTTATAAGGATCAATATTCTAAGTAATACTTTTCCAGGTTGCTCTTTGTCTTAAGTTTATATTTTCAAATTTTTAATATAGTATTACTTTTGAAGGGTTTGCTGGTAGGAAATTAATCTCCATAGACTCAACAGATTTCTTAATTTACCTGCTTATATTTTATTTTCGTGAATGGAGACCTAGCAAAATAATTCTTTTGTGGTCTAGAGGGATTTAAAACTCTTACTTACAAGCATATCTCTTAATTATAAGCTCATATATGTATGATAGTAATATAGAGTTAGAATTATTTGAGTATAAGCAATTTATAGTAATACAATAAAATATTGGTAATAAGTGTTATTTATGAAACCATTGCTACACACTAAGTATTGGGTTAGCTGAATATTTCTCTCATGATCACAACAACAGTGCAGGCTCCTTATGAAAATTTGAGCTTTCAAATGAGTAAGGAAATCTTTTCTAAAAATATACAGAAATAACATTTTTAAAATAAAAACATTTCTTTTAAAGAGGGTAGTACTAGTCTTGGACATTAGTTTTATTTTAATGTTTAATTAAACTTTCTGACTATGTTGTAACTCTGGAAAGTCAGAAAAAGTTTACATTACTAAAATTTACCTATATTTCAAGTAGAAATAAAATCCTTTAATTGCTCTTATTAAGACATAATGTAAGTTGAAATTCCTTAAGCAAGCTGTTGGCCAGCACCTATATAGGACTGTTGACATTTGCTTATTGATAAGTAGTACCTATAATAGTTATAAGTCTATCAGTATAAGATAGTCATCTATCAGTACAGTAAGTGAATAAATAAGTAGAAAATTTATAGACAATTCATAAGAAATGCAACTCTAGTATTTATTATTTTTAAGTACTTAGAGTTTAAAACGCTATGTGGGGAAAAAATCAAAAGGCTAGTTCTAAATGTTTGGGATGTAAAGGGAAAGCCTGTAGATTTTGTATTACTATTTAATTTATAAATTTGCTTCTAATGTTTAGTTTTAGGTGGTTTAATTTTACACCTACCAAATACAGGTATTTATAAAAGGTTTTGAATCTGTGTGCTAAAACTTCATGTTTCCATTGTTATCTTTCCTAATGTTCCAACGCTTTTCTTCTGCAGAAATCCACAAACCAACCACCTTCTAACCAGCAAGTTGTAGAGGTGGCGATTCCTCATGTAGGGAAATTTATGATTGAATCAAAGGAGGGGGGGTATGATGACGAGGTATCTTTATGATAGTGCTCGGCAGCATCCTTAATATTTTTTTGCTTTTTACCACAAGTACTTTTGGCATGCCTATATGCTCACACTTAAGTCTGTTGCTGCATAACATACAGCTTTGCCACCTATGGTGTGAAATTATCCTACCAGTTACTAACAGAACTTTGAAATAAGTGAAAATTTAAGTAGAGAACTTATAGAATATGTCAAAAGAATAATTATATGTTTCTGGAGTTGTTTTGTGCAGAATTAGAATGGGTTTTTTCTCAGGCTTATAGATTACAATAAGATTTATTTAATTATATAGCAAAAATTTTTACATTTAAAAAAACCTTATCTTTTTTCCTGTTTTAGTTGTTTAACTTATTATATTTTGCCCATCATTATCTACCAGAATATCTTAAAGCATGATTTCAAGATGAATTGTTTCTTGGCTACTACAACGTCTACCTGTGACTGAGTAGAATGACTCATTGAAATTACTGAGTGCCTTGCAGTGTTTTACACATTGTGGCATCTCTTTCTTTATCTCTTCACTTATCTTCTGCTTTGTTTTCCCAAATGCCAATAGTCTGGAGGCATTTTTTCTAGAATAGTTTTTTTGGAATCCAGATGCAAGTGATTTCTTGTCTTGTTCCATTATATTATTTTCACCCTTTTCTCATGAGACTCTTAAAATTCTTGTTTTTCATATTCAAGGAAGTGCCAGTAAAGCTGTTTCTGAATATTCAACAACAGAGAAGATCTTACCTATCAGGGAGGTGGGGGGGGGGCTCATTGATTATATCATTTGTTAGTTTTTATGAGTGAGAATAAAGGTGGAATATATATTAAAAAATTTAATTTTCCAAGTAACTGTTTTTTCAGACTTACTCCAAGGTTATAATTACATCATATGAATTAATTACCAAAATTGAAGTACCTTAAGATGTTAATACTATCATGTCAATATAAGAAAACATGGCCATAAAAAGAATATGAGGCAGCTTTGTGAGATAGGAACTGGTCTGAGAGTTTCCTTAAACCTGTAATGTTAGATATATCATAACTCTTGGTGTATAATCCAAAATAAAACTGTGAATAATAAGCTTAGTAGTTATAATCTTTTGATCCTTATAAGATACCTTCATAGTACTGTGAGTTATTTCATTTTGCAGATATTTCAAAATGTAAACAGTTAAGAATAATAAGCTGTTTTGAAAACAAAGAAATAATTAATGTTAATTTTCTGATAAAGCAACTTAGTGCCTGTTTTTGGATCAGATTTCTGTATTTGAAAAAGAATTGTGATTAATAATTTAACCCTATTTTTCATGCAAGTGTTTGTTATTGGTAGTTGTGTGTTTTGCTGTCGTTTAATTTATTGGAGTTGCCATTTAACAGTGCATGTGCCTTGAAACTTAAAAATAAGTCACATGGATACAAGGCTGCTGCTTACAGATGTACAGGTTGTACAGATGTGCAGGCGTCCATAGCTGTGGGGCAGAAGTGAGATTTAAACTGAGCTCTTCCTGAGCTCCCCAAGCCTTGAGGAGGAGGCACCTTTTTTAATTGGCAAAAAAAGGATTATTACTATGTTTTCTAAATAGTTCTCTAGCAGGATTCTGCTGATTCTCTCAAGAAGGATTTTTTTTTTTTCTAAATAGTTTTCTAATTTGTTTATCCAGAAGGGGGGTACCTTTTTGAAATTCCAGTTTAGAGGATGCCTTTCTGCAGTTTGCACAAAGGCACCATGTGAGCCATTTGTGCCCCTGTACAGATGATTCTGAAAGATGCTTACATGTACACTAGATCATATTTGCTATTTTAAAAAAATACAGTATTTGATTTCTAAACAGTGGAAAAGAAAGGAATTTAAACTTGCATGTAAAAGTAATTGCTTTGGTTTAAAATTTTCTTATGTTAATCATTCAAAAACTGTTTACTTTAAATCCCTATGGCAGATCATGATGACACCGAATATGCAAGGTATTATAATGGCAATAGGTAAATCCAGGAATGTATATGACAGGTGTGGTCCTGAAGCAGGGTTCTTTAAGGTACAATTAACATTTCATCTATTTCTTTTTTTAAAATTAAACTTCTTAAAATGTTTTCTTTCAACTAAATTTATTTTTTTCCTATCTTACTGAATGCCCACGTAGTGTTCTAGGAGTTTCCTCTTATATGCATGAATCTAAGATTCACTTTCTTTGCATTCAGATATTTCAAGAAAATTAAAACATTTCACCTTAGTTCCCCAATACTGTTCTTCTTGATTCTTTACCAAAAATTTGAATTATGTTTTATATTTGAAGAGAATAGGTTATTGATGAGCAGTAAGAGGAACTAAGCGATTGCTTCTGGGAATAGTTTATTTCCTCTTATTGTTCATACCATAGATAAATATTTGAATATTTTTGTTTTAATTGCATTTTTTTTTACTTAATTGTTTTTAAATTTTCATGTTTCTTTTCTTTCTTTTTTTTTTTTTTTTTTTGCAGTACTAGGGATTGAACTCAGGGGCGTTCTATATTTTGAAACAGGGTCTCACTAAGTTGCGCAGTGCCTCACTAGGATCCTCACCCGGATCCTCCGGTCTCAGCCTCCCGAATGCTGGGATTACAAGTGTGCGCCACCATGCCCGGCTTCTTTCATGTTTCTTATTCACTTGTTTTTTTTTCATAATTTTTGGTACCAGATAGATAAATAATGTATCATTATTGTACTAGGAATTGAACCCAGGGCCATTCTACCTCTGAGCTCTACACCCTCAGACCAATTTTTTTTTTTTTTGAAACAGGGTCTTGTTAAATTGCTGAGGCTGGCTGTGAACTTGTGATCCTCCTGTCTCAGCTTCCCAAGTACTAGAATTACAACTTTTCGCCACCATACTCAGCTTCATTTTCACTCTTCTATCACAGCTTTATAATATTTTTATTTCAATGTATTTTCTTTTATGTATTTGAAAACTAAAAATACCATGTATATTTTGCCATTTTATTTAGACTTACCGAAAGTCCAAGCATAAATCACTACAGTAAACTGTTTACCCCTTTCTGTTTGGACACTTAAAAATCTAAAAATGTTCTGTAATTTTTTTATACTTTATCATTTCTCAGTCTGGTTATCAAAAAACTTGCTCCCCCCAATTTTCTTCAGCATAGAGACAAAACAAAAGTCATATGCATAGTAGCCTTACATCAATAGGCATTCTTTAATTTGTTAGGATTAAGATGATCAACTCTCCTGATATGCCTAGGAGTAAGGGGTTTTCTGGAATTCAGGACCTCGAGTGGTAAGCTGTGAAGTTCTAGGCAAACTAGTGGTTCTAGGACAAGTTGATCACCTTATTGAAATCATATAAGAAAGGGAAAGGAGAGAGAGAAGCAGGGAGGGAGAGGGAGGGAGGGAGGGAGGAAGGGAGGGAG
>PVLC010000538.1:183884-203555 GCA_004027655.1 Graphiurus murinus | reverse complement strand
AAAACCAGTGAGTCTGTCAGGGAGTATTCACTCAGGCAACTTCAGTAACACTCCCTCCTATTGGGCACGCACTGTCCACGCTCTGACGTGCTGGCGCATGCGCTCTGACGTGGCACAGCCCTAGGATGTTACCACGTGCAGCTGCTCCTGGCACTCTGCCAGGCGCCGTCTTGAGGTCTCTCCGGGCCCGCCGGGCTAAGACCCCAACACATTAGCATGTTTCCATTTACTTAGGTCTTTAATTTCTTTTCTTAAATATATCTTTATAGGTGCATTGTAGTGTGACATCATTCTGTAGTTCGGAATGATAGGGACAAACATGTATACAGCACTTGGTGAGCTTCCCTCTGAACCCCTCCACACTCCCTTCCCCACACATGATATTGAGATTGGCATTGATCATTTCATATATGTATATAATGTCAATGGAAGCATTTCCTTCATTAATTCTTCCCTCCCCGCCCCCCACCCTTCCCTCCCCAGACCCCTTCCACTGCTCCACTGGAGTTTCTCTTCCTTTATCTAAAACCTGTATTATATCCTGATTATTCCCTAGAGTCTGTATATGAGAGAGAACATATGACCCTTCACTTTTTGTGATTGACAATCTCACTTAACATATTGTTCTCCACATCCCTCCATTTTCCTGCAAATGACATAATTTTGTTCTTAAAAATCTGGAGTGGTTCACAAATTTTCGTGCTAATCTTCTCTGTATTGTTCCAATTTTAGTATATGTGTTGCTGATGTGAGCACAGGTCTTTAATTTCTTTCAACAATATTTCATCGTTTCCATAGGGTAAGTTTTGCACTTGTTAAAATTATTCCCAAGTATTTTGTTATTTTTGATGCAGCTGTGAATGGACTTGTTTTCCTAGTTCAATTTTCAGATTATTCATTGTATGAGTATAAAAATACAATTGGTTTTTGTATATTGATCTTGTTTCCTACAACCTTAATGAGCTCATTCATTAGTTTTAATAGTTTTTAGTGGATTCCTGAAGATTTTCTATATATAAGATCATCTCATCTGTGAGTAGAGTTAGTTTTATTTCTTCTTTTCCAATGTGGATGTCTTTTGTTTCTTTCTCTTGTCTAGTTTCCTGGCTAGAACTTCCAGTATGATGTTGAATGGAAGTGATTAAGAGTGGACATCCTAGCTGGGAGGGTAGAACCTGCCTATAATCCCAGTACTTGGGAGGCTGAGACAGGTGGATTGCAAGTTTGAGGCCAGCCTTAGCAACTTAGTGAGACCCTCAGCAATTTAGTTTAGACCATATTTCAAAATAAAAAAAAATTTAAAAGGGCCATAGGTATAACTTGGAGGTAGAACTCCCCTGGGTTTAATTCTCAATACATTAAAAAAAAAAAAAAAGAGTGAGCATCCTTGTTATGTTCCTAGGGGAAAACCATCAGTCTTTCACCATTAAGTATAATGTAAGCTGTAGGTTTTATTATAGATGGTTTTTATTAGGTTGAGATAGTTCTCTTCAGTTAAGTTTTTATTTTAATCATGAAAGTATGTTGGATTTTTTTCAAATTCTTTGCTGTGTCTATTCAGATGATGATGTTATTTCTGTTTTTTTTTCTCTTTTAGTCTATTGATTGATATGATGTATTACTTAGTTGATTTTCAGACGCTAAACCAACCAAACTTGAATTCCTGGGAGAAGTATCACTTGGTCATGGTCTATAATTCTTTTTATATGCTGCCAGATTCAGTTTGCTATTTTGTTTTGAGAATTTTTGCATTAATATTCTCAAGAAGTATTGGTAATTATCTTTTCTTGTGATCTTTGTGTGGTTTGGGCATCATAGTAATCCTGGTTTCATAAAATGGAATGTGTTTTTTCCTCGTAAGTTTTTTGAAAAAGCTTGTGAAGAATTTATATTAATTGACCTTTAAATGTTTGGTAGAATTCTGTGGTGAAGCCATCTGGACTGGGATTTTCTTTGATTATTAATTCAATCTCTTCATTTGATATGGTCATATATATTGTCTATTTCTCCTTGAGTTGTTTTAATTTCTTGTTTTGTTTGTTTTTGTGATACTGTACTGGGGACTGAACCGAGGTATATTCTGTCTCTGAGCCACACACACCCCCCCCAGCCCATTTTTTTTTTTTTAATTTTGAAACAGGGTCTCATTAAGTTGCTGAGATCATCACTAAGTTGCTGAGACTGGCCTCAAACCTGCAATCCTCCTGTCTCAGCCTCCCATGTACTGGGATTATAAGTGTGTACAACCACACCTGCTCGGTTTAACTTCTTTTAAATAAATTTTATTGTGCATATTTAAGGTACACAACATGATATTACAGGATATATATAATATATTAAAAAGGCCACTATAATGTAGCAAATTAACATATTCATCTTCTCATATAGATAGACATTTTTGTGTGTGTGACAAGAGCAGCTAAATACTACTCATTAAGCATGAGCCCCATATGTAATATGACTGTATTACCCGTGGTCCTCTTAAGGACTCTAGACTTGCTTATTCTCCGTGTCTGTTATTTGTCTTCCTCCCCCCATTCCCCCCCACCACCACTCCCACTCTGGCAGCACTGTCTTGTTCTCTGTCTCTGCATATTTGATGCTACTCTAGATTCCACATATGGGTAAAATTATGCAATATTTCCCTTTTGTGTCCAGCTTATAATTAGACCCTAGGTCTCATCCATGTGATGGCAAGTGACGAGATCTCACTCTGTTGCAGGGCTGACTTCTCAGCTCATTCCATTCTGGTTGTAGAACATGCTTTGTATTATTTCCCGTCTTCTAAATTGATCGAGGTTTGCTTTATGGCCTTGGAGATGGTCTATCCTGGATAATGTTACACACACACCCTTGAGACGAATATACATTCTGTTGTTCTTTGAATAGAGTGTTCTGGAGATGTCTATTAGATTAGTTGGTTGATAGTGTTGTTCATGTTTCCATTTTCTCATCAATATTCTACTTGTTCTATCCATTATTGAAAGAGGAGTACTGACGTTTCCAAATGTCATTACGCAGTCGTCCATCTCTACCTTCATTTCTGTAATTTTTTTTCATGTATTTTGATGATCTGTTACCAGGTTCATGTGTGTTAATAATTGTTACATCTTCCTGATATAACGAATGGCCCTTTTATCACCATGAAGCTTTTATCTCTAGAAGCATTCTCTGTTTGCAAGTCGACCTTGCTTGGTATTAGTATAACCACTCTAGAGATCTCATGCTTGCTCTTTGTATGATATTTATTTCCCAACCTCTTGCTTTATTCTTCTGTATGTCTTTAGATATAAAACATGTTTGCTGTGCAAAATGTTTTTATTTTCATGTAGTCATATTTGTCGGTCTTCTCTTTCACTGCATTTGTATTTTTGATGCATATAAAGAAATTTTCCCTATGCCTAAATTGCACAGGAACTCAACCACATTTTCTTCTAGTCCTTGTGTAGTCTTTGTGTAGTTTCTTTTTTCTTTACATTTACATTTTTATCTTCTTGGAATTGATTCATGTGTTTGGTGTGAGGTATGAGTCTAATTTTATCTTTTTCTAAATTGTTAACCAGTTATCTCAGCAATGTTGATTAAAAAGTCCCTCTTCAGCCAAGTGTGGTGGTGCGCATGTAATCCCAGTACTTGAGAGGCTAAGACAGGAGGATTGCAGGTTTGAGGCCTGCCTCAGCAACTTAGCAAGGCCCTAATGGGGCTGGGGATATAGTTCAGAAGTAGAATGCCTCTAGGTTCAACTCCCAGTACTACAAACAAAAAACAAGTCCCTCTTTGCTGGAGTGATTTGATAGCTACCTTTGTCTTGCATTAAACTTCCACATGTGGTTGACTATGATCTGGGCTTTCCCTCCCTCCCTCCCTCCCTCCCTCCCTTCCTTCCTTCCTTCCTTCCTTCCTTCCTTTTCTCTCTCTCTCTCTCTCTCTCTCTCTCTCTCGCTCTCGCTCTCGCTCTCGCTCTCGCTCTCGCTCTTTCTCTCCTTTTTTTATGGCACTAGGGATTGACCTCAGAGGCATTCCACCTTCAAGCTACATCCCCAGTCTGATTTTATTTCTTATTTGGGAATGGGGTAAACGGGGCCTCACTAAGTTGATGAGAGTCTCACTACTTGCTGAGGCTGCCCTGGAACTTACAATCTTCCTGTCTCAGCCTCCCAAGTGCAGGGATTACAGGTGTGTACCACCATGCCCAGCCTTGGGTGTTCTCTTCTACCCATTTCCCATGTACTTGCATACCGGAGTCGCTGTTTTAATTAGCGGACTCTTGTCATGTCTTAATGTCTGACAGGCCTTATGCTTCCTGGAGGTTTCTCTTTCTTGTTGCTTTCCAGGCTATTCTTTTTTTTTTTTTTTTTTTTTTTTTTTTTTGCGGTACTGGGGATGGAACTCAGGGGCATTCTACCTCCGAGCTACACCCCCAGCCCTATTTTTTATTCTTTATTTTGAAACCAAGTCTCACTAAGTTGTGGAGTGCCTCAGTAGGTAGCTGAGGCTGGCCTCGAACCCGGATCCTCCGGTCTCAGCCTCCCAAATGCTGGGATCACAAGCGTGCGCCACCACGCCCGGCTCCAGGCTATTCTTGAAGGTTTACTTTTCCATGTGACCTTGAGTATCAGTTTGTCTAGCTCTAGAACATTACAGTAAACTTACAAGTTAAATTGGGGAGAACTGACATCCTCGTGATGTTGTGTCGTCCAAGAGCCGCTCGCACCTTCCCATTTGTTCAAGAACACTGTTGGGTTTCGTATTCGTTTTCAAAAGTTTCCCTCACTAAATTTATTCCTAAACATTTTACCTCTGTTGCTATTGTAAATGGGGCTTTTTTGTGATGCTGATTTCTAAATGTCAGTTTTAATCCGGCTACTTTACTTACCCTTGTCTCTTTGAGCTATAAATGTGGAGTTTTTTCCCCCAGTATATTTTCATAAGATCGTCTTTGTGGATGCCGGTAGCTTTATTTATTTTCACTCTTGTCTACTATCCCACTGTGTGACTCCGCCTCAGTCTATGTATCTATTCACATGTAGATGGACATTTAGATCATTTCTTATTTGCTGAAATTGTCAGATGGTTTTCAAAAGTACTTCTATCGATTCTCACTCATATCTGTCCCTTCACGTTTTGGCCAGAATTAGCTTTGGTCAATCCTTAAATTGTGTCAGTCTGTGGGGTGGCGAATGGTAGAGAATCATGATTTTCAGTAACTGTTTTTAAGTTCTTGGGTTCTGAATTCTGACCGACATGGTCACTCCCGCATGGACACAGTCTCTGGGACTGTGCGCCTCCCTTGCCTGCTCCACTTACAAACACTGTTAGGACTCAGCACGAATCTTGTTGAGAGGGAGAGGCACTTGTATAAAATTTAAAATACCCTTTAGTGGATGAGGAAGGCCCGGTCTTGGGACAGACCTGGAGGGATTTCTTGGCCAACTTACCTGCATTTATAAGTGCTGTGTGAGTATCAGCAGTCAGCGTTCGCCGAGTAACAACTTGCCCGTGGCACCTTGCTAGGCTCTGCATAGGGTTCAGCGATGAACAAGACCCAGCCCCACCCTCGAGGGGCTGTTGGCCTAACTGGAAAGAAGGCACATTAGAAGGCGCCCCTGGACAACACCAGTGGTACCCAACGAGGGTGTCAGTGCTAGGATGCTGCGGCCGGCAGAGTGGGGCCACAGAAAATGAATGTAAAAAAAGAGCAGGATGAGCCGGGCTTGGTGGCTCGCGCTTGTAATCTCAGTACTTAGGAGGCAGAGACAGGAGAATTGTAGGTTCGAGGTGAGCCTCAGCAACTTAGCGAGGCTCTCCGCAACTTAGCGAGACCCTGTTTCCAAATGAAAAATAAAATAGGGCTGGAGGTGTAGCTCAGAGGTAGAATGCCCCTGGGTTCAAACCCCAGCACTACACATGCATGCGTGTTCATGCACACACATAAATAAATAAATAAATAAATAAATAAATAAATAAATAAATAAATAAATAAATAAATAAAAGAGGGGGGCATGCCTCTTCCCTCATGTCATGAAACAAATGCAGGAGGGTGACCTGTCATTGAATTTTTTTCTTCTTGCCTTGACAGGCTAAGTTCATCCTGGTAAACTGTGTGCCCTATCTAAAATGCTCCCTCCAGCGTTCCAGCCCGCACCATCCCCGGCAACTTTCATCGGAGGGATGTGGGCCTAACTCTGACCTTGTGGCTCACCCAGTTGCCCCCTTGCGGCAGGAGCCCTTGGCTAACTGAGGCCTGCCTTGATCTCCCCTCCGGAGCAGAGCCTTTCCTGTCCATTTGCAGAAGACTTTCTCCAAGCTGCATGTCCACTCCCCCATGGGCTGGGCATTCCCTCAGTTAGCAGTCCCCTAATCCCGCTGCCAGCCAGAAGCAGGGCTGTGACTAACGCTTAGTAACAGGGTATGAGCGAGACGTTCCCATGCTCAACAAAGTGCCACCCCATCTATTTTAGAGAAGGCCACCACGTCCCTTTCTTTGGAGCTGGAAGCCTCTCCATCAGTTGCCTGGCCCTCGTGTCCACACCTCACCTTTGAGGCAGCTGGGCAGCATTGCGGGTGTAGACTGGGCTTCTGCCAGACAGTGCTTCCCAGGAGAAACCAGCTGGCTTGTGCAGACATCTCACCATTGGCCGTGACCTCCCAAGGTCACCTGCTAATCTACCAAGCACACTCGTCCAGGCTGATGGTCGTTGCTTTGTTCTTCTGCTGGCCCACATGTGCAGTCCTTTATTCATCTGATAAACATGCAGTATGGGCCAGATGCAGTGGCGCACTTCCAGTACTTGGGAGGCTGAGACAGGAGGATCGAAGGTTCAAGGTCAGCCTCGGCAACTTAGCAAAACTCTCAGCAACCTGGCGAAACTCTATTTCAGAGCAAAAATTAAAAAGGGCTGGGGGTCTCACCTGGAGTTAGAATGCCTGTGGGTTCAATCCCCAGAAACACTCTCTCTCTCTCTCTCTCTCTCTCTCTCTCTCTCTCTCTCTCTCACACACACACACACACACACACACACACACACACACACACACAGCATGGGCTTCACTTGAAGTTCCCCAATTACTTAGGGAGCCGAAAGGTATACACACAAAGAACCCCTCTCGCTGCACCCCCTGAGCACCGGGAGTCTTGAACATGAAGAGCTTGTGGAGTCGTGGCCTGTTGTGTACGCTTTGCCAGACGACGTGAAGCCCACACAGGACTGGGGCTGGACTCTGGAGAACCAGGTGGTTCTGTAGAGAGAGGAAGTGTGACCCTCCCGCAGGAAGCAGTGAGCCCACCCGTGCACCTGCGCACCTGCGCGTGGCGCTCATGTGATCCCCAGGAGAGTGCCGACCTCGCTCAGTGTTCGCCAAGGGCCAAGGTGCCCGCGGATCGTCTCCTAGGACTAGAGCCTTGAAGGACAGGTTGACCTCAGACAGCTCCTGGAGGAAGGCTTCTTCTTGCGGGGACTGACTTGACCCAGTGTGTTGAGAGGAGGACCAGCTTGACGGGAGGTGCTAAAGGTTGCACATGTCGCCCGGCACGGTGGCGCATGCCTGCAATCCCTGTACTTGGGAGGCTGAGACAGGAGGATCACAGGTTCAAGGCCAAGCTCAGCAACTTCGCAAGACCCTGTTTCAAAATAAAAAATAAAAAGGGCTGCGGGTGTAGCTTGGAGATAGAATGTCCCTGGGTTCAACTCCCAGCACTTCCAAAACCCTCCAAAGAAATAAACAAGAACAACAGAATGTTACGCATGTCATGTCCTTGGACCTCCTGGTTGAGTAGATTAGCTCTTGGGGCCTTCCTACGGGAGGCGGTCTCCTGCCCTCCCGGGCCAGGGCCCTGGCGTACCACAGCCCAGCTTTGGCCTGGCTCTGACATATAAATAGCTTTGGACCACGATTGGAGCCCCCGTCCCTCTCCCCCGTGCCTGCTGCTGGAGCGCACTCTCTCTTTCTGTTGAAGCCGTAGGGTAATTACCCTTGTCCTTAATAATTGCATTAGTTTCCTTGATGAGCAGAGATGCTCCGGAGTCTGCGCTGTTAAAAAGAGGTTAGGATTAAGCTTTGCAACCTGCTGCTGGTGTGAGAAGGATATCTCCACGCCAATTACTGTCTCCTTGATAGGATTAGTCACTGTGTTAATTGCTACTCAGAAAAACTGCCAAGTTTGTTGTTTTAGACTTTGGCTCTTAAAATATTGCAGATGTCATCTCAAATGCAAATTGTATTTGGGATCAGAGATAACGGGTGGATCTATTAACACTTTGGGGTTGATTCCTATCGGGGGCTGTGTGAGAAAGAGGAGCCTTACCCTTGGATTATTAATTGCATCTTTGATGGTGGTTCCAGGAGGGGGAGGGGGAGGCAGCTGTCAGGTCTGTTCCTTGGCAGTCTCTTTAAGAGAGCCCAGAGCGCTGTCAGCAGCAATCTGCTAGAATTGGCCAGAGCCATGCGGGAAGCAGCCTCCCTCTTCTGCCCTAGAGCTTGTCTGTTTCTCCACGGGGCACCATGGCTGCTGAGTTCCCCTTTCACGCCTCGAGTGTCACCTGTTCCCTGGGTGGCAAAGGGCCACGGAAGTTCTCTGTCCTTGGAGGCTTCTGAGTCAGCGGCACCTCTCCATTGGGTCTGGGGAGACTAGTTAAAATCAGAGCATTCTGACCTTCTGTGGCATGTTATTTTTACTTAATAGCTTAGAAACTTTTTATTTATTTTTATTTTTTTTAGCACTGGGAGTTGGACCCAGGGGAATTCTACCTCTAAGCTGTACCCCCAGCCCTTTTTATTTTTTATTTTTTGAAACAGGGTCTTGGTAAGTTGCTGAGAGTCTTGGTAAGTTGCTGAGGCTGGCCTCGATCCTGTAGTCCTCCTGTCTCAGCCTCCCAAGTACTGAAATTACAGATGTGTGCCACTGTGCCTGGTCAGAAACTTTTTAGTTTTTAATAATAATAATAATAATAATAATAATAATAACAATAATAATAATAATAATAATAATAATTCAGAAAAGTTGTAGGAGTAGAACAAAGGACTCTCATATGCCCTTCACCCAGATTCCACAGTTGTCACCATTTTTTGTATTTGCCTTCCCACTCTGTGTGTGTGAACATGCCTGAGCCAGTCGCAAGTAAGTTTCAGACATGACTCCCATTAACCCTAAATACTTCAATGTGTTTATCCTAAGAAACAGGACAGTGGGCTGGGATGTAGCTCAACGGTAGAATGCTTGCCTAGCATGTGCGAGGCCCTGGGTTTGATCCCTAGCACTACAAAAACAACAACACCACCAAAAAAACTTGCATAACCCAGTACAACGATCAAAACCAGGAAAATAAGCCAGGCATAGTGGAGCACACCTGTAATCCCAGTAGTTGGGAGGCTGAGACAAGAGGATCATAGGTTCAAGGCCAGCCTCAGCAACTTAGCAAAACGCTCAGCAACCTAGTAAAATCCTGTTTTAAAATAGTAACAACAACAATAATAGTAATAATCTAATAATAATAATAATAATAATAATAATAATAATAATAATAATAATGAAAGGCTGGGAGTATAGCTCTGAGGTAGAATTCCCCAGAGTTCAATCCCCAGCACCACTAAAACAAACAAACTAATGAAAACTCAAGAAAATACCACTGCCACAATACTGCTGTTCAGTCTGCAGACTGTACTCCACTGTCCTTCCTAGCAGAACATGACCATCATCTTCTTCAACTGTCCTAGGACCCAATCCAAGAGCTCACATGCTACTTAGTGTCTCCGTCCCTTTAATCTCCATGCACCTGGACCAGTCCCCGGGTCGCCCTGTGCCCTTCGTGACCTTGACGTTCTTGGCACACCTGGCCGGTTACTCTGAGGGTGCTCTTCAGCTGGGGTCGCCAGGGGTCTCCCGAGGCCCGCATTTGGGATTTGTACTTTCGGCGGGAACACCGCACAAGGAATACTGGGTCTCTGTTAGTGCATCGTGTTTGAACACACGTGGTACGCTGTCCCATTACTGGAGTTAACTCGGTCATTGGCTAAAATGGCATCTGCTCTGTTTCTCCTGTATAAAGTCGTCCTTTTCTCCCTCTGTAAGTAACTCACATTTCATGGGGAGATCGTTTGGGTCTACGTAAATATCTTACTTTTCATTAGACTTTCATGCACTTATTTTAGCTTCCATTGATAATTCTTATTAACTCCATTATTGTGTTTACCAGATGGCCATTCACTTCCAAATTTGTTTGTTTAGTACACTGTACCATATTGAAGAGCTTTTGCTTTCTTACATTATTTACTCTGCTATTTACTTGTGCCCATATGGACTCCCGGGTTCCTGTCTCAGTTAATTTTGGCTGCCGTGTCCTTCTGACAAATCTCCATATTATTTTTGACATTCTTTACAAAAATCTTCAAACATACAGAAAGTTAAAAGATATTATTTTTGTCAGTGAACAGCCATTCTCATACCGCCTCGGTTCTTTAATTAACATCGCCCATGCCTGTTTTATCACAGATCTGTCCATCCTTGTATCCCTGCAGCAATGCATCTTGGTTGCTAATTGCATTTCAAAGTAAGTCGCAGACGTCTGTACGTTCCATCCCTGAACACCGTGGTGAGCATAATATTGCTTAGAGTTCAACATTTGTTTACAGCTCTTTTATTAGGTAAAATTTGCATACAATACACTCTACACATATTAAATGGGCCATCTGATGATACTCTTTTGTTGGGGTAGTGTAACCGTGCATCATACCGAAGCTGAGTGTGATAGGAACACACATGCACACAGCATGGCTGTGTTTCCCTCTGGCTCCCTCCCTGCTCATAAGACGAAATTGGTATTAGAGCGTCACGCATGTACGTAGGATTGTTTGAATTGTTTCCTTCCTCCCTTCCCCCCTGCCCCCCACCTTCCTTCTACCATGCTACTGGTATCTCTCATTGATTTGAAGTCTCTTGTTTTCCCAATTTCTCTCTAGCTTCCACCTATGAGAGAAAACATATGGCCCTTCACTTTCTGATCTCACTTAGCATAATATTTTCTGGCTCATCCATTTTCTTAGAAATGACATAATTTTGGCCCTCTTTATGGCTAAATAAAATCCCATTCTGTGTCTGCCCCCCGGTTTTGTAAGCCATTCATCTGTCGAAGCACACCTAGGCTGGTTCCATAGTTTGGCCCTTGTGAATTGTGCTGCTAAGAACATGGCAGTGCACATATCACTATAGTATTCTGACTTCGGTTCTTTTGGAAAGATTCCCAGGAGAGGCATAGCTCGTGGTCATGGTAGTTATATGGTGGATCCATTCCCAGTCTTCTGAGGAACCTCGGACTTCAGTACGTTTCATCCCTCCCCACTGTGGTAGGCATGATCCTGAGTTCAATATTGAAACAAACACTGAGAGTTCAACATTTGTTTAGAGTTCCTTCATTAGGTAAAATTCACATACGTACAACGCACACATTCAGTGGGCCACCTGAGGAGCTTTGACCAAGCCCTGCCGCCGTGCCTCTCAAGCCCCGCTCACGTGTGGAGGGCTTCAGTCCCTCCGCACGCTCTTGCCAGCCTCTTCCCAGTCAGTGCTTGCTTGGCCTCATCTTCAGCGGCCACCGCTGTTCTGATTTCATCCCCAGAATAGCTCGCCTCTTTCTAGCACTTCATCTAGATGCCATGTGCACAGTGTTGCTGTGGTTTGGCTGTTTTAGCGCATCCCACACAGGTTCATTGTGCTGGAGGATTGGTCCTCAGTGTGGCAGTTTAGGGAGGTGGGACCTTTAAGGGGTGGAGACTAGTGGGAGGTCCTTAGGTAAATTGGAGGCATATTATCATATTATCGGAAGGAAGTGTTGAGACCCCAGGCTCTCTGGCTGCCTGGTTTGAGATGCAATCTCTCCCTCATTGATTTGTTCCTGCCATGGTATTACATAGTGGGGAGGGCCCTTGCCAGCACCAGGCCTTTGAACCTCCCAAACTGTGAGCTAAATAAACCTCTTTTCCTTATAATGTTAGCCTGCCTCTGGCATTTCATTAGAGTAACACAGACCCAACTCATATGTGTATGTGTTCATTTGTGTACGGATGATTTCCCTCGCCTTAATGGCGTTGAGATTTGCCCATGTTGTTGACTGAATCTGCCATTCATTTCCTCCATCATTCCATGAGCTCTCCCTTACTTTTGGGCATGACAAAAGGGTCTGAAGTTGCCGTATACGTCCACTGATGCAACCTTTAATTAGCTCTGTCTTGGAGGAGCCCTGGCTCATTTCAGTAGAGAATGGTTTCTGGATTCCGAGTGTTTGTTGCTACTGACATGTCATTGATTCTAGGTGCCCTCTCTCTAATAGAAAGAGCTAAGAAATATATGTGTGAGTATGTGCTCATAAATACACAAACGCATACACGTCTACATCTATTTCTGTACACGTTCATTCATGCGTATGTGGGTATGTGTGTATAAAACCATTCATTCATGCTGATGCTAATTTTAATCCACCCTCACGGGGTTCATTCTGACCTTTTATCTTTGTACATATAGTACTTGCTTCTCCATTAAGGAGAATTTTTTTTCTGGATATACTTATTTGTTGACTAAATCCTAAAACATATAAAGTAGTTAAATGGGAATTTACTCATACCACTGGCGGGGGGGAGGGCAAACCTAAAAAGAATCCACAATTGGTTTACAGCTTTTCTTGTTTCTAATCTGAGTGTATACAGTTGAAATACTGTGTTCAAAGGCCACTTTGGTGAATCCACTCCCTATCCATGTTTATCCTAATACTTATTAGGATTTATTCTTGGAAATAAAATACAGTTAATTTCTTTTTGTTTGTTTTAGGATCCTATCTTTGTTGACTTTTTAAAATATGGAAAACATTAGGTAATATATTTACAAAAGTCAAAACTGCACAAAGTAGACCCAGGAAAATATCACTCCCTTTATCTTACCCCATGTGAGTAACCAATCTCATTAATATCTTATTATCTATCTTGTGTTTCTTTGCTAAGATGAGCAGGTACATGTATATTTTCTTCTTACACAAAAAGGAGCTATAATAGATATTCCTTGATATGCTGCTTTTTTAAAAAGAAAATCAAATATTGTCTTTTAAGACAGTTGTAAGATAGGAATGATGGTGCACACCTGTAGTCACAGTACTTGGGAGGCTGAGACAAGAGAATCTCAGGTTTGAGGCTAGCCTCAGTAACTTTGACCTTGCTTCAAAATAATTTTTTTTTAAAGGCTAAGGGTATAACTCAGAGGTAGAATTCCCCTGGGTTCAATCCTTAGTACCAATAATAATAATTATTATTATTAATTGACAATTATTATGATGATTGTGGATTCACCTGCAGTTGTAAAAAATGATAGAGAGGGCCATGTACCCTTTAAACAGTTCCCCTGATGATCACATCTTGAACACTATAGTACAGTGTTGTGATCAGGATATTTGATTATGATATCCCTGGCAACCACTAATCTGCTCTCCATTTCTGTAATTTTGTCATTTTTAATAGTATAAGTGGCATCATACAGTGAATTACCTTTCAGGTTGACAGTTTTCACTCAGCATGATTCTTTGTAGACTCAAGTTTTTGCCTGTATGTATGACTAGTTTCTTTTTCCTTATTGCTGAGAAGTGTCCCATGGTGTGAATCCACTACAGTGGGCCTAGCCATATGTCATAGCCATAACATAGAATGTTGCTATAGGTTGAGTATCCCTTATCCAAAATTCTCAGGACCAGAATGTTTTCATTTTTAGGACTTTTTTCAGATCTGAGATATTTGCATTTACATAATGAGATAAATGTCTCTACATAAAGTCTCTGCCTTGGAGATGGGACTCAAACACAAAATTCATTTATGTTTCATATATGCTTCATGTGCACATTTAAGAATAAGAAGGTATATTCTCCAACATCACACACACACACACACACACACACACACACACACACAACACACACACCTGTCTGCATGTTACTAGAACTCCTGTGTTCTTACTCCCAGATCTCTTGTAATGAAAGTCTCATGGTCAATGTTATGAGTGAGTTTCCATCTATGTTTCATTTCATTTCCCACAGATTCTATCTATAAAGGTGGAAGTAAATCTTGCGGTCTTGTTTGATGCATTTATCTTCATTACTGTTATACTTTTATTGTGAAATGTCATAGTTTAGCATTTAGAAAGTGTCTGTCACATTAAATGTTTTTTCTTTGAATTTATTTTCCCCAATTTAATAATAAGATTGCAATACTTGTTCTGTTATTATTTTCATCTGCCCGCTATCTCTTTGCCCATCCTCAATTTTTAGCCTTTCTGAATCCCTTTTAAAAGCATGTCTCTAGCCGGGCGTGGTGGCGCACGCTTGTAATCCCAGCATCTGGGAGGCTGAGACTGGAGGATCCGGGTTCGCGGCCAGCCTCAGCTACCTAGTGAGGCCCTCCGCAACTTAGTGAGACCCGGTTTCAAAAATAAAGAATAAAAAATAGGGCTGGGGGTGTAGCTCGGAGATAGAATGCCCCTGAGTTCAATCCCCAGTACTGCAAAAAAAATAAATAAATAAAAGCATGTCTCTGATATGCAATGCATATTGGAGCTTACATTTTAAACTGAATTGAAAACCTTTCCTTTTTAAATATAAGTCATAGCCATAACATAGAATGTTGCCCATTCACATTTATTTGCCTATGCCCAGTATTTATACAATTGATACGCTCGGTCCTAACATTCTCATCATACCTGATGTAACCAATAACCGCGGGTATAATGTTCTATCTCTTGTGCTTTCTCTACGTGATGCAGTTTCTTTGCTTAGTTATGATTTAGTTTGTTTCAATATATAAGAAGTTTCTATTTTTGTTCTAGTGGTTACCCTTATACTTAATATCTTAAAAAAAATCCTTTATTCTCCTATGAACTTTTACTACCTGGTTTTCATGTTGTTGATGGAATCTTTGACCCCATCTGTTGTGTAGGCAGCCGTCACTGAGTGTAGTTTTGTTTTATATTCCTCTCTTTGGTTACCTCCCATTGAGTAGCTGGCAAAGTGTGATATCTACGTATTACTCTCTTATCTTATTCACACACTAATTGAGATCTATAATTAAATAGGTCCATTTGTCCAAGAGTCTCCACTCATCTCCTGGTTGGATAAAGTTAATTGTCTAAATAGTTCCTTTGGAAGGCCTTCTGGGTCCATATTCCCTCCTTTCTTTCATGTTTAAAGCTCCCTTAGATCTCTGATTCTCAAAGGATTGCTTTGCTGGGTATAAAATCTTTGAGCTGCATGAAGATGCTGCTCCATCTGTGCTTTGCTTTCTTTGTAAGTTACTTTTAGGAAAGCTAACAACTGTCTAAATCTCTTACCTCTCCAAGTTATTTTATCTATATGTTTGTAGGCTAGCAGAGTATTTTTCCAGTGCTTCTTTAAGGCTTAAAATTCAGTTTTAGCATTATGATGTGGTCTCTTCCACTTTATGGTTGAATGTTTGGGGTCATTTCCATCAATTGAACTATTCTGGTTCTCATTTTCATTTTTCTTCTTTTCAGTACTTTCCTACAGATGAAGACTGCTTGCACCTGCACTGTTGGAGGTGGCTTATGTGACTTTTTAGCTCAAGAGTCTCCTCTTCTGTCAGTGTAGCATAGTGCAGTTTCTTTTTGGTTGGCTTGTAGGGAAAGGGTGAGAGGAGAAGATTTATTTCATCATCATCATCATCATCATTATTTTTGTTATTATTATTTGCACTGGGGATTGAGCCCAGGGACATTCTACCACTCAGTTACACCTGCAGTACTGTTTTTTTATTATTATTATTTTGAAACAGGGTCTCACTAATTTGTTGAGGGCCTCACTAAGTTGCTAAGGCTGGCCTCAAACCTGCAATCCTTCTGTCTCAGCCTCCCAAGTAGTAGGCTTATAGGCATGCACCATCATTCCCAGCTTTTTATTATTATTATTATTATTTTATTTTTTTGCAGTACTGGGGATTGAACTCAGGGGCATTCTACCTCCAAGCTATACCCCCAGGCCTATTTTTTTTTATTCTTTATTTTGAAACCGAGTCTCACTAAATTGCAGAGTGCCTCACTAGGTAGCTGAGGCTGTCCTCGAACCCGGATCCTCCGGTCTCAGCCTCCCGAATGCTGGGATTACAAGCGTGCACCACCATGCCCGGCTCTTATTTTTTGTTTTGCAGGATCAATGCCAAACGTTCACTTCTTTCTTCCTTCCCTGCACACTCTCTGAAGAGTGCCTGCCCCCTCCCCCTCCCTGCTCTCCCTGGAAAGCTCCTTTGGAGGCCCAGGCCCACCTCTAAAGCCCTCCCCTCTGGTCAATGACCTGGTCTATCCAGTTCCTTTTCGGCATTTTTTCACAGGATGTATTTTTCTTTCCTAGATAATGTTGGTTTAATCCTAGCCCTCTGTTTTCAACCTCTCTCTTCATGTGGCATTTGGACCCGATCCCTCCCTTGCTCTCTACAAAAGCTTCGAGTGGGAACTTAAGCAACAGCTTCACTGCAAACTCCTGTATAGTTTTCTATATACAGTTGATTTGGCATTTACAGTGTGTCTGTCTTCTAGCCAGGCTACAGATGGGGGTTTTGTGTGGTTTTCTTTGCTCTTCTTGTTGATTCGTTTTGATTTTGGAGGATGCATGGGGAGATGCAGAAGTTCCTGTCCACGCTGACCTTGGCTGCCGGAAGACCCTTCCACAGCATTTGGAGAGATTGCCTGTGGTCGTATCAATTTCAAGTACAACAGCGACTCGAGTCCGTTATTAACGAGGCTTTTCATGCTAATTGTACACAAATGAGTCTTGAGGACATGCTTGAAAGGGATGCTCTTGCCAAGGTTAAGTACCTCCCTGGCGAGCTGTTTACACCGGGACTCTGTGGAGCCGGCCCTGCTCGTGGACACCCAGCCGAGTGCTGGAGAGTTGGTCTCTGCAGTTAAGGCTGGGCCTCGGTGAGGTCTTTATTGTCGTAGCAAGTTGGAGGGAGGGGTGCGGGTGGGTTTCATGGCAGGAGTGTGAGTCATTCACCATTGTGTGTGTGTGTGTGTGTGTGTTGGTGTGTGTGTGCACATGGGCACGCAGGTGTTTATGAAGAGACTCACTGTGATGGTCTCAATGTCTGTGTCCCCCCAAGTCCACCTGCTGAGACCCCAATCCCCCTTTTGGCATTTGAAGATGGTGCCTTTGGGAGGTAATCAGATTTTAATTAGGTCACGAGGGTGGGGCCCCCAAATAGGATTAGAGCCTGTATGAGGAGAAGAGACTGGAGCTCCCTCTTTCTCAAGTCTGCAAGGACATCGTGAGAGGGCGGCCATCTGCAGCTGGGAAGCGGGCCCTCCCCAAGAGGGGCCAGCGGGTACCTGGATCTTCCACTTCTAGCCCCCAACCCATGAGAAGTAAATGTTTGCTGTTTCAGCCATTCAGTCTGCCATACTTTTTATGTAGCTTGAACTAAGACCCAATCCAACTGTATTATTATTATTTTTTTTTTTTTAGAGTTTTCATCTAGAGCTCAAAGCCTGAGTTTGACTCGGCCCTGTGTTGCTGGGGGGTGGGGGAGGGCGGTGTGCTGCCTGACTCTAAAGAACATTCTTGGAGTGAATGAATGACGTACCTTTGTTCTAAAATAGACCACCCCACCTATGGGTTATTATAGTAGATAAAACCTGGGTGCCTTGCTGAGAGGGAAGGCTCATAAAGTGCCTGTTTGGGGAGCCCAGAAGAACATCAGAGAGAGGCCGGGCACACGGGGAGCCCCTCCTCCTGCAGGCCGTCCCAACATGAGCTCCTGGAGGCTGGTCCAGCTGCCTCCCCAGTCACAGGGTAACCAGATCTCTGGGGAAAGCTTCAGACCCCTCCAGAGCAGGGGCAGGCACCTCAGACCATCTCTGGCAGGACTTGGCTGAAGTCTGAGCTGCCTTTTAAAAATGGGGGCCCATCTAGGCTGGGCTGGGCAGGGAGAAGAGAATTCCTTCGGTACCCATGGATCCAGCCTGTCCAATGGCAGCCCTAGTGCCCAGGGAGCAGCTGGGGATGGGAGTGAGCCGGCTCAAAGTCTCAGGTTCCAGGATCCGGGTGGCAACTCTCAGTCCCTCAGACTGGATGCCAAGGGCGTGTGTGTGTGTGTGTGTGTGTGTGTGTGTGTGTGTGTGTGTGTGTGTGTGTTTTGTGGTATTGGGGTTGAACCCAGGGGCATTCTATCTCTGAGCTACACCCTCAGCTCTATTTTATTTTTTATTTTGAAACAAGGTCTCACTAAGTTGCTGAGGTCTTTGCTAACTTACAAAACTAGCCCCAAACCTGTGATCCTCCTGTCTGAACCTCCTAAATACTGGGATTACAGGCGTGTGCCACCACGCCTGGCTCAACTGTAGGGTTTAGCCTCTCTCAGACCACAGGGCACAGGGCAGAAGCAGCCAAGAACAGAAGGACGTGGGGTGGGTCTCCGAGGAGAGCTTCCCAGTCGTTAGGGCCACCTCATCTCCTGCCTCCCAGACAGCAGCCAGGCGGCCTCCCGCCCCCCTTGTCTTGTCAGCAGCCAGCACCAGTGCACCCTTGCAGGGAATTCCTCCCGGAACCCATCAGGCGGGAGGGCCGGAGCCAGGAGGCGCCGAAAGCCTGCAGGCCCCGCGCAAATTGATGGCATGGTTTTCTCAGAATCCATCATGTGGAAAATTGGAGGCAGCTCAGGAAGGGCCGACTTCCGCCGGAGAAGCCGTGGCTGCCGGGAAATCCTCTGCGACAGGGTGATGCCGCCCGCCGTCTGTCCCCCAGAGCTTTATGATTCTGAAAATCTATAGACCAGACTTTCATTCGTGGCATTTATTCACTCGTTCATTCATTCACCCACCCACCCACACATTCAGTGAATATGACATTCTCCACCTGGTGTCCGAAAGTGCGCTCGATCCCGAGAACCAGACACAGACTTGGGGTTCCCGCCTCTGGGGAGCCGTGGAGAGCGGGGATGGTCCTCTGGCCTTTGGAAGGCAGTTCCTCTAGAACTGAACCTGATCAGTCTGGGTTAGCCGGTCAGTTTGGAGATAACTCTGGCTCTGGGGCGGATGCTGCTCTTTACGTCGTCTCAGGCTCAGGCCGACCGGGACACGTCGAGGCACACTTAGGTCTCTGGGATGGGGACGTGGGGGCACAGCGGAGGGCGAGGCCTTCGGGTCCAGGGAGGCCAGGGTGGGATCTCAGCTCTGTGACTCACTGGCTGTGGGATCAGGCTCAGGAAAACCTGCCAAGCTGTGGGTTTCTTGTTTTTTCTTAAAGTTATATTTTTGTGGTACTGGGAATTGAACCCAGGGACATTTACCTCCGAGCTACACCCCCTACCTAGCCCTTTTTATTTTCTTTTGTTTTTAAACAGGGTCTTTCTAGGTTACTGAGAGTCTCTTTACTTGCTGAGGCTGGTCTCAACCTGCGATCCTCCTGTCTCAGCCTCCCAAGTAGTAGGAACATAGGCATGTGCCACCACCACGCCTGGCTCAAGCTGTGGATTTCTCAGAAGTGGTTGGGGGGTCAATGATTCCTGCCTGGGACAGTGGAAAATCAATCAAGTAAAGGATTAGAGAAGTTTAAAACCATGGCCAAGAAAGCAATAACCCCTAGGTCCACCCAGAGTACATGCACATGGGCACACACACACACATACACACACACACAT
>PVLC010000538.1:106384-181384 GCA_004027655.1 Graphiurus murinus | reverse complement strand
CATCCATGCATCCACCCATCCATCCATCCATCCATCCATCCATCCATCCATCCACCCACCTATCCATCCACCCATCCATCCACCCATCCATGCATGCATCCATCCATCCACCCACCCACCCATCCATCTATCCATTTCTTGTTTCATTCACCCAGTGATTTATTGAACATTTCCTACACGTCTCTACTGAGCCTGCAGTAAACAAAGCAAGTTCAGTCTCTGCCCTCATGAAGCTTCCAGCCCTGCAGAAGATGGAGATGGTAACACAGGTGTGTGTGTGTGTGTGTGTGTGTGTGTGTAGGGAAGGAGGGAGGGAGGGAGAGAGAGAGAGAGAGAGAGAGAGAGAGAGACCGAACATGCTAGGCAGAGAGGGTAAGGGCTGCTTAGGAAATGCATATCAGCTCACCAAACATGGTCCCTAAGGCCAAGAAAACTTCAAGAGCAAGCACCTCTTTTTTTCTTGACCAGGTAGAAACTTGAGGCTTGAGACTGTGCTTTTTCTGTTTTGTTTTCTTTCTCTCTCTCTCTCTCTCTCTTTTTTTTTTTTTTTTGTTCTTTTAATGGTTCTGGGGATTGAACCCAGGGACATTTTGCCTCTGAACTACAACTCCAGCCAAGTTTTATTTTTTATTTTGAAACAGGATTTCCCTAAGATGCCAAGGCTGGTCTTGAACCTGCCAATCCTCCTGTATCAGCCTTCCAAGTACTGGGATTAGAGGTGTGTGCTACCATGCCTGCTGGCTGCTTTGCTTTAAAAAAAAAAAAACAATTGTCAAAACACTGTGCATGTGTGTGTGTGTGTGTGTAGTACTGGGGATTGAACCCAGGAGCATTCTCCTCTGAGCTATAACCCCAGCTTTTTTTGTTTTGTTTTGAAATAGAGTCTCACTAGGTAGCTGAAAATCTTGCTAAATTGCCGAGGCTGGCCTCTAATCTGTGATCCTCCTGTCTCAGTCTCCCAAGTACTGGGATTAGAGGTGTGTACCATCATGCCTGGCCAGAGGGTGTGCTTTTTAGGCCCTTAGGAAAAACAGTATGATCACAGGTAATCACACCCACCGCTTCTAGGAGGTATTTGGGTTACAAGGAGGAGTGAGTATGTGAAATGAATAGAAATGCAAAGTGATGGTTGGCAAACACTTGTTCAGCGGGTTCACCTGTGAAAGTGCCTCTGCCCAGCTTAGGTTTGCTCAGCAACCTTCCCGGCGCATGTTAACTCTGACCCCCTGTGAATAAGGAGCTTAGGAGCGCTCATCTCAGTTTTCACACAGCTCATGAATATGCAAGCCAGCTTCCTTTTAATCTCAAATCTTATTTTATTAGATGCATTTAAGTTTATTTATTAGATCTCAGTTTTTCACTGGAATCCATGGGAGATCTAATGAAGGCACCATCTCCTCCTCAGTGCCACTATTAAGGAGTTGGGTGAAAGATTCCAGAATGGCTGGGTCAGCCTAGAGGGACAGACAGCCAGCCTCTGTGTTTAGGATGACCACAGATAATCATAATTACAAACACTCCCACGTGTAATCATATGCACTTTGAGGTGGCAGAACTCCACAGCCACCCCCCCTTACCTGGAGGGAGGGGGCCAGCGCCCCACAGGGGAGGCCTAATGTCTCCTTGACCTCATTTTACTGCCAGAAGGACAGTGGGGTTAGTTGTTCAAGGTCAGGCTGTGAACCAGGGGCCGAGGCACTCCAGCAGCCGTTCCCTGGTTGGCCTGATGTGCGCCATGCTGCAGGCCCGGGTCCCAGCTGGTGGGGACGCTCCGGCCGCCGAGGGCTCAGCTTCTACCCCAAGGGAGTCGGGGAAGTCGGAAGCTGGCTGCATCTGAGCAGGTTGTGCTCATACTCAGCGAGAGCCAAGATAGGAGCTGTTTCCTAAAACTATTTCTTCCTTGCTAAAATTAAGGGTTTTCTTTAAAGGAAATCTGCTGTGTACTGGTTTTATTTTTAAACATCATCATCCTTTTGGACAGGAGCACAAAACCTGTGAGCTCTCCTGTCCCTGCAGGTCCGAGGAGTAGAGGGACGGGGCCTTTCTCCTGGGCTCCGTGGATGGTCAAGGGCAAGACTCTGGGATCGGCGAGGTACTGACCAGGCACCCCTGGGGTGGCAATGTTTGGGGGGTATGCCTCTCCCAGCCCAGCTGCCCAGGGCCCCGTGTGACAGCTTCTTCATGTCACTCGATGGACGGATGTCACCTGCCCACTCATGCTTACTTGCTGCCGCTCTATGCAGCTGCTGTGGTGAGACTTGGCTCACGTGAAGTACATCCTCATCTTCTGCGGCGCCCCCTCCCCCGGCCCCTCTGTGCATTTTCTCCTTGGCTGAGATGAGGTTGGAGGAGCGTCCAGGAGTGTCAGGAAGGAGCCAGAGATACCGGCTGGATAGGACACTGCAGACCGGTATAGTTCCTTGCTGACAGTCAAATCTCTCTTATTCTCCCCAAAGCCCACCCTCTGCCACCCCTCCCCAACAGCGTCCTGGGAGCTTTATCTCTCACCAGGAGTGGCGATTATTTGTCTAAAGCTTCAGATTTCTGGGGCTTGGACTTCTCTGTCCCTGGGGTGTGGTTCTGAGCATACTTGGGAAGGACCAGCCACCCATAAGGAGTGGCGAAGTGGGTCCCATATTGATGTCGATGATTATCACGGGGGAATGAGAGTGCCCCGAGATATTTAGCAGGATGTCTGGGCTTCACTTCTCTGCAGAGGTTTCTGCCTTAGCCAGCTTTTCATCACTGTGACAAATAGCTGAGATAAACGACTTAGAGGAGAACAGATTGATTTTTGGATCACGGTTTCAGAGGGTCAGTCCATGGTGGGCTGACTCCAGTCCTCTGGGCTGAAGTGAGGCAGAACATCACGGTGAAGGGTGTGGTGGAGGAGAGCTGTTCCGCTCATGGCAGAGAAGAAGGGAGAGAGAGAAAGAGGGAGGAGAGGGGTTGGAGGACAAGAAATACCCTTCTAGGGCGCACACCTCTTTCCCCCAAGTAGATCCCACCTCCTACAGATTCTGCCACCTCCTAATAGTCCATTCAAATATGAATTCATCAGTGGATTAACTCATTGATGAGATCAGAGTCCTCGTGATTCCATCACTGCCCCAAAGTCTCGCCTCTGAACGTCACTGCCTTGAGGACAGAGCCTTCAACCCATGAGGCTTTGGGGGACAGTCTGGATCCAGACCATATCAGCCTCTTGTCTGGAATAGGTCCAGGACATGTGACCACGGACTTTCGGCTGGCTCTGGTTTCTGAGAGCAGCATGCCTGTCTCACAACTCCTGCTTGTACTCTCCCCTGACCACAGCCACGTGTCCCCTGCTGGGAGGTGGTGAGTGACAGCAGTGCCCCTCACTAGCTTGAGTGCAGTCCCTCCACTACCCCTGCAGGGATCCTAATGCCCCCTATGAGGTTGTCCTGGGATTGCTGGACATAAGGAGCATGGCTCTTTCAGCCCAGGGCCGGCTCCATGGGGCCTTTGCTCCTTGCCTTCTCTTGTTTGGGGTTCAGTTGCTTCCACATACCAAAGGGGCGTTTTACTCAGCTCAGCAAAAACTTTCCTTCATATCCAACACCAAATTCTGGAGAACTCCCTTTTGGGGGGCCCACAGGCAGGGGATTTTTACAGTAAAGGGGAGAAACCCAGGATCCACAGCCTCCCTCACAATCCCTGCCTCACCTGCCTCACCACCTGCCTCTTGTGGATTTACAATCATCTGCTTACCCCTTGTAATTTCCACCTGCTGGCAGGTGGTTCCTGGCTGAAGCTGAGTGTCATTCACCTATGTGTCCCTAGGATTGGGACACAGATGCTCCAGAAATGCTTGCTGAATCAATGTAGTAATCATTCTTCCTTAATTTTATTTAAATTAACGTGTCTCTCTTTGACAAAGACTCGGTGAAGAACAGTCTACATCCTACTACACATTACCCGTCTCCAAATCCTTTGTAATCCTCTTCTCCAGAGATCGTAAGGGCCAACACTAGAGAACGCCACCCCCTGGACCTCTCTATACGCACATGTAGATATCTAGGCGCTGCTGGGTATATCATAATTTCACCCAAATGAAATGCTACTATACCCGCTACTTTGCAATTTGCTTAAAAAGAAATAACTGTGGAACACTTGACATGTCACTAGACACAGACGTGCACGTCTTCGCTGATCACTGTATTATTCGACTATGTGAACACACTGTGGTTTTTCTACCGAAGCAATTGGTGGGAGCAGTTTTTAGGTGTTTGCACACTTTCCCAGTCACGAGTAAGGCCATGGTGAACGTCACCCTGTGTGTCTGTGTCCCCCGATCACCCGTCCTTTCATAAACACTTTAGAGGACACTAACTCGCTTCTGTGAGCCCACCTTGTTGTAAATGTGAAGTTGCTTACACGTGGGCCAGTGATCCCGGGAGTGGTCTCATTTCCTAAAATGGGAGTGGTAACCCCTGACACCGGTGGGCATTGTGGAGTGACCGATGGCCGAGGAACCTCACAGTTCTCTCCGGCTCCAGCGAGACTGTACGCTGCTTGAAGACAGGAAGCCATTTCTTTCTGAGCCTTTCTGAATCATTTCATTCCTAACCCCCCTCCCTCCACCCCCAGGAATCCTTGCCTGGTGTCCTCACATAGTGGACACAGGATGGCCGCTGTGTGCCGGGAAAGAAGGGCCCAAGCTGGGAGCCCCGGGCCAAGAGTGCTTAGTCTCTTAAACCTGCCTAAGGTCATCGCTGGGTTTTTTACTCATCTTCTCCACCACTGAGCTCCTCTGCCCGGCAGTAAAACATCATTTTCTATTAAATGATATGTCTGACATTTACCAAATTTTTATGTGACAATTTAGAGGGAACTGGATGCGTTAAACAGCCTTATTAATATTGCAGCAGTAACATGATTAGGGGAGCATCCTGGCCATTAGGCCACGGGGCTCTGGTGTCCAGGCTCAGGAGAGGGAGCCTCAAAGGTCTCTGTTGACTAAACACCTTCAGCTCGACCCACGCTTGATTAATGAAAGTCAGAGGCGAATCCCCGTGATGCTGCAGCTCTGCAGAAGGAGGATGCTGTCAAGGGCTCTTTGAAAAGTCCGGATTCTGTGTTTCCATCTTGGGTGCATGGAGATTGATTGGGAGACATAATATCAAGGGGAATTTAAACAACCCAGAGAGCCTCCTTTGGCAGGGCGTGGGGTGGGCTTTCCTGGCACTCTGAAGGCTTGGTTGGTATCTGAGTCTCTGCATACCTCTTTACCACCTTCTAGGGAGGCGGCATGGTCAGAGCATGTGCCTGGAGTCACCTCCCTACCCGAGAACGAGAATGCTGGTATCACCATGATGGCTGTGTGGGCTTGGAAAAGCTGTCCAACCTCTCTGTGCCTTGGTAGCTTGTTCTACTTGGAGGAACGATAGTGTCCCCTACTGCATAGGTCACTGCAAGAGTCAAACAGCTCCTGGTACTCCTGCTGGATCTTTTATTTTATTTTTTCCTTTGGTGCTGGGAATCGGACCCAGGGGCATTCTATCTCTGAGCTAGATCCCCAGCCCTTTTTACTCTTCATTTTTTGAAACAGGGTCTCACTAAGTTGCTGAGGGCCTCACTAAATTGGTGAGGCCCGCCTTGAACCTGCAATTCTCCTGTTTCAGCCTTCCACCTTTTGAGATTACAGGTTCATGCCACTGTACCTGGCCTGCTGGCTCTTTATTGGGGTGGGGAGAGGCTCACATGGATCACCTCTGCCCTCAGCTCCAGTTAGGACCAGCTGGAAATATTTTCAGAGACTGAGGACACTCTTCCAGGTGTGCAGAAGACCAAGATAAAGGGACATGCTCCTACCCTCATCCCTCTTCCCTCTTCCCGCCCTCTGGGGAGGCAGTGCTGGAACTGAGTGATGCAGGGAGGCCCGGTATGGGGGACTCACAGCACGCTCTGGGGGGTCTAGGAGGTGACCTTGAACTCCACTCTGGGGAGGGGGAGGTGGTAGAGAGGTGTTTGAGATAAGCCTTGAGGAACCACATGGGGTTTTTGGACTTTGGCCAGGGGTTGAAATAGCAGCTTAATGATTCACAGCTGCCCTTTGGGGGCTCCGTGGGCTAAGACGATGTGTGCTGAGTGTCACCCAGGCCCGAGGACGCATTCTGCTGCTGGAGGGCTGGGTCACAGGGCTTCAGGGTAGCAAAGCAGGCTGAGCCTGGATGGGGGGATCTTGCATACCAGCCCTAAGAATCTCCTCTTCACAGATCGGGGTGTGTGGGAGGAAGGCCGCCCTGGAGCAGATGGGTGGGGGCCAGGGGCGGCACCCATGGAGCGCACGGGTGGTGGTGAGGCTGGCCCCAGGTGGGTGGCAGGAGGGCCTGGGACAGTGAAGGCAGGGAGGAGGGAGAGCAGGAGAGAGTACAGGGCCTTGTCCACGACCTCGGGGCTCCATCAGGCACCGGCAATGCCTCCTTGCACTCCCCTGCCCCCCATTTTGGTCCTCCTGGTCTGGCCTGCCCTGGCCCAGCAGGACTTCTCATGAGTCTGTGGAAACTTCAAGAACGGAGCCTCGGTTCTTGTGATGCTGGGTAAGCGAAAGCAAACCCGTGAGCACCTTGGTGCTGGGCTAGGAGGCAGGGATGGGGGCCATGCCAGCACCACACCGGGCCAGTGGGGGCTCCCTAAGGGGGCGAGAGGCCTGGAGGCAAGGAGGCGCTCGAATGGTTCAGAGGCAGGGGGTCAGCTCCCTAGGAACTCAGTGCCACTCCAATTGAATTCAGTGACAGAGTTTTCCTTTCTCTCTTATGAAACAAGACAGCACGTGCTTATTCTAGAAAGTCAAAATGCAGATGGGTAAGAGGAAGCGCACAGACCCCGTGCTGCTCCAGGTCACCGCCTGGGATTCATCGTTACTCTCATCCAAACACTTCTTTGGGGTGTTTTGAGAGGCCGATTGGGGCCCCAAAGCTCCAAAGAATGGCCTTTAGGCCTGGGTGGAGAATCCTAGCGGTCCTTTGACCTCAGGGACCCAGCTCAGGGTTTATGGCCCCCAAACAGCTGGGTCAAGGCAGCCGAAGTGTGTGAGTCTGTAGAGGACTCTTGAGCCGGTGCTGGGTGCCCGGAAAGTGGACCTGGGTCCCCCTCCCCACCTGGGGAGAGCGCTGCCCGGCCCGGCTCCTCTCCTGGCCCGGAGCTCTGGGTTGGAACGCCCCTCACCTTGTGGATGAGAAGTTGGGCTTTGGTTGCCTGCGTTCCTGGAAAACTAGAGAGGCCAATGGAAGAGCAGGGCAGGGAGCAGGGAGGAGGCTGGGGAGGGAGGAGGGAGAGAGTGTCTACGGGGGGGGGGGGGGCAGCTTCTCCGGGCCTGTGTCCTCTGCCCCCTGGGTCCTGCTCACCCCATGTCCGTGTCCTCCCCGCCTGAGCCAGTGTCTCCCACCCTGGGACGACCTGCTCTCTCCCTGTCCCTCCCTGGCCGCAAGTCTTTCTTGGGCAAGCTCCTGTCCTGCTTAGCTCCTGAATCTCTCTGCCTCGGCAGCCCCATCTGCACCAAAGGGCATCGCCCTGATTCTCGTGTTAATCCTGGCAGCAGTGGTCCCTGGAGTGGGCTGCTTAGGAGTGTGTGTGTGTGTGTGTGTGTGTGTGTTGGGGGGATTGTTGTCCTCAGCAACTTAGGGAGATGTTGTTTCTAAAGAAAAAAAAATTTAAAAAGGGCGGTGGCGGGGGAGGTAGCTTAGAGGTAAAAATGCCCCTGGGTTCAATGCTCAGTAGGATAAATAAATAAATAAATAAATAAGATTATTGCCAGGAGTGCTGGTGCATGCCTATAATCCCAGTACTTTAGGAGGCTGAGACAGGAGGATCACGGGTTCCAGGCCACCCACCCTCAGCAACTTAGTGAAACCCTGTTTCAAAATAAAAATAGAAAGGACTGGGGTTGTAGCTCCTTGGTAGAATATCTCTGGGTTCAATCCCCAGCACCCCCCCAAAAAAAAGGCTGGAGGTGAAGGCTGCAGCGTGGGGAGGGGGGGCATCGATGGCTCAGGGCTTTCCCGCCCAGGAGCCTGAGCCAGAGAGCCCAAGGAGGGGACGAGACTCCTCGGGCTGGGTGAAAGGCGGCGAGGTGCTGTCGGGACTCATGCAGGGCGCCTGGCAGCCAGGTGGGGAGGTGGCCCGGGGAGCTGGGACCTGCAGCTTCCAGAGGCCTGTCCTGTCATGTTGCAAATGGCTCCTTCCTGAGTTCGGAATCACTCAGTCCCCAGCCCGCTGTGGGCAGAGAGGACACAGGACAGAGGGCCCTTGGGAGCCTGGGAGGTAGCAGGGGAAATAGGAGCCATCCTTGTGTCCCTTGGCACCTGTGAGTGACAGGAGGAGGCAGGCCCAGTCACGTGACAAGAGGGCTCCTAATCAGGGTGCAGTTGAGCCGGCACATTGAGTCAGAGTCCCTAGGGCGCCCCCACCCCCGAGTGGCTCAAGTGGTCCTGGGGGCTCGCCACCTCCATCCTTTGGTGGTGGAAGTTTGGAAATGGCCAAAGCCATCTAGGCCAGGCCAGGGAGGAAGTGTGGGCAGGAGAGAGGGCAGTAGACAGGCTGCCGGGGCATAATTTGGGTCTGGTGCGACCCTGATCCTGACCTGTGTTCAGCTAACATGTGTGTGCCCTGAGATTTTTCAAAGTCCCTGTATGACTCTGGGGTAATGAGATGCTGGGGGCAGTGAAAGGTCCCCTCTACGTCAGACAGACCTGAGCGAAGTCCAGGTCCCCGGCAGCCCTGCACCCCGGAGCTGCTGCCCAGCCTCCAGATCCAGGGGTCTCCTCCCCTGTGGAATCTACTAGAACTTGCCTGATGGGCTTGTGAGATGAAAGGAGGGGTTCTCTGACCCGGTGGTGATGCTAGGAGTGGGATCAGCCCAGCCCCCCAAATGTCATGGTGGGGATACCCAGCAGCCAGGGGAGCACACGGCAGGGGCCCACCATCGAGGGGAGGATCATGGGTTTTGTTCTCCCAATGGGGGTGAACCCAGGTCCCGGCCCACTTCCTGAACCCAGCGTCCTTTAGCCCTGTGGCTACAGCCTTAGAGGACACAGTGTGGCCAGCCAGCAGATGCAGGGATGGCCACCTGGACCTCCGCCCTGAGGGACTGAGCGGGGCAGCCCGCCTGGACGGCCGTGCCGAGCATGTGTCTCGCCATGGCGTCCGCTGGGGCAGGGCTCTCGGCCGGTTCCCCGCCGCTGGGAGCAGCAGATGTGCTGATTGCTTTGGAACCAGGAGCGTGATTTTGCCTGAGTGCCTTTGTATGTTTTGCACTAAATATAAAGAAAGTTACTAGACCAAACAATTCTATTTTAATGCACAGAAGTCCTATCTTGGGCTGTCCTCTTTGTAGTCCTCATCTGCTATTTTATGAGTCTGTTTGTTGATTGACCTGTTTCCTCCTTGGACTGTAAGCTTTCTGAGGACCAGATCAGAGATGGCCCTGTGGCACCGTGTCCCCGGTGTCCACAGCAGTGCCTGGCCTTTAGGACTCACAGGACGGGCGGTGGGTGGGGGGGGGGGAGGGAGCAAGACCTTTCTTGCTCTACCTGGCGAGGACCCTGCCTAACGTTTACGTAGCTTCTTCCTTTACAGTGGTGCTCTGCTCATCTGTCTCTTAACAGTTATGGATTATGGAGAAGAAGAACAAAGCCCATTAAGAGGTTCCCCTACATTTGATTTGAGGAAGTTTTCATCAGAACGGCTCCATTTATTGGCCTTTAGCGGATAGCTGTATTCCCGTCTTACAAAATGAATATTGCCTGTCTCCTTGAGAAAAATTGATTTCATCCAGGAAGGAGAATAGCAGACTCCCTCCTCCTCCTCCTCCTCCTCCTCCTCCTCCTCCTCCTCCGCCTCCTCTTCCTCTTCCTCCTCCTCTCCCTCCTCCTCCTTTTCTTCTTCATCTTCTCCTTTTTATTTTTTTTCTCCTCCCACTGAGACAGAATTTATCTCTGAAGGAGGTGGAGGAAACAGGAATAATTGGACCAGAAGCTAATTCCCCTGGATTCATTGTCCCGAAGTCTCCCACCAGAACGTGGGAAGCTGGCCTTGAACTGCATGCTAACGATAAATGACAGCTTCAACAGCTCCTCGCATTGAGATGTTTAGTCCTTCCTGCGAGGAGATGACACATTAATTTTCCCTCCAATTTACATTGGATTATTAATAACATATCAGCGTGGGGAGATGACAAGCGAGGACCACGGAGGCTCCCTTGAGGAGACGCAGGCTCCGGCCGGAGGAGATGGTGGCGGGGTTTAACCTGAACCAGATGCTCCTGGTTCTCCCTAGGCTGGGGCTCTGCTAGCCTGTTTCTTTATAAGAGAAGCCACCAAGTCCATAATACATATACACACATACATGCACGCACTTTTATCGATGCATTGTAATCATACATCATAAAAGAGGCTCAGCGTGGGAGGACCACACGTGCACACACACTTGGTGTGTCTAGCCAGATAGCCAGAGCCCGCCCCGCTGCCTTCCCCTCCCGTCCCTGTTGCTGAGATGGGTGTTGATCACTCCCTCTATGGACAAGCATTCTTTGCACTATTTCCTTCATCTACTCTCCAGTTTCTTGATGACTTCACTCATGTGACAAAAGTGCAAGTTAGACAGGTGGAAGGAGCTGAGGAACAAGCCACAGCCGGGGGGTCAGGCAAGCCAAGGCCAAGCGGCCATCCCCCAGCCTGCGGCTCTGCTTAGAACCCGGGGCTCCCCAGGCCCTGAGGGGGAAGTGCAGAATCCTCTGGGGCTCCCTGAAGCCCACCATCTGGCCTTTGCGGAGATGCTATTCTCTTTTCTTTTGGGGGGAGACATGCTATCACTATTCTTCTTTTTTTTTTATGGTCCTGGGGATTGAACCCAGGGGCATCTACCTCCAGGCTACACCCCCAGTCTTTTTTATCTTTTATTTTGAAACGATCTCGCTAACTTGCTGAGGCTGGTCTTGAACCTGTGACCCCCTGTCTTAACCTCCCAAGTACTGGGCTTATAGGTCACCTTGCCCAGCCTTACCCTTTTATTTGCCCGACTTTTACTGTCTTCCATCTTTTAACCTGAACGTCACTTTTACAGGGGGCCTACCCCTGGTGCCCCATCTAGATGCAGACTGGAGGGTGCCTTGTCATGCGTCTTAAGCTTTTTTTTTTTTTTTTTTGCACTGGCCAGAGCTGCATTGTGGGAGTTATTTTCAGTTGTTACTTTTTGCCTTCCTTTCCCTCCTCCGGGGGCTCCAGGGCCTGCACAGGGCGGGCGGGGCTCTAGAGTTATGCCCTACCCTCCACAAGAGGCAGGACTCCGCGGCACCCAGAGCACCCTACACAAATGCCTGGCCCGTGATAGCTGCTCAATAAATATTAACTGAATAAATCACCGAATGTCATAATAGAACTTGAAGCTGAGCCCCTGGGAGCTGTAGGAACGGAGCCGTTAATGAATCCCTCCGGACTCGCTCTGGACGGATTCCTGGTCATTACCAGCTCTGGCTCCAGACGGGGAGACTTTTCTTTCCCGTGACCTCCAGCGACAATTTAAATGAACAGAACTGTGGTGCGCAGCCTGCATTTAATGATCCTTGGGAAACGCACATTGGCTTTTGCTGCCGAGTTCTGGAAGCCCTAGCTGCCCCTGCCTCAGTTCCCCACGGAGACTTCTGGTCTTGGAGCTGAGCCAGCGTCTAGGTACCCTGACCCGGGGGTTGGTTGGCCTTCCACAGAGACTTCAGCCATGAGTCAACAAGATTGACTTCGTGAAGCACCAGCCACTCGGTGCTGCTACCAGCCGTCTTTCTTTTTATTCTGAAAAAATGCAAACCCCCACATGGCACCCTCAAAGCTCTTGGGCGCTGCGGCTACTTGGGGCCTGCTCATGGAAAACAGCCGGGGCAGACACAGTCACAGGGGGCTTCTAGGCCCATGAATCTACCCAGTCGTTTGCTCCCTGATAAGAAAGCCTCTTTTACGATTTTCAATTTGCCCTTATTTTAATGAAAAGGAGCCGGGGTTGGACCGCCCAAGAAGGGGCTAATCAAATAAAGCAAATTGGTGTTACCTTCTCCTCATCCGTATTATTTCTATGGCTCCAGCTGGAATTTATTATGAAAAGCAATTGGTTCTCCTATCTGGCAGATTGCAGCCCGGGCCGAGCCTGACAGCCCTTTCTTTGCTATCGTTCCATAAATAGCCCGGAGTGGCCGGCTGGGGAGACGACACCAGTACCGGTGATCAGCTTTCTGGCTCCTTATCCCCCGAGTCGTGAGCACCCTTATAAACAAGTCAGGAGAAGATGGCGGGTGGCGGGTTAATAAACCGGCCCCTTCCCGGGAGATCCAGGCTGTGGCGGTGGCTTCTCTGGGTTCTGTCTCGTTGTCCCATCAACCTTGCGGTGCGCCTCCATCAATTACCACTCTCGCTGGGCTTGTGTGAGAGGAGATAAGCGGAGGAGACATTCCTTTCCCGGCTCTTTCCCTCCCCTTGAGCAAAAGGAAGAACCATGGGAACCATTTAAAGCAGGCTCAGGCCGTCCTTCCTTTATACGAAGCTGTCTGCCGTGGGTGACCCTGATGTGCCGTGGGTTGTTGCTCTGGAAGAGGAAGAGGAGGTGGCTGGGGTGCCCAGGGGATTTGCAGCCAGGCCTCAGGAAGAGGGGCAGGAGGTGATTCCCGGGTTCTGCCCTTTACCAGCTGTGTGACCTTGGGAAAGTATCCGTCCTTCTCTGGGCTCCAAATCGTCTCATCTGCAAAACGAGGACACCGCTGAAGTTCCTGTGGGGTTAAAATGAGACCTGGGTGTCAAGGGCTCTACCCCGCGTCTAGCACTTGGCAAGGGCTTCGTAAATGGCAGCTCTTCTTGTCACCGTAGTTGTCATTTGGGTCCAGGCCACCTCCTGCTCATGGCACATTTAAATCAGGCCATTCCGTGTTGGAAAGATCGGGAGGAAAGTGCAGGTGCGTAAAGTATGTCTGCTGCAATTAGGCCTGGCAGTTCCCATTTTCTACCTGCCCACTGGAACGGAGATTTAGCGCTGGCCTCGGGAACGGCATTATCCTGCTCTAGCACGCCGCGGCTTGGGCCCTGTCATAGGGACCCGCGTCACATCTGGGGCCGGGGCCTGCCGGCAGTTGGAATGGCACAGGCCGCTTTTTCCTCTGGCCAGGCCCTGCCGTGTGCCTGCCACCCACGCAGGGACGGGACCAAAGGTGCAGAAAGAAAAGGAGGGGCCACCCCTGGGTTGGGGTTCCCGCTGGGAAAAGGAGAAATCTTTGAGATGTTTGCTGTTTGAAGCCATCTGGATGCTGTTGATGGAGTCCCACCGGGAGCCGGCACGCCGTGTGTTCTTGAAGGGCTGTTGGGAGGGCCGGATCTTAGGAATTCGGTGGAGCCGTGGTGGCCTCCAGGCCAGCGCAGGGGGAGGGACTGGTGGGGCGCCGTGCGCAGGTGTGCAGGTGTCTGGAGTCATGGGCCGGGTCTCTGTCATCCGCACGGAGGAAGGGGATGGCCGTTGAGGTTCTGGAAAGGATCCGCTAGTGACAGAGAAAGTGGGGGCTCTGGGGAGAGGGACTATGAGTCAGACCTGTTTGGGGCACATTGGCTTCCCAAGTTAGACATGGCGAAGAATGGCCAGGCTTCCTTTCGTAGGATTAATCTCATCTTGGATTCACCTCCTCCCCACACCCAGTTATTCCATAATTTCCTATTTAATACATACACACAAAATCCTCAAGGACACAAGGAAGATCCTCTGATCTTCCGATGTTAATGGTCTTGTATCTACTGCCTACCTTGAAAAAGATATCAGGCCTTACACTGGGTGAGCAGGTGAGCCTCAGGTGTTCAGGGCCGGCGCCTCCCGTGGTGGCCGCCCACCAGTCCTTCCGCCATTGCTCCTGCAGGGGGGACCCGCAGAAGGGGGCCAAGTCCATTATCCTCCTAGCACGAGGCACGTGCACTGTATGTGAGGCAGCATGGCAGGCAGCTCACATTCATCACGCCAGAGAAAACCGAGGAGTTCGCTCAAGGTCACGCAGCTCCTAAGGAGCTGAGCCAAGATTTAAGACGCTGCCGAGATCCCACTCCGAGTCCCATGACCAGCTTCTTTTTAGAAACACTTTATTATGGAAGGTTTCAAACGCTCGCAAATGTAGACAGACTAGCATAATGAACTCCCGTGCCCACAGCCACCGTTGACTGTGGTCAGTGCTTGGCCAGGCGAGTGTTGTCCATGCACTCCCATCCGGCCCCCCTCAGAGATGATTCTGAGGCACACATCAGACACTGGAACTCATCAGTAAATCAGTCTCTCTCTCTCTCTCTCTCTCTCTCTCTGTCTCTTTCTCTCTCTCTCCTCTCTTCTCTCTTCTCTCTTCTCTTTTTCTCTGTATGTGTGTGTGGTACCAAGGATGGCACCCAGGGGCACTCTATCTCTGATTTATATTCCTGGCCCTATTTAATCTTTTCTTTTGAAACAGGATCTCCCTAAATTGCAGAGGCAGGCCTGGAAACTGCAATCCTCCTGTCTTAGCATCCCAGCTACTGGGATTATAGGCATATGTCACCATGGTTGGTTTAAAAATAATATATATGTGTGTGTGTGTGTGTGTGTGTGTGTGTGTATACATTAAAAGATAAAGTGAGTCTAACTTTCAAGAGCCAGGTGTGGTGGTGCATGCTTGTAATCCCAGTACTTGGGAGACTGAGACAGGAGGATCTGGGTTTTCGGTCAGCCTCAGCTACTTAGTGAGGCCCTCCGCAACTTAGTAAGACCCTGTTTCAAAATAAAGAATAAAAAATAGGGCTGGGGGTGTAGCTCGGAGGTAGAATGCCCCTGGGTTCGATCCCCAGTACTGAAAAAAAAAAAAGAGGAGTAACTTTCACTACAGTGATCACTCAAAATTAATAATTTAAAATTTTAAATATCATTAAATATCTGGTCACTGTTCAAACTTCTCTGTACACACACACACGCACACACACACACACACACACACACACACTTTTATTTTTACAGTGTCTTTGGGTCAGTCAGTATCTAAATAAGGCCCACATGTTACAACTGGTTGCTGTATTTGCGTGTCTTTTTTAGTCTTCGGTGTACTAATTCCAGCACTCTCCTGCTCTCTTTCTCTTCTGTACTTATTCTTTCTCAGAAGCTGGCTGAAGAGGCCAGGTCATTTGTCCTGTAGTTTTCTATGGTCTGATTTCGCCAACAATTCCCCCCGTGGTGTTCTTTATCATATCCCAGTGCCCTCTGGAGAATCTTATAGAGTGGAGATTAGGGCAAGAGGTCTAATTTCAAGATCAGTTCTTTTTTTTTTTTTTAACAGAAAAATGTACTCCCATCAGGACACACTTAATAGGGGGTCATCTTCTCTGGCAACGCCAGCTGTTGTTGCTGACCTGGGCCCAGATCCGTTCATTCCTTGAGATTACAAGAGGGTGGTACTTTACCGCTCTCATTTCTTCCTCACTCATTGGCCAGCGCACTTTGATGGACTAACTCCTCTTTCCTCCTATTTGGTAACTCAAAGGGATGGTTTGTATAAGGGAAGGTGGGATGAATATCCGATTCAACCTCCCACCTTTTTTTTCCCCTTAAGTTTTCAAAATAATATGTGGGGTCACTAGCATCCTCAAACAGGAAGAAATTTGTTTTTTGTTTGTTTTTGCATCCTTCTGAACCCGTGGAGTTAAATATATTTAATGTGTGTTAGTCTATTGTAGTTCTTATTGATGCTCCAATTAGACCTATCTTTGGTCACTGGGAGCTTCTTCAAGTGGGTTCATGGTTTTTAAAGTTTTTAAAATGGCTAACATTATACTCAATGGTTAAAGACTGATGCTTTCCTGTTAAATGAGGAAAAAGGCAAGATATTTATCCTTACCACCTCTGTTCAACATTGTCCTGGAGGTTCTAGCCAGTACGATCAAGCAAGAAAAAGAAATAAAGGCATCTACAGTGGACAGGAGGAAGTGAAACTGTTTTTATTTATAGGTTACTTGACTATATATGTAGAAAATCTTAAATAATCTATATAAATCTGAGCTGGGTGTCGTGGCGCATGCCTGTAATCCCAGCATTTGGGAGGTTGAGACAGGAGGATCTGGGTTCGTGGCCAGCCTCAGCTGCTTAATGAAGCCCTCCACAACTTAGTGAGACCCTGTTTCAAAATAAAGAGTAAAAAAAATAGAGCTGGGGCTGTAGGTCGGAGGTAGAATGCCCCCAGGTTCCACCCTCAGTACCACACACACACACACACACACACACACAAAGAATCTATATAAATCTGTAGTAGAACTAATAAGTTTCATAGACTTTTATGCTACAAGATTAGTATAAAATCTATTGTATTTCAGTACAATAGAAATGAACAATGCAAAGATGCAACTAAAATAATTCCATTCACAAATAGCATCAAAGAATAAAGTACGTAGAATAAATTTAATTTATAAATTACAATACCTGTACATCGAAAACCATAAAGTCTTACTGAGAGAAATTAAAGATTTACATAGGCAGAAAGACATCTCCTCTTCATAGAATTAAAAAGACTGGAACATTAAACATAGAATTAAAAAGACTCAGTGTTGTTAAGATAGCAATTCTCTCCAATTTTATTTTCTAGATTTAATGCAACTCCTATCAAATCCCAACAGTCTTCCCACCCCCCACCCCCACCCAAGAAGTTGTCAATTGCATCTTAAAATGCATATGGAAATACAAAGGACTTTGAATAGCCAAAAATTTTTGTAAAAGAACACAGTTGGAGGGTTCAGAGTTCCTAGTTTTAAAACTTGCTAGAAAGTTACAATAATCAAGAAGTGGTATTAGCACAAGGATGGACAGTGGAAAAGAACATAAAATCCAAAAATAATGCCTTGTGGTTGTGGTCAATATATTTTTTTCAACAAAAGCACAAACGCAACTCAATGGAGAGTATCATAGGGGGAAATGATAGGCTTTTTCTTTTTTAAAAAATAAGTTGTAGAGCCAGGTGTAATGGCGCATGCTTGTAATCCCAGGACTTGGGAGGCTGAGACTGGAGGATCCAGGTTCGTGGCCAGCCTCAACTACTTAGTGAGGCACTCCTCAACTTAGTGAGACCTCGTTTCAAAATAAAGAATAAAAAAAAAGAAGACTGGGAGTGTAGTGCAGAAGTAGAGTGACCCTGGGCTCAATCCCCTGTACCACAAAAATAAATAAATAAATAAATAAATAAATAATAAAAATAAGTCATAGTTGGGTACGGTGGCATATGCCTGTAATCCCAGTACTTGGGAGACTGAGATAGGAGGATCACAAGTTTGAGGCTAGCCTCAGCAACTTAAATAAGACCTTATTGCAAAATGGAAATTAATAAGGTATAGGAATATATTTCAGTGGTAGGGCATCTCTGGGTTCAATCCCTAGTACCATAAAAAAGTAAATAAATGGTACTGGGACAATTGGGTATCCACATGGCAAAAATCAACTTAGACCTTTACCTCACACTATATACATGTAAGCGCACGTGTGTGCGCACACATGCAAAAGGAATCACAGATCTAAAGATAAGAGTTAAAAATATAAAACTCTTAGCAGAAACCATCAGAAGATTTTTGTGACCCTGGGTTAGACAAAATATTCTTAAGACCCTAAAAACATTATCTCTAAAAGAAAAAAAAAATGGTAACTTGGACTTTGCCAAATTGAAAACATTTTGCTTTTTCAAAGTAACCGTTAAAAGAAGAAAAGGCAAATCATAGACTTGGAGAAAGTATTTGCCGATCATGTCTGATAAAGTACTCCTATTTAGATTTTTCCGTAAGGAACTCTTACAACTCAAAAATGAGAAGACAAGTGACTCAATTAAAGATGGGCAAAAGATTCAAATAGACATTTCACCAAAGAAATGATATGAATAGCTAATAAGGACATGAAAAGAAACTCAACATCATTAGTCATTAGGAAATGCAAATTAAAACCACCACACACCCACTAGGGTGGCTGAGATCCAACAGACAGACAATGCCAAGTGTTAGGGAAGATGAGAAGGAATCCGATCCCTCTACATTTCTGGTGGGAAAGCAAAATGGTGCAGCCACTCCGGAAAGGTTTAGCATTTTTATTTTTATGTAGTAATCTGATGTATCTGCCTTTCACGTGTTGTCACTGAATCACACACCTTCTTTCAGGTTATGGAGGAATCTTCTAGATTCTCCTAGAGTGTGTATGAGTTTTGTTTATTGCGTGGAAATCTCTGGTTTGGTTACAATGGACGCTGCTGTAGGGTGGAGAGGTGGCTTCAGTATCACCTTTTTCCATATTCATAGCCAGAGATCCTAATATCACTTATTAAAAAGTTGATCCCCTTGCCCTCCGACTTGAGATACCTTGTTTATTGGACATACTCAATTTGTACATGTAACTGGGAATGTTTCTGGAGTTCTGTTCTATGGGTCTAGTTATTCATGTGTCAAGACCATAGTTTTAAAATATGGAGATTTTATAGTATGTGCCAATAGCTGGGAGGGCTAGCCTCTATACCTTGGTCATCTCCACTGGAGTTTATCCAGGTATTCCTGGTGTTTTGTTTCTTCCTTCCAAATAAACTTATAATAATATTTTGTAGATACAGAATCAAAAATTCTGATGGTATTCTCATTGCCATTATATCGTGTGTGTGTGTGTGTGTGTGTGTGTGTATGTGTGTGTGTGTGTGTGTGTGTGTGTGTGTGAAGATTGAACCCAAGGGCATTTTACCTCTGAGCTAAACCCCTAACCCCTTTTTTGTGTACGTGTGAAACAGGGTCTCACTAGGTTGCTAAGAGTCTACTGAGTGACTGGGGCTGTCCTTGAACCTATCTCAGTCTCCCAAGTACTGGGATTACAGGCGTGTGCCACCCTACCTAGCCATTACATCACATTAATAACTTTGGGAAGGTTCACATTTTTATGATCTTAAGACTACCTAGCCAAGACTCGTTATATTTTTGCATATATCAAGACCTGCTTCTTTGTCTTTTAGAAGACTTTTATAATAGTTTTTTTTTTTCTCTTTAGGTTTTGGGAATTTCTTGTTAAGTTTATGCCTAGGGATTTGTCTTTTTCTCTATAGTAAATAGATCATCTGTCTATCTATCTGTCTGTCTGTCTGTCTATCTATCTATCTATCATCTGTCATTAATAGCTTATATCTTAATTTCTACCTGCTTCTTTATTATTATCATTTGTAGTAGGTTTCTGCTGTTCCCATGATCTCTCTGCCCCACTGCACGGCGCGTTGCTGGGTTTGCTAGTTTTGTCTTAGATGAAAGGGTTACTCGGCCGGCAGCCTCCTGTTAGAACGGAGCTTCCTGTTGTCACAGTTCTCCTTGATATTCCTCTGCACGGCTGTGGCAGGGACTTGGGAACTTCCCCGAGGCTCTCTGAGGCTGGCGCCCTCCTGGCGTGGCTTCTGCCAGAAGGAGATAGCTGATCTGAGAGTGAGCAGTTTATCTAAGAGACAATCCCAGGGAACAGCAGTGCAGAGGTGAACCAGGAAAAGGAGGGGTACGGATAAAGCTCCACCCCATACTGCTGAAAGTCACCACTGGGAGCAGCTGGAGCTTACCACCAGAGGGGAGTGCTGAGGTCATGGAGAGCAGCCAGAGTTACCCTGACCCGGGGGCGGGGAAGCCCAGGATAGCTCCAAAGTTACCCTGACCCAGGGACAGGGAGGCACAGGATAGCCCCAGAGTTACCCCAACCCCAGAACAGAGAAGCCCAGGATAGCCCCAGAGTTACCCCAACCACAGGGTGGGGAAGCCCAGGATAGCCTGAGAGTTACCCCAACCATGGAGTGGGGAAGCCCAGGATAGCCCCAGAGTTACCCCAACCCCAGGACAGGGAAGCCCAGGATAGCCCCAGAGTAACCCCAACCCCAAAACAGGGAAGCCCAGGATAGCCCTAGAGTTACCCTAACTCCAGGACAGGGAAGCGCAAGATAGCCCCCAAATTACCCCAACCACAGGACAGGGAAGCTCACAATAGTCTCAGAATTATCCCTTTCACAGGGTGGGGAACCCTGGACTCCACTCACCACACCCCTGTCCCACTGTGACGGTGCTTTCAGGGCATGATGGTCACCCAATCAGCAGAGCCGACCCGCGACTCAGACCCAGACTGGCCCGCAGTCCACGCCCAGCCAGCAGCCTCCGGTGGCTCGAGTCAGGCCCACCCAGGGTCTGCTGCTGGACACTTCAGCTGGAAAGACTGACTATGTGCTAGGAATGGGGGTTGATGTGTAAATGGAAGATAAAGCCCCCAAACATATAGATGGTAGATACAGGTGCAGGTGCATGTGATGCGCTCCGCAGGCACCAGGCGCACAGTAGGTGCAACATTAGCAGATCGCACCTACTGTGCGCCTGTGGGTTGATGTGTAAATGGAAGAAAAAACCCCCAAACATATAGATGATAGATACAGGTGCAGGTGCATGTGATGCGCTCCGCAGGCACCAGGCGCACAGTAGGTGCGACATTAGCAGATTGCAGGGGTCACATGCCTCCTCCTTGCAGTCCCCGTTCTCCCACCTGTGACACATTCCCGTTTCCTGGCTCCTCAGGCGTGTGCTACCTAGATTGTCAAGGATCAGAGCCCTGCACCGGCCCGGCCTCCTGTGCTCAGCCCACCTGGGTCCTCCCGGAGCTGCCCCTGGTGTCCTTCTGTCCTTCTCACCTTGACTGCTTTCCCGCCAGCCCCGACTCACTATGGCTGCACCCTGGGAGGGCAGGGCAGCTCACTGACTTGGCCTTGGGGGCCACATGGGTCCTTCTGCACCCCGTCTCTTTCCGCCTTGTCTTTCTCAGGCCTGGCGCTGTAGTGAGGACCTCCCCATCATGCAGGGTGGAGGTGACTTTTAGCAGAACAGGATTAGTGGACCACACACTGCCACGTTGCTCATTATCACAGGTTAAAATGACAATTCCATTTATTAAGGGCGTTTTAGTTGGACACTAATGTTCCCTGCGGGATGTGTCCTGCTTTCAGTGTCAGACGTCAGGGCCATTCTCAGACGCCAAAGGGCAGGTCAGCAGAGGAAGATGGTCTCCTCGGGTGGGCACAGTTGTCATTCCGACTGTGCACGTGGCAGTGTTTTGGGGAGTCCCCTCTCTCTGGACATCGCATTTAGGAAACAGTTGGTCTGAAGATGCTGCCGAGGTCCATTGACCACATTTAGACAGGTTAGAGGCAAGCGGGGTTAATATCGGGTCTTCAGCACATGGATCTATTTTTTAACCGGGGGCATCCCGCAACACTCCCATGGCGTCTTCCTCCTTCCTTGGAGAGGTCAAGGTACCAGAGAGCCTGTCTGTTTGATCGGGTGCATATCTTTGCTTTTTCCCCAAGGCAGCAGCTGCAAGCACAGTAGTTGGACCTCAGGGGCTTTCTAGGGGGGGCCTTTTGGGGGACTGGAGGACTCATAGCATGCCGAAGATTCGGTGCTAGAGCAGGCCAAGGCAGAAGGAGGCAGGCGTAGGAAGGAGCCTCCTCTCTATGCCTACCTGCCGTTTAGAAATGGAAACCAAGTATAAGTTTTTCAACTCAGACTTGTAAGCGCAGACGGGTACCGTCAGGTGACAACATTGTGACAAGTCTGCGGTGCTGTTTCCTGATGGTTTGAGTTGGCGGCGCAGGCTCAGGGAGGAAACCAGCACTGACACACACCAATTGTGTCCTGTGTCGGGGAGGCAATGAAGTGCGGGGGTCGCTGTGGAAAGTCTATAATTTCTGATGGAATTGCTGCTGCTCCATCGTCACCACATTGCAGCTGAATGACACAGCCAGGCTGGGCGGGCACTGCAATTAGCCGCAGTCACCCTGGCGTGCTTTTTTTTTTTTTTTTTTTTTTCCTTTTCTCCCTCCAGACAATGGAATATTAAGCCATCAATAGCCAATGTTCGGTGCCCGTTTGTGAAATGGCCCCGTGGTTCAAAGGAAAAAGGCGAGCGAGAGGTGGGGGCCCAGGTGCAGGGAGGACGGCTGACGTATGGTTCCTTTACCTCGGCTGGAGCAGAGAGACATATCAGCCCGTGTGCATCCCAAGAACCCACTCCATTTGCCTTATTTGTGTAAAGAGCTCTCTCACTCCGGCGGAGAGTGAGATGGAATGCCGGCCGGCCGCGTGCTCGCTGAATCGTGGGCATTGCCGCACCGAGCGCTCCAGTGCAGGGTGACGGAGCCAGCCACGGGGCAGTGGGTACTGGCTGGAAGGCTCGGTCCAACCAGTGCTGGGTGTGGCTTGCCACCACACTTGTCCTCAGCTGCCAGACTGCTCAGCCCTCTTGGGATTTCCACCCCCCAAATATGTGACCATTGCAACTACGGATATACATGTAATAAGCCTCCGCTCTCTGTTGCCGATGTGGGTTTTCTTTTGGGTTCCTTTTGTTTGTTCTTTTCAAACGTCATGAGCACGGCTGTGCTACTCTTAGCATTTAGCAAAGGGGCAACTATTTTCCTAAGATACCGTGGCCATGGACTGGCTAGCTGAGCGTGCCTGGCATTATCTGAGGCCTCTGACATGGGAGGCCCAAATGAGAAGGCATCAGGTACTTGGCTTGCTTGGGGAGGAGGGCGCGGGATGCTCTTCCGTATCTACCAGTAATCTAAATGCAGGCAATGAATCAAAAGCATTTGGCCTCGGCAGCTAGCTCTTCCATTGGTCTGTTCTTAACATACTCATCTAGCGCCTGCGTTAAACTTATTTATTTCCTAATGCTGGGTGATGGATTAAAAGATGTGTAGAAAATCCTTCTACAAGAGATAAGATATTGCAGGCTGCCACGGCACCCCCGGCTCTTTTGCCTTTCTCTCTCTCTCTCTGTTTTGCCCACTTTTCAGCGTAGAGCTCGGGCCCCAGCATCGTATATCCTGATTAGTTTGTGGATATTACTAAGGGGATGTTTTTTAAGCCTATCATTGACACATTTAATTCATTAGGTACCAAATCCACAAGCAAATTTTGGCTGGCCATAAAACACGGTTAATCCAGGGAACTGCTATAAAAGGTGAAAAATTATGTTCCCGCAAATGTGGAATATTGCTTTTTCTGTAGAGACTTTTACCGGTCTGTGCTATCTTTCGTCGTAAATTTTCCTTCTGCTTGGTTCTCTCGGTAACTTAACCGTTTGTTGTTTCCAGACCACAGAACGGCTCAATGATTCTCTACAACAGGAAGAAAGTGAAGTACAGGAAAGATGGGTATTGCTGGAAAAAGAGAAAAGATGGGAAAACGACCAGAGAGGACCACATGAAGCTCAAGGTCCAGGGAGTGGAGGTAAAGAGCAGAAAAGGCCTTCCCGTCCCCAAATGTCATTGCCGGGCTCTACCGGACAATAGAATTGCTTGGGAGTCATTGGGTGCCCGTCACCTCTGTCAGAAGAACTTGTGTTTGCCAAGGCCCTGGCGCTAGCTTTCGTGTCTCTGCCTTCTTACCCAATTGGTCTCCATTTGCGTCTCCATGGCCGGTGAAACGGGATGTAGCTCCAGCACTCTTGTTCCTAGGAGATCAGGGGCGAATAGATGGGGGTCTGCCAGGCGCCTGCAGAATTGCTCATTGTACTTGTCACAGAAGAGCTCTGGCTGCATTGAGACTTCACGTGTGTCATGCAAGGGAGAGGCAGCATGAGAATCCCCCCTCTTGAGGCCCCCCCCGGTCTCCTCTGTCAAGTGTGCGGATCCCCCCAGAACTGGGTTTCACCCCCTCCATGAATAGACCTTCCCCTCCCTCTGGGTGTTTCAGCTTTGGTAGAGGTTAAAGGTCATCAGGGGGTACCACAAGGTGTGCATGGTTCTTACAGGGCTGGGACAGAGGTGGTATGTGCACAGATGTCACGGGATCTAGGGGGCCCTGGATGCAGCTTGGTTTTCTTGCTCTTTGTCTCTCTATTGGGGGCAACCGTGGAGATACGCCCTCACTCCTGATACTCGGCATTTGAGAGCCCGAGCCAGGTGTTACAGTGGGCAGAGGCGAGGGTGTGAACTTACCGATCCTGCTGAGAGCCTTCTCCAAGGATGGCCGCCAGGGCCTTGCGCCAGAGCAGAGAAGCCAGCTGTGACCCACTCGGTGTTTCCGACTGGGCAAAGACAGGCGTCCTATCTGTTGGCGTGTGGAGTTTCTAGCTGGGTAACGAGGACCAGAAACCCACTGGGTTCCATGGGTCGTCCTTCCACACTGACGTCTTTGGTGACACACTTTGTCATTGTGATTTTTTCCTGGATCCTTCATGTGTACTTATGGCTGTTAAAAATAGCATCAAGTGCCTTTTATTATATTACCCCCCCACACCAGAGAGAGAGAGATAACTTGTTTTATGCGCATGTGTGTGGCTTTTTTTTTTTTTTTTTTTTTTTACGCCCAATAACAATGCTTTATGATGATGAACAAGGAAAAGCCCCGATCCGAGAAATTCCAGTTCCCTTCTCCTCTCCCATGCTCAGGCTTTGCACAGCATGATTTAATTGACTGCATGGAACATTAAAATGCAGATTATCCAAACATACTTCTCTGGACCTACCTCGAGGACGGTGGCCAGCGATTGCACAAATATATTGGCTGTGGTCACAAGGGGCGAGGGAATGGGGGGAGAGGGGGGCTTTGCTCTTTTCAGAAGGACCCTCATCTCCCACCATGGAAGAATAGGTAGAAAGTGAGGGGATGCATGGGTGGGACCAAGAGGAAGGAGGCTGCTCCAGTTGGGACCCGCAGGGCCTGCAGGAATCCACGCTAAAACCATGGCAGACAGCCTTCCTGCCCGTAGGCCTCTGGTATATTTCATCTTTAGTAATACGTAAATCAGGAACTTGTGGTTGTAAGTAACAGCAGGGTGGAATTCATCCTCAACAGTGGCTCAGAAGCCCAGGGAGGGGGAAAAAAAAAAAGCCACAGTGTTCATTTTCTTCCCTCGTGTTATAAATTAGGATTGTCACCGGATGGAATCAGAGTGATTGATGGCTATTTTTAGGCCATATTTATGTTTGGAGTTATTTGTGGCTCTCACGCTTGCAGGCCCCTTGGAATGCAGAGGAAGGGAAGCGTGCAGGCTGGCCCCGGTGTGCAGGGCTTTTGGGGCACGCATGGCCCCGCAGGCAGAGGGAGCAGGAGCTGGCTGGAGAAGTCTTGGCCAGGGCACCAGGAGCTTGGCTTCCAGGTGCTTCGAGAGGGAAGCCATGTAGGCTGCGCTTTGCCTGGTGGCCTCTCCCTCCTGCTCAGGGAATTGTTCCACCGAGCTGGGACAATTGTCCCAACTATTGGCTGTGTACCTCCTTTGGCAAGGCTGTGTGTTGTCTGCTGTCTACAGAGAAAGCAGCAGCCCCATTCTCTGTCCCCATGAACTTATGGTCAGGCTGAGGAGACAGCTCTGTCTATGCACAAAGGTCATCAATTGTGTGAGAAGTATACAAGTCTGAGGTTTCAGGGTGAGTGTCCAGGGGGTGTGCAGTAGGCTTTATTGATGGGAGATGCTTCCTGGGGGAGGCGGGATATAGGCTAAGCTCTTAAAGCTGGGGGTTTGCGTGTGCTCATGGGTGTGGATGTGTATCTTATACATTGCTTTATAGCTTACCTTTTCCACGTAATATTAGGGGCTGAGCTGCATCTGTGTTGCTATTTAGATCTCTTTCTTCCTGTTTAACAGTTCTATAGTATTCCACTGCATAAATCCTTGAGCTGTTCCCCTATCCCGTGGACTTTTAGATGCCTCCCAGATTGTTAGCATTACAAACATTAATGCTTCGATAAACATCCTTATACGTGTCTTCTTGTGTACATAGGCCCAAAATTGCTGGGCTGTAAGGCATGACTGTTCTCAGTTTTGCGAGGCACTGCCAAATTGTTCCTAAGCGACTGTGCTAATCACATGCCCACCGGCACCGGAAATCGTCATTTCCCCCATACCCTCTTGCCCACTGATGGATGAGAGGTGACACCCCATCCCGTTTGAATTTCGAGTGTTTCTTAATTAGTAGTGGAGATGGGTGCCTTCATTTACCAATGGAAGTCTTTTGCAGGGAAGGCTCTACCATGATTTGCATTTTCAAAAAACCCTGAAGAAGGATTTGCCAGGCACAATCAGCACCCCTCCCCCAACCTCCCCATCTTCTCCTGCCTTAGCTCTGATCTGCACCCCAGCTGGGAGGCCCAGTGGGCACTCTTTCCCACATGCAAAATTGCAGTGGGGTATACATGGGACTCTCCCAGTCTGGACCCTAGTTCCTCCCTCAGTGGATTCGATCAGGTGGTTCCCATGGATGATACCTATGTCATGCCAGGTGTGGTGCCTACCGGCTGCCCTTGTGCCACCTGAGGCGGACAGCCTCGCGGGGTCTTGGAGCTATGATTCTTCTACCTCCCCAGCTGTTTTCCTCAGTTAAAGGGCATGGTAAAGATATTTGGATCTACCATTTAACGTATCACTTGCTATAAACCTTCCCTCAGGCCAGGAAAACCCCAGCCCTGTTCATGGCCCATGGACCAGTTCAGCGGGGTAGTTGCCTTTGTTCTCCGAGGCGGGGGCCCTTGGTACACATTGATTTTCTCAGCCAGACACAGGATAGGGCAGTGCTTTTGAAGCTGACGAGCTGTTAGGTCCATGATTAGTTGTCTTGTCTGCGAGCCAGGGAGAAGCTAGCTCGATACGGTTTCCAGGATGAAAGGGGTTGGCATGGAGGAGCGGGAAGGTGGTTGCTAGGTCGATGCCGGGCTCCAGTGGGTGCTGCTCCCGGGGGAGTCCTGTCCCTCCTGTCTAAGCCACACAGCAGAAGGGTTTTCCTCTGAGAGCAAAGAGCAATTCTGAAGCATTGCTATACCTCCAGAACCAGCACGGCCAGGGGTCACGTGTTCCAGGTGAAGTCAGCCAGAGGTGAGGCTGAGGCTGGTCTCTAGACGGTGCTGGAAAATTCCTTCCAAGTTTGCAGCCCTTTTCTCTCGCCCTAGCAGCTGCAGAGCTGGCCTGTGTCTCCCGGAAGTGCCAGGGTATCTCAGAAGCCAGGCTGGCTCCTGGCTCCCCCCTCCCCTCTTCTTTGCTGCTGGGTCCCCACAACAGACAAGAGTCACCATTCTACCACAGGGGCAGTCATAGGCCAACAAACCTCCTACAAACTCGGCATATTGTCTCATCTGGTCCTCATAAAAATGTCTATTTAAAGTACATAGTATTATACCCATTTTATACGTGAAGAGGTTGGATCTCAGAGAGGGTTTCTCTTGTCCCATCTCATGCTATAAATCAAGCAGAGCTAGGACTGGCCCAGGGTCTGCTTGGCTCTGAAACTTACGCTCTTGCCCTTAGACCAGTTGCTCTTGGCCCTGGGGTGGGATCTGCAGCTTTGGGGGACCAAGTTGGCCCACATTTATTGAGCACATACCCATCATTCATCAGCCAGTCACTGGGGGCTTTCTATCCCCCAGCACTGTTGAGAATGCAGGGTTCCAAAAAAGAACTTGTGGTCTCCGATCTCCTGGGGAGACAGAAAATCAAGCCCGTGCTTGGATGTGGATTTTGAGACTGCATGGGAAGAACTGCAAGTCCCCGTGCGGCATACAGAGGAGGGATACCTATGACAGGTGTGGCCTTAAGAAGTGACATAGAAGCTGGGCGTGGTGGCGCACGCTTGTAATCCCAGCATTCGGGAGGCTGAGACCGGAGGATCCAGGTTCGCGGCCAGCCTCAGCTACCTAGTGAGGCACTCCGCAACTTAGTGAGACCTGGCTTCAAAATAAAGAATTAAAAAAATTGGGCTGGGGGTATAGCTCAGAGGTAGAATGCCCCTGGGTTCAATCCCCAGTACCGCAAAAAAAAAAAAAAAAAAAAAAAAGAAGTGACATAGACGGGAGGAAGCAGGGCATGATGGGAGCCACTTTGGTGCCAAGGTAGGGATGGGAAGTACTGGTGAGCGATGACAGAGTCTGCTGAAAAATGACTTGTGTGACAGTTAGCAACAGGTGGCAGTTGTGTGGCCCGCACGACCTGCTGCCCACTGAGCCCGATCCACCCAGGGAAGAAACTCACCAGCCTGCACCACCCTCAGGCAGAAATGCTTACCCATCAATCACCCCCACCTAGAATTTTCAGACAGGGCGAGAAAGTTCAGTTTTGCTGACGACCTGTTCGGGCCGCCTCGATAAGAATGAGGAGTTCCTTTGACTTCTCCATTAGTGTCTGCAGGCTAGCAGCCCACCATTAGCAGCAACAGCAGAGGTTATGTTTTGAGACTTGGCCTCATTAGGATGATGTTCTTTATTGGAGTACTTAGGGCACATTTTTTTTTTAAAAAAAAGCACCTCTTTTAAAAGTAGGAATGATATTGTAGTTACTGCATTAGGAATTAACAGGGCATGAAATCAGTATCCGCCTCATGGCAATGCCCGATCATTCCAACGCTGCTTGCAGCCATAAGATAAATAGGTATCTTGCTTGCAGAGGATGGGAAATGTTTTAAATAGCCAGCCACGAGCGTGTACGGTGCCCACATCAAGTTTAGAGAACAGCGATGAGTAGATAAAGAAGAGGTGAGTTGGCTAATGAAATGACTGAGCGGCAGCCACCCGCAGGGGCAGGCTGCCCGCCGCCCTGGCGCGTGTTTCACTCAGAGATGTGGTTTTGACTTTCGGCGGAGGATTGTGTGTCTCAAACATGGAGGTTCTGTTTCCCTCGTAGCCCTTCAGACTCGCCGTGGGCCTCCTGTGTTCCTTGTTCAGAACCTGTGTCTTCCTGTGTCTCGGTCCAGACTGTCTTAGCCTTATGATTTCTGGTTCTTCCAGCCTCTTTCTCTGAGCTTCTCCAGCCAGAAGTAACTGTTTCCCCGCCCGCCTGCATCATTGTAGCTTTGCACCTATGCCTTTGCTTTGACTGTTATTAACCGGTTGTTTGGTGCAACAAAGGCACGAAGGCGTATTGAGTATTGGTATCTTCCCAGTACTGGAAAGCCTGTATCCAGTGTCTAGATACCAGGTAACTTGTTAAGTGCAGGGTGCAGAGAGGGAAATAAGAGGACACAGAAACCAAACTGGGTCGTGTGGATATGCTATGGTAGCTGTCAAGTGGCCAGCTTATTAATGAAGGTTTCAGAGTGGTCGCGTGAACTTGATTTCGAGGGCTCTGGACTAGGATCAGGGGACCTCACTCTGAGCAGGGAGGTCTGCTGAAGTCTGAAAGCTGTCACAGCTACCACCTCACCCAAGCTTCGTCCACGCTGCTGTTCAGTCCTGGCAGACTTTTATCCTCATGGGCTGCAGGTCTGGGACGTGAGCCCAGGTCTTCTGTTCTGTTCCCGGGCTGCCTCTCCCATCCGGCTCTGGGCGCTGGTGGCTAAGGGCCCTCGCTTCATGACCTCTCCAGTCAAGGGAGTCTGTCTGTTCAGCGGTACCTCGGGGAATCTCAATCATCCACATTTTTGTACAGCATCATTCTAGTATGCAAACAAGTAAAAAACTTCACTTGCTGTTACCTGGCCGTGTTTTGGTAGAATCTACTCAGCAGATGCATACCCTTTCCTCCACTTCTAATTACTTCGTTTCCCTGGTGACATGCCCCTACCCAATTCAATAATTAAAATTTTAGCTAATAAATAACATTAAGTTGGCGATGTTTTCAAGCCCCAGAAGCAGCTCTTCCTGTTTATACTCTACTGAGTGCACACAGCCTGGTAGGGAGGTGGTTTTGCTTCTCCTCTGTCTTAGTCTGCTGAGGGTTGCTATAATAAAATGCCAGAGACCGGGAAGCTTACACAACAACCCTTCTCCCTCTTGGTTCTGGAGCCTGCAAGCCCGAGATTGAGGTGCAGATGGATTCTGTGGTGTCTGCTGAGGACCCCCTTCCTGGCTCAGAGGTGTTCCCTCCTCCCTGTGTCCTAGGCTCCACCTTCATGACCTCAGCACCTTCTAAAGGCCCCACCTCCTAAGGCTGCCGCATTGAAGGTTAATTTCCAACATGTAAATTTGGAGGCCCGTAAGTACTCGGTGTACAGCACCTTCTTCCCTCACTTCAGCCAAATAGCAAGGTCAACACCGAAGGCGCCATCACTTAAAGAGCTTCTGCTGAATCCCTGGTCGTGCGCTGGTCCATTTCTGCAAATCATCTCGTTCAGGGACGTGGCAATGTCGCTACTGAGTAGGGACCATGGCTGCCCCCATTTTTATGACTTTATATTTTAAAAGTACTTAAGAGTACTTTAATTAGAAATAAAGGCAATGGGATTACCTTTCGGGTTCTAACTGTACCCACGAGAGAAGTCACGCACATCCCTCACTTAAATGACAAAACAAAACCTTAAGTCACCTTGCTACTGAGATTTCTGACAGGAAGGAGTAAAGCCAAGCTATGCTGAGAACAGAAACCTGAAATTCTGAGCTTGAACGTAATTGCTTGGTTAGATATCTGAGTTTTTCAAGCTCCTATCCCCATTTTATCCAGGGAATGTAAGAAGACACGACAGGTGGGGGCTGGTCCCAAAATATCCTGGACCCCCTGTATAACCCGCTGCCACCCCTTAGCTGTGGTTTGACCCGAGTCACTTTGGAGCCTTTTCTTTTCCCATGTGACCCTTCACTTAGGGGTGACAGGTACTCCCTACGTGAGCTGCTCGTTGCTAAGCCTTGGAACTTCTGGGACACGCTCTCTGTGGCTGTGATGGACTGTGTGCACTCTGGCCCTGTGAAGGGCTGCCAGGCTTAGCATGTGTAATACACACACACGTACACACACACTTACACACACACACACACACACACACACACTAGGGGGAATACAAGATTCCCTGGTAGATGTCAACTTCAGATAAACACTGGGTACTTTTTAGGATAAGTATGTCCCATGCCATATTGGGACACGCTTATACTAAAACAGCACCCACTGTTCATCTGACCTTACCTTGCACAGGCCTTCTGCAGTTTATCTGACCACAAGAGCACTTTCCCATGAGTCTCTGCAGATGGAGGCTTGTCTGCCTTAGGTTGTGGTCTCGTGAAGTGCATGAGTTTGCTTCACATGCATTATTGACACAGGAACCAGAGACAATAGGAAGGATGCTGGCCACAGCTAGGGAGAAGGGGTCTGGGCAGCGTGCCAGGGAGCCCATGTGCTGCCAGGGCTGGGGCCCTTTTGCTCCCTCTGAAAAACGAGTCTTGGGTGTTTCTCAACTCCAAAGCCTGGCCTTCTGGAAGCCCGGGTGTGGCGCTCTTTGAAGAACACCGGCCCGCGCCAATGGTGTTAGAGAAACTTGTTAGTAAAAGCCATGCAGGGAGGACCTTGAAGAAAACATGGTTCTGGTTTCTGCCTGCCTTCGCTCTCTGCCAGATGACAACAGGTAAAACGTTTTGTAATGTCCTTCTTCAAACCTGACCTGTGCCTTGGTGAGCTAGGGACTCCCCATGAAGGTAGAGCAGTACGGTATCAACCGGATGTGCAGAACTTGTGTTTAATCCCTGCAACGGCCCCTTCCCATCATTGCAGATCAGCCCACAAGGACATGCATGGGAATTTTATCATATTCGATGATGACATTAAGCCTTGAGTACCACTGTCAAACTCGCCAAGGGTGGCTTTCTGCCTAGAGCCCCTCCTACAGCAGGCATGGAGTGAAGTGTTACTGGGAGCGGTACTCTCATTTTATGACCTCATCCAGAGGTGGTTGGGCATGTGTTTTAAGACTGTGATATATATATATTTACCAAGGAGATATATACATATCGCTATATATACACACACACACACACACTTGGTAAATGACCAGATGTGACTGTTTGCATCGGGTGAAGGATAACTCTAGCTTTCACTGGACTGAATCATTAACAGTTGCATCTTTTGATCCCCTAGTATTGTTAAGGAAATTTGCTCCTGCTATGGGTGGCTGAGGCTTGTGTCTGGATAGACACCCATGCTGCTTTAACTCGAATCTCCAGCCTCATCCTAGGGGAGTGGCACTTCAGGTGACACGGGTTGGTCACCCACAGAGGAGAGGGTCTGGAAACGAATTCAGCCACGTCACCCTCTCAAAGTGCTTCCCAAACCACAGGGGAATCGAGGTGCAGGTGACGGGCTACTGTGGAGTAAGGGAGAGAATCGTTACTGAGCAAATTAAAGAGGGAACAGGTGCCCGCCACAGTGGTGCACACCTGTAATCCCAGAACTTGGGAGACTGAGACAGGAGGATGACAGGTTTGAGTCCAGGCTCAGAAGGTTAGCAAGAACTTATTTCAAAAGAGAAAAAAAAAAAAGGGCTGGGGGTGCAGCTCAGAGGTAGAATGTCCTGGGTTCAATCCCCAGTACCCAAAACAAAACCCCCAAAGGAAACAAAAACAAAAACCCAGGCGGCAGGTGCTCTGGCAGGTCGCTTGATGGCCCCTGGCTTTGGTCTCTGGTTCTCCGCTGCGTGGTTGTTTGGGTTTCTGGCTGTTGAGCCTCCCAGGTTTGCCCTCCCTTGATGCAATGCCAGAACTGTGCATAGGAAGCGAGTGACTTTCAAGGAGCAGCGTCCTTCTGCTCTTGGAGCTCTTCTTGGACAGGGGAAATGATCTTCCGTTTTCCTCCTTATGCTTCTTAATTCCAACTCCAGGTAGGGCACTGTGCCTTCAGGGACCGCCTTCCTTGCTGTTGCAAATGCCTCCTGCCCCACTCCTGCACCAAAGCCGGTAGTTGCTCCCAAATCTCCTCCTTGGAGGTTTGAGGTTTCCTAGGGCCGCTCACCTGACTTACCTGCCCCTGAATTTGGAAAGAATTAACACATGTTACTTACTGCACCTGTTTATTAAAATTTAAGAAAAAAATGTCAAAAGGAACATTTCATGAGATGATTTGACAATTCGTGACTGGACTCCCAGCACCTTTGACAAATATCTCATGGAAATCCTGATTACATGGCTCGAGGCTGTCACCTCCTCATTCTGCCCTTGGCCACACAGGGTGGAGAACAGCAGGTCCTTGCTTTCCTAGTTCCTCCAGGCAGGGACCCGACCTGTCTTTTCACCCCAATAGCGAGTGCTTGGCACGGTGCTTGGTACTCATTCGGTGCCCAGTAAACATTTTTTTGAGTGAATAAATATATTTAATAAACATTTTTTAAGTGAATACATGGACTTTTCCTGTAAAGGGCCACACTAAACAGTTTTGGTTTGGTGACCAGATGGTCTGTTATAACAATTCAAGTCTGCTCTTGTGACACAAAAGCAACCATGGAAGATAGTCAAGGAATGGGCGTGGCTGTGTTCCAATAAAACTTTATTTACAAAGACAGGCAGTGGGCCAGATTCAGAGCTGGGTTACAGTTTGCCCCTCCCTGTTTTAGATGATGATGGCAGTTTTTGGGAGGAGTGGGGTGCTGTGGGAGCAGGCGAGGGCTTGTGGGGTACGACTGAGGACTTGCAAGAAGGCTCTCAGTCGGAGCACTGGTGTGTCTGTCACTCTTGTCTGCAGCCTGATGCTGTTATGCTGGTCACCCTAGCTCAGATTTCTGCAGCGAGTTAATGCTATTATTCACAATATACCTGGGAGGCCAGGGTTTCTCCTTTTTCTTTATTTTTAGTGACAAAATGTCCACATGGCGTAGGCTTATTTGTCTCACTCTAAGTTATCCTCAGCCTGAAAAAGGCAATATCTCTGGCAAAGGACGGGTTGAAAGTGGGAAATGTCCTGTGTGTCTGGGGGAGCCTCGGGCTCTGCTGCGCTGCCCGGTGGGAGTACCAGCCGCACTCAGCGACGCTCTCGGTGCCCCTGTCCGGTGGAGCCGCTGAGCCAGCAGTGCGTGGTCTTGCGAGATGAGGGGGTTAAGGGACAGGGATGTCACAGAGGAGGGGAAGGTGAGCCACCTGCCTCTTCAGGCTTGATGAGCTTTGCAAGGAGCCCAAGTTGGACAGACGGAGCAAGATAACGGGCATGAAGAGGGGTGCAGATTATCTGTCCCTGTTCAAGTACTTCATGGCAGCATGGGGGAACTGCAGAACCTCCCTTTCATTCCTTTCATTTCCACATGGCTTTTTGATGGAGGCAAGAGGTAGACATTTGTTATGCAAGTGCAAAAGCTGTCGACTCTTCGCGAATTGATTATTTAGAATTTGTTTTATTAAATATTCTAGGTAGCGCATGATAAACGGAACCTCTGCTGGCGTGCAACTTAATGATTCATATATCTGTGGTGGTGATAAAGAGATCAAAGATTGGGTTTGCCATTTCAGAGGAAGAATATGGATTATTATTAGATCTGCAATGGGCCTCTGGAGGAGCTTCCTTAAGGGAACACATGTATCAATAATTTCTCCTCTATGCAAGAATTCTAATGTTTCACTTACGGGGACATAAATTCCACAGCAAGTAGCAGTGGGCTTTCCCTCCCTTTGGTTCCTTACATTCTTCACTCATCGATGATGTTTTTATCCTGAACTCAGTATATTGCATTCATAATTCTTTAATCTCCACGCTCTGTTTCTAACTTTTAACTCTGAAAAGCTCTGCTGAGGTCTCTGTTCTCTCTCTGCGCCAGAGATGCTCACTGAGACCAAGAGAGCGTGTTCGCTTGTGGTCCTTTTTGCACGAAAGGTCATATAAAATGTAAGCTCTTGCTAGGTGTGGTGACACACATCCGTAATCCCGTTACTTTTGTGACAGGAGGATTGTAGGTTTGAGGACAGCTTCAGCAACTTAGCGAGACTGTCAGCAACCTAGTGAGACCTTGTTTCAAAACAAAACAAAAAAACCCAAAAATAAATAAATAAATAAAAATAAGGTAGAGGGTATAATTCGAAGGTAGAATGTCCCTGGGTTCAATCCCCAGTAGCAAAATAATAATATTATAATAATATTATAATAATAATAACAACAAGAACAACAGCAACAACAACTTCTTGGAGAACGCTGGTTAGATTCAGGACACCCATGAGCATAAGGCCAGCTCATAGGATGTAGGATGTTACCCCAAGTCAGTCTCCCAAACAATGGGGCAGCTGAGCTCATCTAGAGAGTCAAGGCCAAGGCCAACAGGTCAGAACACTTTGCTTCCCTGTCTCCATTCCCAGGGCACACGGAGCCAGGCGCACGCTAGCGGTTGCTGTTGAACGTAGCCCAGCACCTCAGGACAGATTGTGCTCTCTGGTGATGTTTAGTGATAGGTGCCATGATTCCCACTTTACAGTGACTTGTCTGTTGACCTGGGCTTAAAAAACAAACAAAAAAAACCCCTCCATGACTTCTTTTTCTTTCCAAAATATTAGATGTTGCATACTGTAATCTGTTCCATAGGACACAGATTACACCAAATTAGGAAACCCAAGACTCCACTTCTTTCCCCCAAGATTCCTCTCCATCCCTGCACCTGCTGCAGAGATGCCTACTCCTTCTACGTGGCGTGATGCTCGATGCTGACGTTTTGCTTAAATAACCAATCGTGTGCCTCTGTATGTGGAGTTGGACCTAGTTGTCAGTACAATGCCAAGTAAAGCATAATTTCCCCAAACAGAGCACCCTGAGCCACTCAGCAGCGACTTCTTAGACAGAATCTCCTCGACTTCCACATGCCTCGTCAGTCCACGAGGAAGTGAGTTTTGCTACTGACCTTTAATTCTTTAATTGCTGTGACATCGTTGCAAGAGCCTTAAATTACAGCCCCCACCTAAGGGTGGGCATAACAAGGCTGCCCCGGTCCCTTTACGGCCAGCGAGCTGCTTTGCGTGGTTCTGTTCTCATTGGATCCATTTGTTTCCCCTCCCCTTAAAGGGGGGTCGGTTTGGGTGACGACACCACTCCCCTGGGGTTTGCAGTTTCTGAATGGCTACATGAGTATTTGGAGGGCTGGCATTCCCCAGCTTCCGGTGCTCCATGGAGGTTGGTGGTTCCACCCACGATGGAGCAGAGACTTGTGCCGCCGGGCGCCCTTGACCTTGGCACTGGGGTTGAGTGCCAGCCGCCTCGTTCCCACCGCAGAACCCATCACGTGTGCCTCTTTCTGGAAGGCGATTGCATAACCTTATTGAAGCCGCTTCTCTCCCCAATTAACGGATACTTTCTGACACAATATGAAATGTTTGGAAACGACATGCAACACAGTGTCTTGGCCACATATATATTTTTTTCTTTCTTTCTTTTTTTTTTTTTTTTTCCTTTCACAACACCTGGCAATAAAATTCTCAGGCTAAATACCAGACGATCGCGTTCTTCATTATGTAGAGCGACTTCGTCTATAACTTTTTTTAAGCTCTCCAGATGGAAGCATGGTATAAATGTGGAGAGGCTGAGAAGGGAAATGAAAATAAATGCACTAAGAAATAAAGAATCTGGTTTTTTTTTATATATATACTTTCCTTTGCAAATAGCGTTCGCAATGACATATTGTGAATGGACTGAATTATAACAAAAACCAGAAATGAAACAGAGCTCGGGGGTAGGAAGAGCAATTGTTACACTTACTTTAACTGATATAATGCAGAGCAACGCTTTTTACACTCAATTAGTTTGCACATTGTGTTGGACACAAACCAGAATGTAGAACATTTTGGGGTTTTGTTTTTACATGATTAAGGGAGATGAGATGAAATAAATTCCGTAAATTACCCTCCGTTCCCTTTTCGGTCTGAGATGTTTGTGTTTTGTTTTTTCCTTACCCCCGATGAGGAGTGACTGAGCCTCAGGGTGGAGGGGGTGCACCTCCACTCCCAAACAATAGGTTCCTCCCAAAGACCGATGGGTTTTCTTCTTCCGTCATCTTTTGCCCCATATACGAGGTTTTGACTCAGCATCATGCGCCCGCGGCTGATGTTTTCCCCTACTTGGTGTTTCGATCGCCAGGCAAGGGGAGCAGGGCCCACAGAGGCCAACCGATGTCAGCCAGCATTTAGACAGCAGAAGCATTTCCAAGGCTGTATATTTCAACATCCTTGTTTAATTTATTTTGCTTAATTATCCTTCCTTGCATTTTTAATGCTCCTAATATGGCAATATTAAGAATTGCAATGTGTGATTATGCAGTGCGCATTTCAGTAAATGCTAGATGCAGAGGAAGTGTGGGCTGATTCTGGGAGCCAGGGACAGATGAGCCAGCCGGGGACCCAGCTCCAGTGCCTCTCCCTGGCAGTTCCCCGAGCGTCCCCGAGAGGCTGGGTCTTCCCAGAAGGTGATATACTTGCGTGTTTCTCCGACTTCCACATGCAGACAAGCCCCTTGGGTATCTAGGTTTGGCTGGTCTGGGTGGGGTTGGGGGTGCTGCATGTCACCAGGCGAGACTGATACTTTGAGTTCTGGGGATGGAAGTCGTTAGGGGAGCAAAAATGACAGCAGCGTGTCCCGAAGCTGCTGATCAGCTAGTACCCCATCTTAAGACTAGCTGAAAATAGCCACTCCCTGCCGCGGCTACGTCCACGGCGCCTGCGCAGGCAGATTCCGTCACGCAGAGGAAGGTGGGGCCGAAGGCCGCCATCAGACTCCGGTCTTTGATAAAGATCTTCCTCGTTTTCCTACATGGAAAAAAAAAAACAAAAAACAAAAAAAAGGGGCGGGGGGGGGGAGGCCACCCTGAGCGCGGTCCACTCAGTGATTCTGTGTTTGATATTCCAACCCACAAACACTAATAAGAAAACAATAGGAGAAACCAGTTAGGTATAATATCCAATTATAATTATGTTTTACTCCAAAAAGCACATCAAATAAATAATGCAGTTTATGTTACTTCTAGAAAATGCAGCAGCATTAGTTAATTTACATAAATTATACAACTCATTATCTTTGTTTATAAAAAGCCTCAGCAATATTTTGGCTTATGGATCGAAAAGGGGGGAAAATATCCCAGATCTCGGTTCAGTGTAATTTCCCTTTCCTTGCAGTCACCTTTTTATTTACTTACAGAAAGAGCGTCTGTCTGACGGCTCCCCTTAGGAGTTCCGCCCTTCCCCAGTGATGAATGGGGTGCCTGATATTCACCTTTTGTTTATGAAAAGCCAAATAAATGCAAGTGAATTAATCCAGAGGCCCAGAGCAGCGGGCGTGCCTCCCTCGGCTGACTCCAGCACGCTGTGCTGGGAGCTGCCTTCTGGGGGACGGTCTCCCAGGCCCCTTTCTTGTCTCCCTGCCCTGGGTCGGATGCCTGGTGCCTGGGTGCCTGCTCCAGACATGTCACCTGTGGTCCTCTTCCAGCGGCCAGGAGCCACACGTGGCCACGGGTCACTTGTCGTGTGTGACTCGTCCACACCGTGACATGCTGTAAGTGTGGACCTCACGCTTCCTGTCCAAGGTTCAGTATGAGAAAGAGCCACGTTAAATACCCCACGGATATTTTTTACTGATTACACGTTGAGCTAATACTCTCAATATATTGGCTGAATACAATCTATTATTAAAACGAGCCCGGCCCGTTTCTTTGCGGCTGCTCCCGGAGCACGGCAGCCGGGGCTTGCGTTATCTACGGAGACCACACTGGAGTCGGACGAGGAGGCTGGAGGCCGAGATTGCTCTTAAGCACGCCTGTGATTTAGACTCTGATTCCGATTCCTCTCCCAGCCCCGAATCAGGCTCTGACTCATAATCAGAAACTTAGGATGCGGTGCAGCGAGAAGGGCAGGCCTTGTTGGATGCTTTGGTTGGAGATTTGAAGGGCGCGCGGGAGAACAACATGATATGAGAAAATTGAGCTCTTTTCCCTCGACAGCGCTTGGCTGTTGCTTCCAGCTTAAATATTAAAGCCTTTGTCTGTGGGTGGAGAAGCCCAGCTCCCGGGTTGTTTCCGAGGGGAAACCGGTGAATCCGAAATTCCCCTTCATTTCTTATGCAGATCCTGCAGCGTGGCAGAGGACAGCTCTGCGGTGCTGGGCTGGCAGCGCTGCAGGAGGAAGGTTGACCAACATGATTTTGATTGCAGGCAAACCTGGGCCTGGCCGTGCCCGGGGGGGTCTGGACTTTGGATACTACTGTTACCCTGCTGTGACCAGTGCCAGCAGGACTTCCATCCAGGAACACCACCACTGGGTCCACCGCAGGCCCAGCCAAGCACCCCAATCTCTGTCCTCTGAAGGCTGAGATTAGAGACTAAGATTTCTGCCTCTGCTTGGTCAGTGGTCGGTTATTGAGTTCCTCCACCCATCCATTCATTCAAGAAGCATGCTTATAAGCCCACTGTGTGCCAGATGCCTTGGTAGGCACCGGGGATACAGTGATGCACTATGCAGACACGCCCTCTGCCCGCCCTGAGCTCTCGACTCAGTGGGCTTGCTGGGGGGGGGGGGGGTGACAGGATGGAGGTGAGCCCCTCAGGACCCCCTGAGAGGAGGCTGGCCCACCGTGGGGTCCAGAAACCCCTACGTGAGGCAGGAACATTCAGCCCGTGGCCATTGTTGGAAGGGGCAGGTGGGCGTTCTCAGGATGCAGGACAGCATGTCACTCTAAGGCTGGAAGTGCCTGGGCCATCGACCTGATGGGGAGGGACTGGGTCACAGACAGTAGTGGACAGGAGAGGGTGGCATGGGCGTGGCTGGAGGGCCCGAGTCCCCAGCTGTGGTATGGACTTTGGCTTCTTTTCCAAGGGTCAGAAGAAACCAGGCAGGGGTCTGGGAGGCAGTGGGGACAGTTGTGGATGGGGAACTCCACCCTGGGCCGAGGGTTGCCGGGTTTGTCACTTAACCCTCTGGGTGTCAGTTTCTTCATTTTGGAGGTAGAAAGGCTGGGGGAGGGGAAGGGAGGTTGGCCTGAAGGTTCTGTAAGGTTCCTTCCTATGTAAAGTACCACGATTCAGAGAGCTTAGTCTTTTCCCTTCTTGGAGATGACTCGCCTTCGGGTCCCCCGGGCCGATCGTGGCTGGCTCAGGAGGCACTGGCCTTTCTGAGCAGTTCTTTGGCTCTGTTAGATCGGAGCACACAGAGAGATGCTTGCTGGTCCTGGGAACCACAGTCGGGTCCGACGCTCACAGTCAATAGGTCTGGGGTTGCTGGGCGTGGTGGTGTATGCTTGTAATCCCAGTACTTGGGAGGCTGAGACCAGTGGATCCAGGTTCGAGGCCAGCCTCAGCTACTTTGTGAGGCCCTCCGCAACTTAGTGAGAACCTATTTCAAAATAAAGAATGAAAAATAAAAAATAGAGCCGGGCGTTGGTGGCGCATGCTTGTAATCCCAGCATTTGGGAGGCTGAGACCGGAGGATCTGGGTTCGCAGCCAGCCTCAGCTACCTAGTGAGGCATTCTGCAACTGTGGCTAAACACTAAGCTTCACAGGCCGTGGGTGGAACTCCATGGGGCTGGTCCCAGAACAACCACTGGGAGCTGCAAGCTGGAAACCCTCAGAGCTCACACAGAGCTGGGAGATGTTCACATTCAGACTGGGCTAGGGGGAAAGATGTTAATGAAGAACTGTGCGCGTAGGAGAGACTCTGGAGGGATCACACCTTAATAATAGAGCTAAGCTCTCCCTGGAGTGAAGAGCACTCTAGACCCACCCTAACGAAGCCCAAGGACAAGCTCCCAATGAGCAAGCCGATCTGCAAATAGTGCAAGTGCCTGACAAAACAAAATCCAACGTTCTTTAAAGTAAGATAACAAAATCCATACTCAGCAACACATTATTCACAATGCCACGCACTCAATAAAAAGTTATTAAACATGAAAGAAACATGAAAAGATGACCCAGATACAGGAGAAAAATCAGTCGGTCGAAATGGAGCCCAAATAAGATGGATATGGAATTCAAAGACGAGGACTTTAAAATGGCCAATATAAATATCCTCAATATGTAATATAGAAATAGCCTCAATTATTTAAAGGAAAAAAGGCAAACGGAGCGAAGCGAGAACCAATTTAAACTTTTGGAGTAGGAAAATATGATACCTAAAGTGAAAAATTCACCGGATGAGTTATCTATCAGCGTATAACAAATTACCATATACTTAGAAGCCTGAAGCACTGAGTATTTATCATCTCTGTCTCTGAGGGTCAGAAGCCAGGCAGGGATCAGCAGAATCCTCTACATCAGAGCCTTTTGTGAAGCTGAAATCAAGGCGTGAGCGAGGGTTGAGGGCTCATCCGAAGGCCCAGATGAGGAGGATCTGCTTCCAAGCTTTTTTGGTTGTTGTAAGAATACAATTCCTTGCCAGATGTTGGGCCGAGGGCTTCAATTCGTAGCTGGCTATTAGCCACAGGCCACCTTTATTACCTTGCTAGATGGACCTCTCCAACGTGGTAGCTTGCTTCATCAAGGTGGGCAAGCCAAAAGACAGGAGGGTTTGCTCCCAAGACAGAAGTCACAGTTGCTTATAACTCAATCTCAAAAGTGACATCCCATTATCTTTTTTTTCTTTCTTTTTTGATACTGGAAATTAAACTCAAGGGCATTCTACCTCCAAACTATAGCCCAAACTCTATTTTTTATTCTTTATTTTGAAATAGGGTCTCACTAAGTTGCAGAGGGCCTCACTAAGTATCTGAGGCTGACTGTGAACCTGTAATCCTCCTGTCTTAGCCTCCCAAGTACTGTGATTATAAGTGTGAGCCAGCATGTTTGGCTAAACACAGTATTTAAAAAGGGTGAGTGAACTTCAACATAAAGCAATAAGGACTATTCAAGCTGAAATACTCAGAGAAGAAAGGGTAGGGTGGAAAATGGTGATGTCTCAATGAACTATGGAACAAAATCAGGTGAACTAACAAACATATAATTGGAGGGCCAGCCTATGGTGGGGGCAAGAACACTTTGAAGAAATAATTTTGAAGATTTTTCCAATGCTGAAAACTATAAAGTCATATATCCAAGATGCTCCATAAACCTAAACACAAAACCAGAGAAATACAAAGAAGAGAACAACAACAACAACACAAAAAAAAAAATAAAGTAAAATTGCTGAAAACGAGCAACAAAAAGGAAATCTTTTAATTAGGTAGAGAAAAAGCAAATAACAAAAATAAGAATAACACCGATTTCTCATCACAAACATTGTAATCTAGAAGACAATACAACAGCGTGAAGTTGCTAAAAGGAGAAAAGAAACACTCAATCTAGAATTCTATATTCAGTGAATGTGTTCTTCAAAAATGAAGATAAAGACATTTTTAGACAAGGAAAAAAAGTATAGAGAATTTACGGCTGGCAGACTGATACTACAAGATATATTAAAAGAAACTCCTCAAGTAGAAAGAAAATGTTACTAGATGAAAATTCATATTTACACTAAGGAAGGAAGAACGCCCGAAATGTTGAATGTGTGGGTAAGTGGGAGATACACGCCTTCTTGGTTTTTAAATTTATTTTTTCTTTAGACTATACTTGGCTAAAACTTATGGGAAAGTTATCACTCTTAATGCCTCTGTCAACAAGGAAAAATGGTGTCAAACAATAACGCAACCTTCCATCACAGGGAATTAGAAGAAGAAAAGCAAAGTAAACCCAAAATGAGCCAGAGGAAGTCATTATATGAACTGGAGGTTTCTGTTCTCTCTCAGCCTCCCCCAAATTCTAATACTGAAGCTCTGACCCCCAGAGGGGCCATATTTGGAGATGATCCTCTAAGGAAGTCATTGAAGTTAAGCGAGGTCATATGGATGAGACCCTGATCCGACATGATTAGTGTCTTTTTAAGGATTAATGTCTTTTTGAGAAGAGATGTCAGAGAGCTCACTCTCTCTGCAAGAGCGTACCAAGGAAAGGCCAAATGTGGTCATAACAAGAGGGTGGTCATGGACAAGCCATGAAGAGAACCCTTGACACAAGTCAACATTGCTGACACCTTGATCAGGGACTTCTAGCCTCCAGAACCGTGAGAAAATAAATTTTTGTTACTTAAGTCACTCATTCTGGTATTATGTTATAGCAACCAGAAAAGACTAACACATAAGAGAGTAATAATGACCAAGGTGTGAAGAAATAAATGAAATCAAAAGCTGGGTGTTTGAAATGATCAACAAAATTGACACATCTGTAGCTAGACTGATAGGGGTGCAGGGGGAGTGACAGAGAGAGAGAGAGAGAGAGAGAGAGAGAGAGAGAGAGAGAGAGAGAGAGAGAGAGGACTGAGACTCTTAGTGACTAAAATCAGGAATGAAAGGATATCACTACTGCCCTTATAGAAATAAAAGGATTATAAAAGGAATATTATAAGCAACTAGATGCCAAAAAGTTTTATAACTTAGATGACACGGACAGAATCCTTGAAAGATATAATTACTGAGATTGACTCAAGAAGAAATAAAGAATCTGAGCAGATCTAAAACAAGATGGATATTAAATTTTAAATCTTCTATCAAAGAAAAGCTAAAGGTCAGATGGATTCACTGGTGAATTCTATCAAAGGTTTGAAGAAAAAATAAAACAAATCATTTACAGTTTTTCATAACATAGCATTGATTTCATTTTTATATACTAAATAAATAATCTAAAGATCAAACTAATAAAACAATTCTAATATACGTAATGGCACCAGGAAGAATAAAATACTTAGGGATACATTTAAAAAAAAATACAAAACTTGAAAACTATGAAAAATGTTTCAGAAGAAATTAAAGAAGATCTAAATGAATAGAAAGACATCTTGATAAATCACAAGACTTAATATTGTTCAGGTGGCAACAGTTCCCAAATTGATTCAATGCAAACTTTATCAAAATCTTGGCTAACTTTCTTTTTGCGAGAAATTAACAAGCTGAACCTAAAATTCATATGGAAATGCAAAGGACCTAGAGTAGTTAAAACAATTTTAGAAAAAAAGAACAAAGTTAGACTAAAAATTTTCAATTTATAAAGTTACAATAATAAAATAGGTAGTAGTTGGGCGTGGTGGCGCACGCTTGTAATCCCAGCATTCAGGAGGCTGAGACTGGAGGATCTGGGTTCGAGGCCAGCCTCAGCTACCTAGTGAGGCACTCCGCAACTTAGTGAGACTCGGTTTCAAAATAAAGAATAAAAGATAGGGCTGGGGGTATACCTCGGAGGTAGAATACTCCTGAGTTCAATCCCCAGTACCGCAAAAGTAAATAAATAAATAAATAAATAAATAAATAAATAAATAAATAAATAAATAAAACAGATAGTTACTGGCATTAGGATAAACATGTAGACCAATGGAATAAAATTGAGAGTCTGAAAATAAACCTTAATACTTATATCTGATTGAGTTTTGACAAAGGGGCCAAGACAATTTAATCATAATACACTGGTCTTCAGAAAATGACTCTGGGACAACTGTATATACAAATGCAGAACAAGAAATTTGGGCCCCTACTTCACACCATACACAAAAATAAACTCAAAATAGATAATAGACATACATGTAAGAGCTAAAATGATTAAAGTCTTTGATTATAGCCTAGGAATGCATCTTGGTGACTTTAGGTTGGAAAATTATTTCTTAGTATGCCACCTTGGGTAGTTAACCACCCAGGTGGTTAAAGAGAAGATTGGCAAATTGGACTTCATTGAAATGAAAAGATTTTATGCTTCAAATGATGCTATTAATAAACTGAGAAGACAACCTACAGCCTGGGAGAAAAAATTGCAAAAAACTATATCTAATAAAAGACATATCTAGAACATATAAAGAATTTCTATAACTTAATAATAAAAAGAAAACTCAATTAAATATGGACAAGTAATCCAAATGAACCTTTCCCCCTCAAAGATATATGAATAGCAATTAACACCTGGGAAGACATCAAACAACTTTATTACCAATCGGAGAGATCAAAACCACAATGATACATCACATCATGTCCCCTAAGATGGGTGTAATCGAAGGAACAGATAATAACAATTGACAACAAGCATGTGGAGAAATTTTAAGCCTCATACATTGCTGGTGGGCATGTCAAATGGTGGTGCTGATGTGGAAAAGTTTGGAAGTCCCTCAAATATTAGGCATAAAATTATTATATGGCCAGCAATCCCATTCGTAGGTATATACTCAAGAGAAATGAAAACATGTTCACAGGAAAGTTTATACACAAATGATCATGTCAACATTGTTCAGGTAGTAAGTAGAAACAACTCAACTCAAATATCTATCAGCACTTGAACAGCGTGTGTTATCTTCATACTATGAAGTATTACTTGGCATTAAAAACAAATGAGAAGCCGGGCATGGTGGCCCATACCTATAATCCCAGAACTTGGGAGACTGAGACAGGAGGATCACAGGTTTGAGTACAGTGTCAGCAACTTAGCAAGACCCTATTTAAAATAAATAAATAAAATAGGACTGGGGGCATAATTCAGAGGTAGAGAGTCCCTGGGTTCAATCCCTAGTACCACCACCAAAAAAAAAAAAAAAAGGAGTTAAGCACTTATAAATACTATAATATAATAGATGGGCATCTAAATATTATTTTGAGTAACAAAAAGCCAGTCACAAGCAACCAGATATTATGTGATAGTAATTAATAGAGAAACAAAGTATATTTCAAATTGCCTAAGATTGGAGGGCTGATGTGTATTAGGTGAGAATGGAGAATGCTAATGGAGTAAGATTTCTTTTGGGGTGATGGAATGTTCCAGAATTAGGTTATGGTGATGTTTGTACAAGGCTGTAAATATACTAAACACACTTGAAGTACACTTATTTTTATTTTTAAAAGTTTTTGGTACTGGGGATTAAACCAAGAGGCATTCTACGTCTGAGGTATACCCCCAGCCCTTTTTATTATTTAATTTTGAAACATAGTTTACTAAGTTGCTGAGGGTCTCACTAAGTTGCTGAGGCTGCCCTTGAATCTGCAATCCTTCTGTCTCAGCCTCCCAAGTACTGGGATTACAGGCATGCACCACCATACCTGGCTGAAGTACACATTAAATGGGTAAAATTTGCAAATTATACCTCAATATGAAGTGCTAAAAATGACACAATTGATGTCTAAAAGAAAATAACAACATGTAGAAGCAAAACATATGGTAACGACACAGAGGAAGATTAAAGTTGATTGTCACAAGGTTCTCACTATTAGTAGTGAAGCACTGTAATACTCTTTGAAGGTAGAATACTGTGACTAAATATGCATATTGCAAACCCTACAGTAGCCACAAAAAAAATGAAGAGAAATGGTTAATAAGCTAATAGAGGCAATGAAACAAAATACTCAAAACTACTTGAATTAATGAAAAGAGGAAATGAAACAGGACAAATGGAAAACAAAGTGATAGATGGGGGGGAGAGGCCCAGAGATACCCACAATTACATCAACTGTAAATGACTTAAATATTCCCATTAAAAGTTAGAGATTATCAGACAGGATAACAAAGTAGTACCCAGCCACAGGCTTCCTATAGGAAATACACTGTAATAATAAAGGCACAAATAGATTAGAAGTAAAAAGACAGGGAGAGATGGGGTGCACAACTACTAACTACAACAAAGCCAAAGTGTCTATCCGATCAAGTAGAATAGACTTCATGACAAAAAAATATTACTCAAGATGGAGACATTTTATAATGTTAAAAAAGTCAGCCCATTGAGATGATAAAACAGTACTAAATTAGGTGTGCACCTAATTATGCAGCTTCAAGTACATGTCGAAGTGACAGAACTGAAAGGAGAAATAGATAAATTCACAGTTATCAAGGGAGATGTCAACTTTGCTTTGTTAGTGATGAAAACAATGGGGAGACAGCGAATCAGTAAGGACACTGAAAGGGATAACACTATCAGCCAGCTCAATCTAATTGACATGTTTGAAACAAATACCCAACAATGGAAGAATACGCATTCTTTCCAGCTGCACACGGACCACTTACTAATATAAGCCATCGTGCCATAAAACAGGTCTCATTAAATTTAAAGGGATTACCGTCTACTTTTCTGACAATAACTGAATGAATTTGTCATTCAGTAGCAAAAGAGATATCTGAAAACTTTCCCAAATATTTGGAGGTTAAATAACATACCACTGAGTGTGAAAGAAAAATTACCACAAAGGGAACTAGAAAATGTTTTTAAATAAGTGAAAATTGAAAACCAACCTATATAAATTTTGAGATGCAGCTAAAACAGGTCTTAGGAGGAAATTTATAGTTTTAAATGTTTATATTATATTATATGAATGTAATTGGCATGGTGACACATACCTGGAATCCCAGTACCTGGGAGGCTGATACAAGAGGAACACAGAGAGCCGGGCGTAGTGGCACACACTTGTAATCCCAGCATTTGGAAGGCTGAGACTGGAGGGTCCGGGTTCATGGCCAACCTCAGCTACCTAGTGAGGCATTCTGCAACTTAGTGAGACCCTGTTTCAAAATAAAGAATAAAAAATAGGGCTGGTAGAATGCCCCTGAGTTCAATCCCCAATACTGTAAAAAAAAAAAAAAAAAGAGGAACACAGATTTGAGGACAGCCTCAGAAATTTGCAAGACCCTGTTTCAAAATAAAATATAAAAAGGGGTGCCAGGCATGGTGGTACACACTTGTAATCCCAGTACTTGGGAAGTTGAGACAGGAGGTCTCAGCTTGTCGCAGGTTGGCAGCCAGCCTCAGCTACTTAGTGAGGCCCTCCACAATTTAGTGAGACCCTGTTTCAAAATAAAGAATAAAAAATAGGACAGGGAATGTAGCTCGGAGGTAGAATGCTCCTGGGTTCAATCCCAAGAACCACAAAAAAAAAAAAAAAAAAAAGGACTGGGGATGTGGCTCAAAGATAGAATTTCTCTAGGTTCAATCCCCAGTACAAAAATGATGATAATGATAATGATAATAATAATAATAATAATAATAATAATAACAATAATAAATTCAATTTATATTAACAAAAATTTAAAGAGAAACTAAGCCTTCACATTTAGAAATTATAAAAAGACAATTAAAACCAAAGCAAGTCTTAAAATATTAATATAAGAATAAAACCAATAAAATAGTAAGTAGCAGAGAAACTACAGAAAACATTAATAAAAGAAAAAAATCTCCCTTCAAAGGTCAATAAGTTCATAAGTCAAGCTTACTTGCTCAAGAAACAACAATTAGTAATAACATGAATGAAAAAGGATGCATTAATGGAAATATTTCACACATTAATGTATAATAAAAATATTATGAAAACTTCATGGTGATAAATTTGGCAACTGAAATGAAATGGACACATTTCTTGAAAAACAAAATACTAAAATTGACACAAAAAGAAATGGAAAATTTGAATAGCTCTATATTTGTCAGGGAAATCAAACTTATAATTTTAAATCTTCCCATAAGGAAAAGCCCTCTATTCAATACTGGACTGGAGGTCCTAAGTAGTTCAGTAAGGCAAGAAAAAGGAGAAAGGGAAGAAAGGAGAGAAACTCTCTTGGAGCATTGTACATAGAACGTAACAAAGAACCTGTGAACATACTACTGGAACTAGCAGATGGATTTAGAAAGACCATAGGTGAAAGGTCAGTACTAAATATATATATATATATATATATATATATATATATATATATATATATATATATATATATTGGCAATGAACAGTTGAAAAAATGAAGGTAAAGTAATGTACAGTTTACAATAGTATATATGTATGAAAAAAAAAACCTTGAACTATTTTAGGGTAAAATTAACCAACCAAATAAGTAAGACCTGTACACTGAAAATTATAAAACATTGTTGAGAGAAATTAAAGAAGTTGAGAGGTATACTATGTTCATGGATTGGGAGACTCAATGGTGTCCAGGTGGCAATTTTCTCCAAATTGACCTACAGTTGCAGTGCATTCCCAATCAAAATCCTATTAGGCTTTTTTTGTAGAAATTGACAAGCTGATCCTAGAGCTTACATAAAAGATAAAGAGAACCTAGAAAAGGGAAAGGATTTACAAAGATAAAGTTAAAAGAGTTATACTACTTGATTTCAGTACTTCATCTAAAGCTACAATAATCAAGACAATGTGATATTGGTGTCATTAAGCAGATATTCCATGAAGGCTGATTTCAGTTTTTGTACTTTCCTAAAATCCAAACTACAGAACTAAATTAGCCTTCCCCAGTAATGGTTTATATGTGAGAAAAGAGAAAGAGAGAGACTCAGTCTTGTCTTATTCTCAGTCTTGAATTGCATCTGAGACTTTCGCAAGAAGTCACTCATGACAGGGACTGTATATAATTTTCTTTTCTGTCTCCTTCTTATCAAAATAAAAACACCTTTTCCTTTTTTATTATTGTTTTACTATTATTTCAAAATTAATATATATTGTGAAAAAAAAAAACAGATAATACAGAGGAGTGAGGAAAACATTAAATCTGCCCTAAATACCACTGATAAAATAGCCCACGGTATACATATTTCTGAATATGTTTTTCACATGCACATATACACACATATTTACTAAAATGGGGGGATTATATCATATGAGCTATCATGCTTTAAAATGGTTCCCTTTTAGGTGCTTCGCATCTTTTAAATGTCTCTGTGTGACCCTACCTACTCAATATATTCACTGCCATTGGACCTTGCGAACATTACTACTGTTTACCATTACATGCCACACTTTGGGTAACATCCTGGTATCTGCTCAGTAATCCTTCAACAAATGTTTGTTTGAAGACTTACTATGTGTTGGGCTTTTTATGCGTTTCCAATTGTTTCTTTGGGTATTTTCCTAGATATAAAATGATAATGCTGGGTTAGAAGGTGTATCCACTCAATATTGGATACACACAGATAGATCATCTTTCAGAAAGACAAATCTTTCAGAAAGACCATGTTAATTTACAACAGCACCAATGATATTTAAAAAGTCCTGCTGCTTAACAAGTGTGCCCACCATATGTGACTTGGCACTGGGCAGGGCCTTAGCGGTGGAGGAAACCTCTTGTTCAACACCGCATCACTCTGGCGGTGTGTATTGCTTTTTTCTAGCTTACACAGAGGGGCTGCAGGATCCAGTCTGCCATTCAGCCGTTTAATAGCAACAACAAGCTAGGCGTGGTGGTGCAGGCTTGTAATATCAGTACTTGGGAGACTGAGACAGGAGAATTGCAAGTTTGAGGCCAGCCTCAGCAAATTAGCAGGCCCTCAGCAACTTAGTAAGACTCTGTTTCAAAACAAAAAAGCAAAATAAATAAAAAGGGCTGGGGGTATAGCTCAGAAGTAGAATGCCCTTGGGTTCAATCCCCAGTACTACACACACACACACACACACACACACACACGCACACACGCACGCACGCACACACACACACACACACACACATGCACACACACAGAGAAATGTAAAATTATAATGGAAACTACCACTCACTATGCTAAATGCTTTTTGTGCATTATCTTAATTTTACAATAACCCTGCAGTGTTTCACTGACAAGACACTAAGGCTCAGGGAGGTTGTTAAGCAATCGCCGAGGTCACTGAGCTCCTCGGATTGCTGTGATTTAAATACAAGGCATCCCAGCTCCCACGCTCAGCCTCCTTCCCCAGCCCCAGCCATGGGATCTCCACTTTAACTTGCTTTTCTTTTCCTGATCACTCTGGCTTCGCAGGTTATGCGTTCTAGAGATATTTATTAAGTACCTTCCAAAGGACCAGCAGAGGATAGAGTGAGGTGTCAGCCCTCATAGAGCTTCCAATCAGCTAGAGGAGACATACTTTAATCCTCCGATTGTGTGAGAGAACTATAATCAGTTCACCAAGGGAGAGCGCAGGAACTGCACGGTCTTGCCGAGGGGGTCTGATCTAATCTGAGGGGTCAGTGGGGCAGCTCTGAAGAAGTACTGTTGCACTAAGATTGTCAGTTAGTGGGTATGGGAGAGCCCAAAGAGAAGGGGAATCACAGAAAACAGGACAGCATGTGCAAAGGCCCTGAGACAGGTGTGCTGGAGAAAAAAGCTATAGAGGCCAGTGGGTGTTACAGAGCCTCGGCAGGGTGATAACCAGAGAAGGGTCCCACGGGCTGAGAGAAGGCGCTGGAATTTAAACTCGGAAGGTTTGGAGCAGGTGAATGTCATCATCTAATGATTGCTTTAAAAACGTCACTCAGGTGGCTGCGCAGAAGACTGACGCAGATTCAGACAGGAGGGGCTGCTCCTTTCGTCCCTCAGAACAGGCAGGTCCCAGTTCTGGTTCCTTTTTCTTCGCTTTCCTCTTTTTCCTTTTTGGTCGGTTTCTTATCCCCGCTCAGTTTGAACATTCCGGGCCTTGGGCTGGGGGAGCGGGAGGCTACAGGTGGCCTGGGTCTTGGAGCAGGGAAGCTGGGGGGAGCAGCGGCCTCGAAAGCTGTCAATGTCACACAAGTCATCCTTCCAGAGCCGCAGCTCCCTGCCCGGCAGAATGTCAAGCAGCTTGGCACGAGGAGCAGATGCTCCAAGCAGCTCTGAGCTGTGTCAGAACACCGTAAACAAAATGGTCAGGTTTCTGCAGCGATAACCTCCCGGCCCCCCACCCCGCACCTCGCCGTGCCGCGGGCCAGCCGCTCTCTTCCAGCATCTGTTTTTGGTACTTCCAAGCCCGCCGTGTGAGGCTTTGGGACGCTGCGACTTGCATGCTAAACCGCCGGAATCAGGGCAGGAGCAGGACTCCGAGCCAGTCCTCCCTGCACCTGCTCTTACAAGGAGAGGAAGCCCTAGCTGCAACGTTGGCACTGGTAGAGGCCCGGGGGCCAGAGAGAGCCTGCCCAGAGGAATCCTGTGCAATCCCCGGGTTAGAGGGAGGGCTGGGAGTGGAGGGGTGCTAGGCAGGCCCAGCAGGGAGGATATGGACTTCGCCAGGGCAAGGCCTGCTGGTGGCTGCAGAGAGCTCACAGCACCCATACACACCTCTCAGCCCCTGTTGGATGCTTTTATGCCTGCAAATGTCAGAGAGGTGCTTGGCCTTAAATATAAATATGTAAATTATATATATCCGAAAACCAGCATCCATGACCTTCCCAGGCTGGTGCATAACCACACGGCTTGCTCACCTGGCTCCATGCTGGGTTCCTCCACCCAGAATGGCTCTCCAGGCAGCCAGAAGCCCGCTGGTTTCCTGGATTGAGCTCACTAGGGAAGTGACACTGAAAAATTCATGGAGTCAGCTTCCCCTCCACTCTTGGAGGGCAGGCAGAGTTCCCTGCTTACGTGCCCAGCCCTGCCCGTGCCTAGCTCGAGATCTCTGGGGTTGGCAACGGTCTCTGGCTCCAGGAAAGGGTTTCTGCAAAAACAGCCCAGCTCTGGAGGCAGGCTGCTGAGCGCCATGGTGGCGGGACACCGTAGCGGTCTCCGGAGGCCACCTGGGTGTCAAGGAGAGCGAGGGCAGCTCTTCTTGGGGACACCGCGGTGTGGCAGGGGTTTGCACTTGGGTAATTTCTTTGTATTTGAGCGCGTCACCTTCTTCCGGTTTAATAAATAGCAGGAATAAAACCAACCCGCATGTGGCGGGATTGCAATTCAAGTTCCATCGGTGATAGCTGCCCATCTTTCATTTCGCATGTGAAGGCAGTTTCTATGTAAATTATTTTGGAAGGTTCTCCGTGGACTAATGACATTAGTGTGTGGATGGATGGAAATTGTCCTAGTAATTGATACTACAATGGCGTGGTGCGTCTTGGAGAAAGAAATTGGCACTGTAACTCCTACACTTCCCCCCCCCCACCTCATTATTATTAAAGCCGGATTAGAACAGAACTGCTGAAAAGCAGAAAACAAATATTTTGTTAACAAGAATTCGAAATGTGAGACATTTGTTTTGACTTAAAAAGCCAAATTCTTTACAAACACAGAACGAACAATTCCGCTGATGAACTTTCCGCAGGAAAATGATTAGCGCTGGTGAAATGAAGACAATCTGTTTTTATTCACCAGTGGCTTTTCTTTTCACCTCCACACACGGTCCCTCTCTGTCCTGTCCCGCTGCTGGCAGCAGAAACCATATTAAAGACATAGTTCAGTTTTAAAAACACAGACTCGTAACTTTTTTTTTTTTCTTTATAACTAGGCAGAATATTAATCTCGCAAACCAATTCGAGAATCTCTCTAAAAAATGGCCTTCCGGGCCTCAAGGTTAAGGGTATATATTTAATAAATTGAGGTGCTTTGCAGTTAATATGTCAAAGGCCTGGTCCGCCACATGGAGACAATCCTTGCTGCAGAAATGAGAGCAAAACCTTATTCCCAGGTAGGTAAATGTCCTGAAAAATTGGATCCCATTCCCTGGAACACGGATCCCTTGAGAATTAAATATTCAGACAAAGAGGAGTCAAAGCAGCAAAATAGGAAAACAATCAAAACATGAAAATGAGTGTGTTCTTAAATGAAAGAATTAATCATGCTAAATTAGAAAAAGTATTAAAATAGTTTTAGATTAATGCAGACTGTGAATATCAATATAATTGCCGCAGCTTAATTTGGCATAAAAAGCATCTAATGAAATATTTTAATACCACTGTCCATTCAATCTACCAGCTTGAATTTCATGGGGTATTAAGTGGTTTTTAAATTATCATTGGAAAATCTTCCAAATCCATGTTTTGTTTTGTTTGGGGTTGTTGTTTGTGGAAAGGGAAAGAAAGCAAAACGTGGGGGTTTGTGTGTGTGTGTGAGGGATGAGTCTAAACCCTCATGCCTGCTTGGTGGAGCAGGTGAGAACCGGTTCCTCATTCTTGCCAGTTTTGCCAGAAATCAGCATCAATCCCCTTTGGGGCCCTCACCTCCGAGGTCCAGGGCTTCCTGTGATACATCCAGAGAAAAGCTCAGCGGCTCCCCAGGAGGGTACAGGAACAGAAGGCGCCTCCTGCCATGCAGTAATTCAGTACCGTCAATGGACATGATATCTCTCCCTTACTACAGAAGTGCTTGAGGAGGCTCCTTTCTTGTGGGTTTTCTGACTCATCGATGGTGATAAAAAAAAAAAAAAAAAAAACACCCAGCAAGCCAGAGAGGAGTCTCACATGGAAACTGGCTGAGCCTGCCTTTCCCGGCGTCCTGCAGCCCCAGCACCCTGTGTGTCCTTCATGGCCTGTGCTGTGCTGTGTTCTCCAGTAGCTGAGATTGGTCTCCTCCATACCCTGTCTGTTCCAGCCCCTGCGCCCACATCCAGCCTTCTCGCTCCTCCATCAAACCTTTTTTTTTTTTTTTTTCATTGTGGGATTGGGGATTGAGCCTAGGGGCATTCTACTTCTGAGCTATGCCCCCAACCCTACTTTATTTATTTATTTGTTTATTTTGAAACAGGGTCTCACTAAGTTGCGCAGGACCTCACTAAGTTACTGAGGCTGCCTGCAAACCTGGGATCCTCCTGTCTCAGCCTCCCAAGTACTGGGATTACAGGCCTGCGCCACCACACCCGGCTCATAAAACCTTCTCTCACCTGGCTGACAACTGCCCCACATCCAGAAGAACACAGCAGCGGGGCCAGCAGTGAACAGCATTTCTTTCTACCTTCCCCGGGGTGGGGGGGGACGGCGTGTCACTCCTGTCTGAGCTAAAATCCCCAGGAGCCTTGGGTGACAGCTCAACTCGCCCTTCTTGAAACTCCTTTTCCCAGGTGTCTCTACTGAGAAGTCTGGGTCTGGGTGACCTCTCGCCACGCGCAGGCCTGCGGTTCTCGATCGATCGGCCGCACTTGAAGGTGCATGAAGGAGGGTGTGCTAAGCTGGAAGAGGGGCTGCCTGGGGGGCAGGGGTGCGGTGAGCAGGGCGCCTGGCTTGGGGGGAGGGAGGCACTGAGGGGCGTAGATTTGTTGTTGCTTGGGGCCATCAGGAACACTTGTGGGTTTTGAGGACAAAAATAGGACAAAATGTCCAAAAGGCTGGTGCTCACTGCATCCGTATTGATAGCAGTGGGTACCTGGAGCGGCCTCACTGTCTGACAGTAAAGAGCTGGCTGAATAAATCCCGGTGCTCAGCAAATAGTTGCTGAGTGATTATGCAAGAGAGCATTAGGAAGACTAGAAAAGGAAAAGGGCGCTCTCTGAGCCTGCCTGCCGAGCCCCTGCTGCTGGGGGTTTCATGAACCCCCTTCCCAGCCTGCAGACGCGTGTCACTCTGCGTCCTCCACCTCCCCCCCCCCCCCCCCGCCACGTGTGTGACACCGCCCTCGGCTTCTGCTGCACTCTGCGCTCTGATCCCTGCTCTTCCTGGAGGTTTAGGTGAGCCAGTCACAGAGCCTGTCCTTAGAACACCCTGGAAGTACAATTTCTGTCTTTGCGGCTATTACTGTCAGTTGGCTGCTGTTGTTTATAAAGCAGAGATGGTAGTGAGATGCGTGTGAGTTACTCTAGGGCAAGATGCCTGCAGGTGACCTGCCCGCGGAGTGTAAGCCCTTCACGCACGCTGGCTCTTGTTAGAGTCCCTGCTGCCACATCCTGTGCCGCAGGCTTTTTCCTCCCCTGCACTTACTTGGCCCTTTTGGTTCCCACCCACCACAGGGCCTTTGCACATGTTCTGCCTCTGCCCAGAACACTTCCCTCTCCTCTTCACTTGATTAAGGTACTCTTAAGGCCTTAGCGCACTTCCTGGCGCCACTGATGGGGCTGCGTCTCCTGGCGTCAGGTTGTCCCTCTTGGGAAACTCACAGAACTGGAGCAAGGAGGGATGGCGTGGTGAGCAGGCCCAGCTGTCTAGTCGTATGTGGGGAGGAGATGCCACTCATGCGGCCATCTTGGAAAGCCGCTGATTCTGTAGGGCTCTCCTGAAGGATCCTTGGTAGCCCTTGGTGGCCGGCCAGAGCTCCTCCGGCCAGGTGGCGCCAATGGCTGTGTGTCCCAGGGAAGGGACACGTCCAGTGGCTCACTTCCATGTACCCCTCCTTGTAACCAAGTGGCTGAGTGCCTGGGCAGAGCGTGTCTCCTTTGAGCTTGAGAGAGCACAGAGCGAATCCTTGCTGCATGTGGAGGGGAAGGGGCTGGAGCTGCTTGCCAGCTGGTCCACCATGGTGGATTGGGAAGCAGCAGCTGCAGGTGACCTTGGCTAGAGCATCGCCCTGTGGGAGCACTCTAGCCCACAGTGGGAGGAGCCTGTGCCCCAGGATCAGGGCCTCGCCTGCCTGAGGGCAGCGCCCCTGAACAGACGCACAAAGGCTACTCTTCCTTTCCATCCTTCTGAAGTACAGAACACAGATGTTCTGGTTTATAAAGAGCCGAGTGATTTTATTTTAGTGGAACTGGGGATTGAACCCAGGGATGCTCTGCTTCCGAGCTATACCCACAGCCGTTTTTAATTTTGTTTTGAAATGGTCTCACTACATTATGGAGAAGCTTGCTATGTTGCAGAGGCTGGCCTTGAACCTGTGATCCTCCTATCTCAGCCTCCCGAGTACTGGGATCACAGGTGTACACTACTATGCCTGGGTGTGTCACGGGCTTTAAGGCTGCCAGGGAAGCAATTCAAGATCTGGGGGCTCTCGGGGTGCTGGAAGATGATCCTTGAGGTCTATAGCTGTTTGAAGCATCTTCTGTGATGAGCTGCACCTGTGGCTGGAATTCACGCCATTGCCGCCATCCTGAGAAGGGCCGATGGGTGGTCCTGACACATGACAGATGCCAGTGGACATAATCCTCCAGTCGATGCATTTTTCTTCAAGGGCTGCAGACCTTTGGAGCCACTGGGCTACAACACGGGGTCTCACGTCCTTGAGAATGTTAGACTCGGACTGTGCAGGGGCTTAAATGACTCCTAATATTCCCGTCTGCTGGTCAACAAATTAGAGATTTGAGCAGCTGCTGAGTCTGTGTTGGAAGAGACTAGACCTCAGGAAAACCCCAGCTCTACATTCCCGTGCAGTGAGCCCTCAGCCGAGCTAACTGCCCCACCCGGGCCTCAGTTCCCTCCTCTGTCAGGGAGGGCAGGGGACCTCTCAGAATGCCAGCTTCTGTGTGAAGTGTTCGGCTCCGTACCTTTCACGGAATTGGCCCTCAATAAGTAGAAGTGGGAGATACTATGCCACAGTTTCAAATTCTTTTTGCGATGATTGCTGTGAGACTCAGACTCTCAGTCTCAATTACTCAGTCTGAACTGAGCTCGCTGAGATGGATCTGGCTGCAGGAACCGCAACTTCTGGGGTGAGATCAGAGAAGAAGGGAGTGCCAAGTTACTGTGATCAGGAAACCGTGGGCAAAGAGAGTGAGCTCTGGGCAGAGGGAGGCGCTGCGACAGAGCTTAGCACTCAGGAGCAGCACTGGCTGGGGAGCAAAAGCAGGGACATCTGTAGGGGAGCACCCACCCTGGCACTGCCAGTGTGACTCAGGTTGAGTATGGGTATCACTGCTGATTGGGGTTAGGACTCAAATCAGCCGATGGGACAGATGTGGGGCATCGGTGGTCTCGGGGAAAGACCTCTGAACGCAGTGGCCCTGTGTGATTTCTAACCCATGGGCTCAGGACTGCCCTAGCAGCTGAGCTGGACTCCTCTGTGACCAGGCCCCTCAGCCTCTGTATGGATGTTCAGAGTTGATATAATTAAATCAGGAAGCTGTGATCCCAGTACTAGGGGGGCTGAGACAGAAGGATCCCAGGTTTGAAGACAGCTTTAACAACTTATTGAGGTCCTCAGCAAGTTAGTGAGACCCTATTTAAGAAAAAAAATAGGGCTGAGGTATAGCTTAGAGGCAGAGCGCCCTTGGGTTCCATCCCCAGTGCTATCACCAGAAAAAGTTGAATCATAAGGGTTGTCGTCTCATCCGTGGATAAGTTCATTGTAATGGATTCACTGGGTGGTCACCTAGGTGGGGGGGGTCACTGGGGTGTGAGCTTGGGGACTGTGTCCTTGAATCCTCTTGCTTGCTCTCTTTTGCTTGTGGCCTCTATGATGTGAAGTTGAAGGTATTGTAGGGCCAGGCCTGAAACTTGCATATAATACTCACCGCACCCACCCTCGTTTCACTGGCCAGAACCCAGTCTAGCCAGTGTAGCTGCAAGGGAGGCTGGGAAATACACTCTTTGTTTACCTGACCAGTCTAGCTGCAAGGGAGTCTGAGATATGTAGTCTGTTTTGGTCTGCAAAGAGTAAATGACATTGGTGAATCCCAAGCCAGTCTCTGCCCTGAGTATATTGGCTCACTCTCTCTTTCTCTCTCTCTCTTTCTCTTCTCCCTGTGCCAAGTCCTGACTCCGCAGACTTCACTTGACTAACAGGGACTGAGACTCTGAAATCTCCAGAACTATGAGCAAATAAATCTTTCTTTGTCTAAGTTACTGTTTGTGGTCAGGTCTTTCAGGTCATAGCACTGAGAATGTGACTGAAACAACCATCACAGCTAATACTTTTATAAGTGGTATGGGTCAGGCAAGGCTAGGCCATGCTGTGGTAGCAAATAAACCCAGCAATGCCAATGACCTGGTACATTCAAGTGTATTTCTTGCTCACATTGCAACCTGGCCGGGGTGGGTTCCCCCCAGAATGACTATCCCCCAGGCAGTGACTCAGGGATTCCAGCTCCTCCCCTTGTATGGCTCCACATCGTGGAGTCTTTACTTCTCAGTCCTGACAACAGGGAGGAGAGTTGAAGGTATTGTAGGGCCAGGCCTCAAAGTTGCATATAACACCTGCCACACCCACCCTCGTTTCACTGGCTGGAACTCAGTCTAGCCAGTGTAGCTGCAAGGGAAGCTGGGAAATACAGTCTTTGTTTACCTGGCCAGTCTAGCTGCAAGGGAGTCTGCAAAATGTAGTCTGTTTTGGTCTGCAAAGAGTAAATGACATTAGTGAATCCCAAGCCAGTCTCTGCCCTGAGTATATTGGCTCACTTAATTTTCTGGAGAACCCTTTGGACTAGATCCCATGGTTTTCCCTATTAGATCTGAGAAACACGGAGCACAGAGAGGTCACCTGACTTCCCCATAAGGGTGGCACCAGGATTTGGGAACAGAATGGGCCTGGACTCTGAAACCCATGAGAGACATTTGCACAACAGGCTCTGGGTGGGGCGGGGTGGGTGGGGGGTACAGGAACACGCTGCACAGTTCACCCCATGCCCAGAGCTTCATGCCCAGCATGGATTCCTAATGGGAAGGGGTTCCTTTGGTCCCCAGGGCACTTTACCTTGATTTTATTTTGTATCATAGTCATTTTCTCTCTCTCCTCAACTGGTTGCTAAGCTCCAGAATCAACATTGAAGGCTCATCCCTGCACCGTCCTCAGGGTAAAAGATAGTGAACCCCAGCTGGATGGTACAATTTCAGCGTAGCTGTTAAATAGGGAGAGAGTCAGGGATTGTGGCCTGGGAGAACAGAGGCTGCAGGCAACTTCCGGAGGAAGGGCCGGGTGCTGGGCCTAGGAAGGCCCAGGGCAAGTCAAGGTGGAGAAGGAGAAGGCGGTTAATTGTGTCACAGGCAGCAGAAGCATGCAGGGGATGGAGATGGGGCGGGGCGAGGGGCCACCCGCTCTTATGACACACTTGGTGTTAGCAGGAGAGATGGAGGTGATGGAGTCGAAGTTGGGGAGGCCGGGAGGTTGTGTGTGTGTGTCCAGGCTAGGACAATGTCTAGGAGGGCACAGGGGGAAGCTGGCTTGGAGATGAGTCTCAGGCAATGAAGGGGGATGAGAGTTTGAGATAACAGGGGGAGGCTGGAGGCTGACCTCAGAGAGGAAGGACACCCGTCTCCTCTGAGGCAGGTGAGAAAGAGGAACGGGGCCTATTTCCTCATCTATGAAGTAGGGTGCTCCTACCGTGCCCCTAACTGCACAGGGGTTGCAGGTATACTGCATTGAATAATGTACCCCAAAAGTTATGTGCACCCAGAGCCTCACAATAGGATCTCATTTGGACATGCGGTCTTTGCAAATCTAATTGATCAAATCAAACTGAAGCCACACAGATTAGGATGGCCCTAGTCTAAGGACCTTATAAGCAAAGAGATATTTGGGTATAAATATCCAGACACAGAGAGACTACATACATGTAACTGGACAGATGGGCACAAAGAGGCAGAAACAGGAGCGGGGACAGGCCTGAAGCCAAGCATCTCCGCAGAGCTTTGCCTCCCAGGGAGGGTGCCACCCTGGTAGGGAGGATCTGGGCTGGGGGCTGAGCCTGCCCCATTTGTGCCAAGAGTAGTTTTTACAACAGCACCGGGCCTCTTTGAACCTCCGTCTCTTCATCTGAAATGGAATTTCAAGGCGCAGCTCCTAGGAGTCGTTCAGAGGTGGTGCATGTTAAGCCGTCAGCTGACCGTGCCTCTGAGTGCACCCTTCCACCTCACCTACCAAATAGCTCGTCGTCCAGACCCACGCTGCTTCCTAGCAGTGACTTAGCTGCACCTGGAAGGACGTCATCTGGGGTCACTTCAGCCGTTTGCAGTGGGCTTTACCATTTTACTTTTCTTTGCTGGCAGAAGAGTATAAGCAGAGAGTTTAGCCCCAAGTGGGTGGCCGGGGTAGACAGGACATCCAGCCTGGTCCATCCCCCTGAATGGTACTGCCCCCAGACAGTGTCCACTGTCGCCCACAGTTGGCTTCTCAGCTGGAACTCCAGGGGCGTCTTCCTCTTTCCAGCAACTGTCTGGAAGCAGGAATTGGTGCAGGGAAGAAAGCAGGTGCCGGGCGTGGTGGCGAACACTTGTAATCCCAGCATTTGGGAGGCTGAGACCGGAGGATCCGGGTTTGAGGCCAGCCTCAGCTACCTAGTGAGGCCTTCTGCAACTTAGGGAGACCCTGTTTCAAAATAAAGAATAAAAAATAGGGCTGGGGGTCTAGCTCGGGGGTAGAATGCCCCTGAGTTCAATCCCCAGTACAGCAAAAAAAAAAGAAGAAAGCAAATGCGGAGATGCCAGCTTCCCACTGCACTGACGGCTCTGTAAGTGGCCGCAGCTGAGTGCAGTCCCAGGGTGCGCACGCCGGCCTCGAAGCTGGCCTGCGCTTTGTGGGGAGCGGGGGATGCACCGCGCAAACCTACCCTGACATTTATATTGAATATTTTAGTTTGCAGAAATGCGAAATTAAATATACTTTCCACCTACACTATGAAAAATCCATTTATAGAAACCAAATCAAATTGGCGATCTAAGGACTGGTGGCCAGAAATGAAATATTTTAAAAACAAAATATATGGAGATTGAATTGCTGAAGCGGCGGCTTGTTCTGAGGCTTCCGGGGCTCGGGCTGGAGGAGAGGCTTATTGGACGCAGCCTTCTCTGGGGATCAATTTAGCAGCGCCCTGACGTCCTGCAGTCTCACCAGGAAAAGAGTTCTTTGAAAGAACTTATTTAGCAGGCAGAGGCAATCTTCTGTGTTTTCTGGAAGCTTCCTCGTGTTTCAGCTTCAGTGGGCCCGAGTCTCTTGTGGATCTTCATGGAAATTGCTGGAACCCCCTGAAGAGACTGGATGCCACATTAAAACTGCCTAACCTTTGCTCCCCGAGCTTGGCCATTCCTCCCCAAGACTTAATTACTTTCTGGAAGATGACACGGACTCAGGTTCTTTTTTTTTTTTGAGATGTCAGTCCAGATGCTCAATCCGACCTCTGGGTACTCAGCAAACAAGAATCTCAAACTCAGCTCTGTCTTAAATTTCTGAATTGATCCCCGATCGAATTCCTCCTGCAGAAACCTCTTCCTAGCCCTTTGCAAATTACAGAGGGCAGCACCCCACCCCAGGAATCCTGCCGCCCCCCCCCCCCAGTTGCATTTATTTGTATGTTGTTCTGTTACTGAAGACTCAGAATGCTCAGCCCTTCCATCCAGGATGTCCAAATTAACTAGGTTGCCCTTTGGGAAGCCGGCTAATCCAGAGCGTCCTCGGGCAGCCTGGCTGTCCCCTTTAGGAAGCTAGCAGAGGAATTCCTGCAGAGCAGCTGTGGGTCCAGCAGAGACACCACCACGCATTTCACACCAGGCAGACCAGAAGTGATCTCTTGGGGGACAAGCCTTCCCCCTACTCTCCCAGGGACCCCAGGATGAGCTACCCAGAGGATGAGGGAACTCCGCAGGATGCCCAACTCCCTGCTGGGTCGCTGGGAGTTCCAAAACCCAGGCTAATTTCCATGGTAATTTTCCTGCCGCCTCCCAGGGAGACCCAGTGCTTTCCAGGAGAGAGAGAGAGAGAGAGAGAGAGAGAGAGAGAGAGAGAGAGAGAGAGAGCGAGAGAAAGAGAGAGAGAGAGAGAGAGAGAGAGAAAGAGAAAGAGAAAGAAAGAAAGAAAGAAAGAAAGAAAGAAAGAAAGAAAGAAAGAAAGAAGGGGCTGGGGTTTCCTCCCTGGGAGGGATTGGGCTGGCAAGGGTGGGGAGCACCACTTGTCCTAGCCACCAGAGACCCCCCTCTCCTGCGGGGTCAGCCAGGGATGACCTGGGGGGGCAGGGGAGCACTCCTGCACCTGGACTCCTCATGGGGCTGGTGTTTCCCTGGTGCTCCCTGTGAGCACGGCCTGTTCAGTAGTTTCTCAGTGAAGACAAGAGGCACCATGCGCCCGTTTCGGTGCGGCTGGAGTGTCCTGGGGCCGAAGCCCAGATTGTCCCGTGCTTGTTCTCCTGGTTTTGTGTGTCGTCCGCTGGGAAATGTACTTATTACCTATCCGTTTTCATATTGGGTGGTCTGTTTTCATCTGCTGTAAGTGAAATGCTAGGTATGTCCTTAAGACTGGGCGGACATAGATTGTACACTTAGGACTCTGTGGGCGAGTGTAGACATGAATCATCCTGGCTAATGCTGCAAGTTCTTGGGGTTCCTGGGATGCGGACAAGGAGCCTCGTCATGGCTCTTGTGACCGTGCTGCCGCCTCCCCATGACTGCCCAGGGTGGCCGGCTCTGTTTGGCTTTCCCTTTCCTCTGGGAACCCTAAAATGCTCCCCCTGCGAGGGGGGCTGCTTGGGAGCCTACGGGAGGAGATTCTGTAGTAATGAACACTTGGCTGTTGTAATCCTTTCCCTGCCCCAGGCCTGCAGCCTCTCACCCTCACCTGCTAAAGCGTAATTACAGACACCATCCGTGGGTGTTTTCCTCGGAAAACACGCCACACCCTGCTGGGGTGAGTCCTCAGCTCAGGAACTCAGGATCTGCAGGGTCCTTGGCTAATGTGACAGAAAAGAATTTCAGCACACGCCAGTCAGAGACATGGACAGAGGTTTATTTGGAGGAAAAGGAAGAAATACACATTCAAGAGAGAATGTGGGCCACCTCAAAATGAGGAAGGGTATTTTTGGGAGTTCAAGGCTGTCTTCTTATAGGGGACTTTTGTGAGGGGTGGGCTAGAGGAGGTGTGTGAGGATGATCTCAGTCCAGTAGTCCCCTAGGCGCTTTATGGTGGTCGAGTAGTCTGGTCGGCTCTAGGGTGGACAATCTCAGTCCCGTAGTCCCAAGGTGCTCCTGGTAGTCTGGTGTTCTGGTCAACCTTAGGATCCTCAGGCTGATTGGGGTCCTCAATAGCTGATTAACAGATAACCTGGAGAGTATCCTAAATTGTAGGTTTTTCAAAATATCGTACCTGTCTTGCTATCAATGCACAGGGCAATTATACTTCCTTTTAGTTAACTCTAAGATTTACAGATTTCCCAGGAATTTGGGAGAGTCAGGCCTGGGAAAGAGAACTGGTTTGTGGAGTAGAGGCTAAAGCACTTCAGCTCCAAGTTTTTTTATATTAAAGTTATATTTCACTTCCCCTTCCTGTCTGTCTCCTTTCTACCTACTTATTTCTTCTCTCCTACATCGACCCCACACCCAGAGAGCTCCAGGCTTCCCTCGGTCCTGCGTTAAGGCATCAGTTACTGCTGGCACCTACGGAAGGTCGCCCCACAGAACTCAAGGCCTTGGAAGTGCAGGAGCCTGCGGTGCCGGGGGCAGGAGAGGAAGGCTCTAAGCAATGGGAGACTCCCTCCTTGGGGTTTCTGCATGGGGGGGGCTGTCTGTTTGGCCAGGGCATCGCCCCTGGGGACTTAGACTGTTGAACACTTGCCAGGGGCCAGCATTAGGGAGCTCTGTGCAGAGGGACATCTGACAGCTCTGCAGAGACGCAGCATCACCCTGAGAGGAAGGTGGCTTCACTGGCGTCTGAGGGAAGGTGTCCCCAGGTGAGGGAGAGGCACAGAGCAGGCAGGTGGCTTTGCCAGCTGCCCAGGGTCCCTGTGGCTCAGCAAGCCAGCCCACTGGAGAAAGGGCTGCTGTAGCTGTATCTGCCCAAGCTTCACCGTGCAAACCACCCCCGCTCGCCTGTGCTCCCCACAGAGGGCCGGCTTGCACTCGGCATGGTGGTTTCTCTGCAGTCACTAACAGGCGGGCATTGGGATTTATCTCTGTGCCTCAAGAACTTGCGTGAACAGAAGACTGTCCCCCTCAGACACTGCAAGTAGTCACATGGGGCCTCTGAGCTGCAAGGGACCAGCCCGGCCCAGGAAGCGACTTTCCCAGATGACGGCTAAGGGCTTGGGTCACAAGAGTGTCCCTGCACTTCCTCATCCTCCTTCCTCATCTCTTGGCCCCCCACCCGGACCCCGACTCCCCTCCAGCTCTACCTGGCCTGCAACACTGTGGTGCTAACTTTCCTGCTCACGCTCCCTGGTGAGGCTCAGAAGGAGGACCGGCCTCCTGACCCCGCACCTGTGGTTGCTGTGCAAGGCAGGGAAGATGTGCAAAGCCAGCCCCATTGCTGACTCATCTGGGACCTGACAGCTGTGTAACTCCTTCCGCTGTGGTTTCCTGGTCTGTAAAGTTGGGGTCACGGTGGCATCCACCTCTGCGGCTCAGGCGCATGCTCAGTACTGACAAGCGGCTGTTTTGACGCTCTCCCCTCCCAGATAGATGATAGATAGATAGATAGATAGATAGATACATAGATAAATAGATAGATAGATATCATGAGCAAATATATACATGTACTGGGGATTGAATCCAGGGGCATTCTATTTCCAAGCTACACCCCCAGACCTTTTTTAATTTTTATTTTGAAACAGGGTCTCACTAAGTTGCTGAGGTTGATCTTAAACCCATGATCCTCTTGCCTCAGCCTCTCAAGTACTGGGATTACAGACATGTAACACCACACCCAACTTAAACTTCCATTCTTTTAAAAAATATATTTATTTGTTTTTATTTATATATTTATTTATTTTGGTACTGGGAATTGAACCCAGGGACATTCTACTTCTGAGCTACACCCCCACCTCTTTCTTTAATTTTTTTTGAAACAAGGTCTTGCTAAGTTGCTGAGGGTCTCGCTAAGTTGCTGAGGCTGGCCTTGATCTGCTCTTTCTCTTACAGTCAGTGCCCGAGGTTGAGAGCTGAACTCCTCTTCTCGATTTCATGATCTGAACTTTTCCTCTTCAGCTAGATTCTACCTCCTCAAGGGGGAGGTTTGTTGTGAGTTTCTTTGGGGCCTGCACGCTGGTGCTTAGCAGAGCTCTGGGCACGTGGTACCCATTCAGGGAATACACCCTGGCTGATTGGATGGTTGAACGGTTGGCTGTGAATCCAGGAATATAGATTAAGAAGTATATTCCAAATTACTTCCAGGTGTTCATCATTTCAGGATCACATGGCCCCATGGGGAAAAGCCCACTATATGAAATTTGTTCATCTGCTCAGCAAATGTTTATTGAGGCCTCATCATGGCCTGGCTCTAGTTCCCAGAGGCTCAGAAATGGATGAGATGGACAATATCCAGGCCCTTGTAGAGGCTACCTGAAAAAGAAGATGGATGTAAGCTCAGGGGGGGCTCAATACCAAAAAGAAGGTAAAGCAGGTTGATCCAGGCATGATGGTACATGCCTCTAATCCCAATAATGTGGAGCCTGAGACAGGAGTATTGCAGGTTCAAGGCCCGTGAAAGTAAAGCAAGGTGTATTAGTTACACATTGCTGTGTAACAAAATACTCCAAAGCATAGCAGTTTAAGACAATGCACACTTAGGATATAAACATTTCTGTGGACTAGGGTCAGTCCTAGCTTCACTGGTTCTTCCAGCTCAGGATTTCCCAAGGCCATTGAGAAGGTGATGGCCAGGGAGTAGTCATCTCAGGGTTTAACCAGTGCATGATTCTCCTCCAAGCTCACTCCATGGTTGTTGGGAAGATTTGGTTCCTCAGGAGCTGTAGACTGAAAGCGTCAGCCCTAGCTGTCTGCTGAAGGCCACCCTCAGATGCCTGCTGTGTGTCCTCTCCATGGACACGTGGGAGCTCACTCCATCAGCTTGAGCAAATGAGACTAGCCAGAGAGTGAGCTCACTAGGACCCTGGGCTCTCAGTCTTTTGTAATAGTCTCCCAGTAAGTGCTTTCAGGAACTGCGCTTCACAGGTGGAAATTGAAGCACAGAGAGAAGAGGTATGTTACCCCAGGTTATGTAACTAGTGAGTGGCAGGGCCAGAGTTTGATCCCAAGCTGTCTATCTGTCTGTCTCCAGTACCCCTGATCCTAACTAGAATCCCATTGCACCACCTGACAGCCCCATATGTTGTCTGTTGTGGACTCCAGACAAGAGAAAGTGGTGACTCTGTAACTCTAACAGCAGTGGAGGTAGTCAGAGTGAGCAGAGTTGGGATGTATTTTGGAGATACTGTTGGTAATTTGGATGTGGGAATAAAGGGGAGAAAGACATTAAAGAGGATTCTGAAGTTGTTGGGCTATGAAGATGAGCAAGTGTTGGTGCTGTTACCCAACATAGAGAATTATGGGAGAGGAGCAGGTTTGGGGGAGAAAAACCAAGAGTTCTCTGTTGGCCTTTGTAAGTGTGACACCCAAGTAGCCTGTTGAATATTGACATCTGGAATTCAGGGGAGCACTCAACCATGGATGACCACCAAAAGGAAGAGAATAAAAGAGAGAAAATGTCCAAGGACTGAGAACCCATGGTGCCTAAAACATTTAGAAGTCTAGAAGAAAAGGGATTGCTGGCAAAGGAAATGGAGACATGGGGGCTCGTGAAGTAGAAAAAATATCAGGGAAGCGCAGTGACCTGGAAGCCATGTGAAGTAGAACTGCCAAGAAGAGGAAGAGATTAGCAATTCCAAATGTCTAATAAGAGTGTGACTGAGAGGGGAGAGAGGACCAAATGGAGAAATAAGGCTGTAAGTCTATATAGTGAGATAGATCCCAGTTTTGCAAAAACTATCTCTTAAATAAAACAAAGCTTTTTTATTTTGATTGTTAAATCTATAGATCCATGAACATGACTCAATCCATGAACATGGGATATCTCTATTCTAGCTATGTTGAGTTTTGTTTTTTTTTTTTTTTTTTTTTTTACTCAATAAAAGGTGTAATACAGGGTGTTAACACAGGTAGGTTAATTACCAGCAGGTCCCCTGGATCTGGTAAGACTTTGTTTGAGTCTTCCTTTGGGGTTGGTCTACTTTTATTTTGCCCCAGATTTTGAATTCTGGCATTTACTCTATGGCCTGGTTCTCGATCCTAAAGCCTGGCATTTCTGGAGTCTTAAATGAATTCCCTGGGTCCTCAGCAAGGCTCCTCCAGTTTGGCTGGGACACAATTCCAAGGTCTTCCATCTCTGCATGACATGCCTTATTTATACTCAGCTTTCAGCCCTGCAGCAGCTATGGTTCTTGCCCTGCACAGGGCAGCTCACACTCAACCCAGCACCTGCAGGGACCCTCCACGCCTTCCTTTTGCACAGCATCCTCGTCTCCAGACCCAAGAGCCACACATTCTACTGCTGCAGCCACCCAAACTCTGATTTGTGCCTTCCCTGATCAAGGAGGCTGTTGGGCCCACCTGCTGTGGGGTGGCCCAGAAAGCCAGGTAGACACAGGGCTTGCCTTTCTCACAGGGTCACAATCCTGGACCGTGTGCTATCCAATGAAACAGTGTCCTTGGGTGTTTATGTCTGGTTTCATAGTTGTTTACAGAGGAGGCTGTAACGGGTGCCCCTTGGTTCAGTGTTCACCATTCTTTCCAAACCTTACACAGACCATCTGCCTTATCCATGCCAGTTCTGCGTGTGTTTACAGTGTGATGTGGTGCAGGGCTTTTGGCTGAAATAAAATCAAACCAAACAAATTCGTAATCTGAAATGAACAAAGACTTTTGGGTTGCTTGCAGGTTGCTGTCTGGAGGGGATTCCGAGGGAGGATTCTTAGGGAGGACTCAGGGGAAATCACTTGGTCAGGGAGCTGCAGGGCAGAGAGCGAAGGCGGACTTCCTACTAGAGGTGAAGGACAACCCCAAAAGAAGGCAGGGTCCCTGGGTGCCGCCATGGGGCTGGATTTCTGCCTTAGCCTTCCCCAGAGATGTATGGTTCCCTTACATCAAACATACTTCTCTGCTCTGGAAAAGCCACTACTGGGTCATGCTCAGCCCCCTGGGTCACCCAGGAATGTGTTTTCTGTTCTGAGGGACAGTGGTGGTCTCTTTGCTGGCAGTGAACTGTGAATTGAAAGGGGACCCTTCGCTCTGTCCGACTGGCACATAAAGCCCTCTCTCCCGGAAATGTGTCCACACCTACAGATGTAGAAGTCCTGTCACTTGCTAGGGGGTAAATCCTAGGGTTTTTGTTTTTATCTAGGGAAAATCTAAGGGCCTTGGATTATAAAAGTTGGTTGTACATTAGAATTTCATCATTCCTATTTGGGGCTTCATTTATGTGTCTACCATAATTCTATCATAGTTACTTATTCAATTGTTTACTCACCAGACTTTTATTAAGCACCTAAGACATACCAGGCATTGTGGTAGGGTCCAGAGTTCCCTAAATCCCTGACCTAAGGCTCAGGTGATTGAACCCAGGGACATTCTACCTATGAACTAAATACCCAGCCCTTAAAAAAAAATTTTTTTAAATGTATTTTGAAACAGGGTTCTAGGTGGCCAGCCTATCAACCTCCTGGTGCCTCCTCACTGGCAACAAGACTCAGGGGTTCTGGATTTATAGCTGTCTTTCCACAGCACTAAGCCAGGGAGGGCGCTTTAGCTATGGGGGTCATGCAATGGAGTCAGATGTCCTAAGTTTGCACCTTGTCCCTCTACTGACCAGCTGTGTGTAGCAAGGACCCTTTCCTCTCTGAGCCAATTTCCTAAAAAAATCCCCAAATCTGAAAATTCTGATTCAAACTGGGGGCTAGGAGACCTGGGTTCCCCGCCTAGAATTTCTTTGTTTTCACGGCCATTAGAAAGGCATCCGTTCTCCACAATAAAACAGCATATGTAGCAATGACTTGATGTGTTTTCGTGAAGGGTGCTTGGTAAATTCTCAGCCTCTTGGCCCTGCAGGCAGCGTGATCCGCAGTGTTTCCCCTCGCCGCAAGCATGTAGGAGACTCGCTAGGAATTGAGTCGAGGGAGGGAGTCTGGCCCACCCCACTGCTCCATATTTTCTCTGGAATTCTCCCACTTGTTTATAGTCTGGGCAATTTGCCTCCTGCTGCTGGGTGACTCAGACTGGAGAGCTCCCAAGCTCACCCCGAGCCAGCCACTCCCCCGCGTCGGACGGTCACCGCTGTGTTGGTGCTGGGGACCCTCCACCCTCCATCTCCTCCCTGGTCCACCACCCCAGCCCCGCCAAGGGACACACAGAGGGGACCTGGCAGTGGCAAGAGGGGGTCCCCATCCCCACCCTGGCTCAGGACTCCCACCCTCTCTTATGAGGTTAGGTCCCAGTTTTCCTGGGGGCCTATATGCACATAAGCAACACAAAATCACCAAGACAAGCCGAGTCCCAGGGTCTTAGAAGGCGCACGAAGAGTCCAGGAGGCTGAAACCTGACGGCGGTTCCCATTCATCGGAGACCTGAGATGACTGCTCCCCACACCTTACGTAAATCATAGTTTAGAATAAAGTCAGAAAATTCCCTGCTCTGTATTTATCTTAGCATCAAGCAGCCACTGTGTAATTTAGATTTGAGATAGCATTCTTCTTCAAAAATGTCCTTCACAACCGAGCCACAGATCGCATGCCTGATGAGTCACAGATGTCCTCTGCAAACAGCTGTGTTGGAAACAGTCTGTCCCCGCGTCCCAGGCTGCCCGCAGCCTCCAGAGTCTCCCTGCTACAGAGTCAGCCCTCTCCTTTTTGTTCTTTTTCTTTCTTTCTTTTTTTTCATGTCTGTATGTGGGACTGGGGATTGAACCCAGAGGAATTCTACCTTTGAGCTACATCTCCAGTCCTATTTTATTTATTTTTTTATTTTGAAACAGGGTCTCACCAGGTTACTAAGCATCTGACTAAGTTGCTGAGGCCAGCCTTAAACCTGTGATCCTCCTGCTTTAGCCTCCCAAGTACTGGGATTACAGGTATTCACAACAGCACACCTGCCTGCCCCTCTCCTATTTTTTTTTTTTTTTTTTTTTTTTTTTTTTTTTTTTTTTTTTTTTTTTTTTTTTTTTTTTTTTTTTTTTTTTTTTTTTTTTTTTTTTTTTTTTTTTTGCGGTACTGGGGATTGAACTCAGGGGCATTCTACCTCCGAGCTACACCCCCAGCCCTATTTTGTAGTCTTTATTTTGAAACCAGGTCTCACTAAGTTGCGGAGGACCTCACTAGATAGCTGAGACTGGCCGCGAACTTGGATCCTCTGGTCTCAGCCTCCCAAATGCTGGGATTACAAGCGTGCGCCACCACGCTCGGCTTGCCCCTCTCCTGTTCCTCTCCCCTCCTGACCCATCCTGCTCACGACACCCCTGGCACACCCCTGTAATCCCATAACTTGGGAGGCTGAGACAAGAGGATCGCAGGCCCAAGGCCAGTGTAAGCAACTTAGAGACTCTCTGTAGCTTAGCAAGACCCTGTTTCAAAAACAGAAAATACAAAGGGCTAGGGGTATATCTCAGGGAATAGAATGCCCCTGGTTTCCATTCCCAGTATTAAAAAAAGAAGAAAGAAACAAAGAAAGAGAGAGAAAGAACAGAAAAGAAAAAAGAAAAGAAAGAAAAAATCACCTCTAAATCAATGTCTTTAATTACAATAATTGTCCAGAAAATGATATTGAACCAGAAAAGCAGAAGACTGTGAGTATCTAGCAGGTAACGAGGGGAAGCAGGTTCAAGTCCTGTTTTCCATTCTCTCCTGGTTGGGAAGTGATTCCGGAGCAACTTTATTTGACTAGTCTGTGTTGCACTCAAAGTAAATATTAATTCCATTATGCCATAAACTTTTATTTATCATGACAGCGAGTCATAAAGTTCTCTTACTAGAATATAGCTTCTAAATGGCATATCATAGGTGAGATACAGCACACGCCTTGGATTCGAGCAGCAATTACCCACCAGCCTTTATGCAAGCTGGAGCTAAATGTGCTTCCTCAACAAGAGTCGCAGCCTGAGATTAGGCAGAAGAAACTCATCCATGGCCATTTTTCCGGGAGCCCAGATATATGAGGGCGAGGGTAACCGAGAAGCCACGACCAGCAGGGGCCAGACGCCGGGATCAGAGTGCACCAAGACCCCGGCAGTAATTCACTGGAAGCGCCCTTTGCCTATTACGGGGCTGACTTTCTAAATTACATAAATTGCTCATTAGAAGTGCCTGGTAATTGCTGCACGCTGTGGTATTGCGAGAAGTGTGGGTTTTAATTATTCTTTTTTGATTTGCAGTGCGGTTTGACTGGTTCGGGGTGATAGGTGGAAAATATGGGCATGCTTTCATTGTTGCACCAAGCGAAAATAGAGGAGGCTGTTTATCAAATTCCTTGACTTGGTGTTTGAGGACCGCAAGGGGGGTCTTATGGTCCCCTGGCCCTTGCAGATACCCACGGGAGGGTCCCCGAGGAGGCCTGGGGAGGACCCCTCTAAGCCTGTAGTGGCGGCGCGTCTGTGCATCCACAAATCGAAGTAGCACTGTCTGTGGGAGAGACACCTCATCCCTACAACACAGACAGGATGGGAGATGTCAGCCAAGCCCTCGCATCACATTTGGAGAGCAGGGTGAGCTCAGCGGAGATGCACCTTCTTCTCTAGTTCCCCTTTCCAAGGGTATTGGGGGTCTCCCTACTCCCCAGCCGGCCGGCTCGCATCTCCTGCAGCTTGGGGCCTCCCCTGCACAGCCCCCACCGGAGCCGAGCTGTTCTGAGCTCCTGAATGGGCTGGGGGCTTTCTCAGACCCCTGGTCCCGGTCTCCTGCCATCCAGCTCATGCCATCCATGAGTTGTGACACCAAGGCCGTGGCTGCTGCGGGCGTAAACTTCCAGGGCCCGCTCTGGCTCAGCCGCAGCCACTGATGAATAAAAACTCGATTAGGACGCGGGTCCTGGAAGGCAGCTATTTTAGGACTCACTTTTGGAAAGACAGGGGATTTCTTTTTCTGAGATGAAATGATGCAATTGTCAATTCAGCCATAGTGCTCTCTTGGTGGGGAGGGGGGGGGGGCGTCTCTCGCCATAGTTGTTCTCTATCAGAAAGCCTTTCTCTTTGAAGCCCGGCTGGCATCGGGATCACTCAGCCCCTCCTGCGTCTGGCCTCCCCTCCCCCCAGCCGGAGTTCGGGGACAGCCTGGGAGAGGAGCTGTCACCAAGCCTCCGCCCAGCCCCCTCGTCACATCGCCTGTTTTATGCATGTGGCATTCCGTTCCCGGCCAGACTTCTGTGACATGAAAAATACACTAAATACTGGCTGCCACGGCGCTGTCATTAACCCACCACTAGTTGTGCCTTTATAAATTTTTACACACCACTAAATTATAAATATGCAATGCTGAGAGTAATGAAATACGCACCGATAATATCTGCAGTTAGAAGATTTGTAATTCCGCGCGCCTGTGGTGTCTGTGGGAGGAGCCGGGAGAGCTCATCTGTTTCTGGAGCCTCCTGGGGCTCCCTCGAGAGGGTCCTCGGGGGAGCCCCTGGTGAGTGTGGGGTTCTCTGCGTGGGACCTTCCCTTTGGCGGTCAGACAGATTCGCTGGCCTGGTTCAGCAGCGGCCTCCATGTCTCGGCCATGTGCTAGGTTAGGAATCCAGAAGCTTCCCAGTGTGGACGTCTACGGAGGGAGCTCGCCAAGTCCCCAAGGAGTGGCGGTGTGTGTGTGTGGGGGGGGAGGGCCAGAAGAGCAGGTACCCAGGCACCCCGGAGGGGGGGTAGCTTTGCACAAACTCTGGAGCCTGCGAGCCAGTTTGCTCGTCCGGGAGAGGGGCTGCACCCTGGCTCTTCCTGGGGCTGCATCAGCATGAAGAGCGACCACATGTAAAGCAGCGATTTCCAGCAGCGCAGCCTCAGGAAACACTAACTGCCACGACCACTCTTACTGTGGCTTGATTGCTTCTTGTCTCCTGTCTAGTGGGCTGAGGCAGGGACTTGAGCATTCTCTTCCCTGTCAAAAAAAAAAAAAACACTAGCTTCAGTATCACAAGGTTTCAAATGAAGAGACACAATGTCTTCTCCCAAGTGGGAATGTCTTTATTTTGATACAAAAATAATCTATTGTAAATATGCAGTCTAAAAAGTTGTAGAGAGTAAACTCCCCCATCTAATGCATATACATATATACACATACATTTTCATAAGAGTTATACTATATGAGTGTCACTTTGAACCACAACTATATTATGCACATCCTTTTATGCCATACCACCAAGTACTTTTTAAAGCTGTATAGTAGTCCAACTGGATTGTCCCACTTTCATGGTGGATAGTCATATGGTTTCTAATGTTTCATTTATCTGGCGAATGTTTACTGAGCAACTACTAGAACCTATTGTCCTGAGAACTGGAGAAGAGTAGCCCTTCTTGACACATTCTAGAGAGGAGAGAACAATGAGAACCAGAGTGTACAGTCTATCACTTGCTGGTGGGAGTCATGGGGGAGTGGGTGGGATTTTAAATCTAAATTAAAGCGTTCTCTTCGATTTAGATTTAAAGCTCAGGGAAGACCAAGTTGTTGAATTTATGCATGTTGAATTGTTCACTGTTTTTCCTTATTATTATTATAATGTCTGTGGAGTCTGATATTTCTTCTCTTATTCCTGACATTGGTAATTTGTGTCTTCTTTTTGGTCAGTCTTGCTAGAGATTTATTAATGTTATTTATCTTTCCAGAAAACCAACTTTTGCTTTCATTGACTTTCTCTATTCTCAATTTTATTTTCAATTCACTTTTATATTTACTGACTTCTTCTGTTGGTTTGTTTTAGGTGTAATTTGCTTTTAGTTTTCTAGCTTCTTTTAAAAGAGGCTGATATTATTGATTGAGACCATTCTTATTTTCTAATGTGAACATTTAATGATATGAATTTCCCTCTAAGCACTGCTTTGGCTGTATCTCATAGATTTTATTATGTTGTATTTTTATTGTGTGATTGGTTTAAATATTTTATAATTTCTCTGAGTCTTTTTCTTTGACCTACCCATTATTTAGAAGAGTTTTCTTTTTATTCGCCAACTCTTTGGAGATTTTCTTGTTATCTATTATTGATCTCTAGTTTAATTCCATTATTGTCAGGGAACACACTTTGTATGGTTCAAATTCTTTTAACTTTTTGAAGATTTATTTTATGGCTCAAGATATGATCTTGATTAATATGTCCATGTACACTTGAAAAGAATGTGTATTCTGATGATTTTATGTAAAATGTTCTCTAAATATCTGTTATGTATAGTTGGTTGATGGGGTTGAGTTTTTCTGTCCTATCTATTCCTGAGAGAGAATTATTGAAGTTACCTACTGCAGTTGCATATTATTTTTCCCTTTAATTTTGTAAGTTTTTGCTTCATATATTTTGAAACATGTTAAGTTCATACACATTTTAGGGTTTTTATGTTTCGCCCTTATATTATTATGTAATGTCTCTATCCCAGATAGTTTTCTTTGCTCTGAGTCTACCTTGCCTGATATTAATATAGCCACACAAATTTATTTTTATAGTGTCTAAGTGGTATATATTTCTCCATCCTTTTACTTTTAATCTACCCATATCATATCTGAAGCGAGTTTATTATGAACAACATATAGTGGTGTGTTTTTTTTAATCATTCATTCTGATATTCTTTGTCTTCAATTATATGTTGGGTAGTGTTTTTATTGTCCATTTGATATTCTCTTTTATTGTTTATTCACACAATTCATGTTTAATATAATTGTTGGAGTTGTATTACTTGCTTTCTGTTTGTTTCTTATTTACTTTTTTCTGCCTTCTTTTAGTTATTTGAACTTGTTTGTAATATGCCACTCGATTGTGTTTCTTTTTTTTTTTTTTTTTTTTTTTTTTTTTTTTTTTTTTTTTTTTTTTTTTTTTTTTTTTTTTTTTTTTTTTTTTTTTTTTTTTTTTTTTTTTTTTTTTTTTTTTTTTTTTTTTTTTTTTTTTTTTT
>PVLC010000538.1:66980-106284 GCA_004027655.1 Graphiurus murinus | reverse complement strand
TTTGAAACCGGGTCTCACTAAGTTGCGGAGTGCCTCACTAGGTAGCTGAGGCTGGCCGCGAACCCGTATCCTCCGGTCTCAGCCTCCCGAATGCTGGGATTACAAGCGTGCGCCACCACGCCCGGCTCTCGATTGTGTTTCTTAATATATCTTTCTGCGTGGTCTCTAGTTCTCTGTGGAGTACAATACACATTCTTAACTTTTCATGATCCACTTATAATTGGCACTTTACCACTTCAAGTGGAATATAGAAATCTTAGATTCCTTTACTTCCTCATCTTGTATTTATGTTGTTTTATATAACTACATGCATTGAAAACTGCAATTGAAAATGTTATACTTGTTTCTTTCAACCACCAGAAGTATTTTAAAGGACTCAAGAGGCAAATAGTCTATTAGATTTACTCAGATGTTTATTAGTTCTATTTATCTTTCTTTATCCCTGATGCTCCATCTTCCCTTATGGTTTGTAATGTCCCTTCCATGTGAAGAAGTTACTTTAGGAACTTTTTTAAGAAGATACGCTGGCAACTAATTCTTAGATTTCCTTCATGTAATGCTGCCTTTATTGCACCATTGTTCCTAAAGGATATTTTTGCTGGATTTAGAATCATAGGTTGATGGTTCTTTTTTTCTTTTCTTTTCACTTTATTTTGAAACTGGGTCTTGCTAAGTTGCTGTGACTGGCCTTGAACCCATGATCCTCCTCTTTCAGCCTCCCAAGTACTGGGATTACAGGCATCCAACAGTTCTTTGTTTTATTGCTTTAAAATGTTATTTCCCTTCTTTCTGGCCTCCATAGCCTTTGTTGAGAAACATACAGCCATTCAATTCATTATTTTCCTGTAAAAGGGGGTTGGTGATTATTTTTCTGTAAAGAATCAGATAGTCACCAGGTGTGGTGGTGCATGCCTGTAATCCCAGTAGTTGGGAGGCAGAGACAGGAGGATTGAAGGTTTGCAGCCAGCCTTAACTACTTATTGAGGCCCTCTGCAACTTAGTGAGACCCTGTTTCAAAATAAAGAATAAGAAAATAGGGCTAGGGGTGTAGCTCGGAGGTAGAAAGCTCCTGGGTTTCATTCCCCAGTACCACAAAAATTAAAAAAATAAAAATAAACAAAATAAAATAGGGCTGTGGGCGTAGCTCAGAAGTAGAACGCTCCTGGGTTCCATCCCCAGTACTGAAAAAAAAAAAAAGAACCTGAAATTTTTGGCTTTGCAAGCTATAAACTCTGGGTCACAACTGCTCAACTCTGGCATTGTATTGTTGAAACGATCTTGGGCAATACAATGGTTATGTTTGGATAAAATTTTATTTACAAAACAGATAATGAGCCAGAGTTGGCCTGAGAACCATAGTTTGATGATCTCTGTCCTGTAAATAATGTGTCATTTTTCTCTAGCTGCTTTGAAAATGTAGTTCTTTGTCTTCGGTTTATAGCAGTTTAATTCTGATGTGCCTGATAATGGACTCCTTAGATTTATTCTGTTTGGAGTTCACTAAGCTTTGCACATCTGTAGATTTATGTCTTTCACTGAATTTAGGACGTTTTCAGCCATTATTTACTCAAATATTTTTTCTATACTGTGATCTTTTTCATCTTTTCCCAAGACCCAATAGCACAGATGTTAGACCTTTTGGTATTGTCTTATAGTTACTGAAGGCTCTGTTTATTTTGTTTATCTATCTATCTATCTATCTATCTATCTATCTATCTATCTATCTATCTATCTATCTACTATCTATCTCTGGGGATTGAACCCTGGGGGGGGCATTCTACCTCCAAGCTATATACCCAGCCCTTTTTAAAAAAAAATTTATTTATTTTAGTGTGTGTGTGTGTGACTGGTGATTGAACCCAAGGGCATTCTACTTCTGAGCTACCCTCACAAGCCCAATTTTATTTTATTTTTTTTGAAACAGGGTCTCACCAGGTTTCTGAGAGTCTCACTACTTGCTGCTGAGCCTGTCCTTAAACCTGCAACCTTCCTGTCTCAGCCTCCTAAGTACTCAGATTTCAGGCATACACCACACCCAGTTTTTTTTTTCTTTTTTAAACAGGGACAGGGTCTAAGTTGCTGAGGGCCCACTAAGTTGCTGAGACTGGCCTCAAACATGATTTTCCTATCTCAGCCTTTCAAGAACTGGGATTGCAGGTGTGTACCACCACACCCAGCTCTGTTTTTCAACCTTTTTTTCTTTGTTGTTCAGATTGAATAATTTATTTTAAAGTTATACAAGCTCATTTTTCTATATTCTTCATTTTGGTATTTAACCCACCCAGTGAGGCTCTGTTTGCTTTATGTAATTTTTCAGTTCTAAAATTTCCACTTGATTCTTTTTCAAATAGTCTCTATTTATATTCTGGAACTTTATATCCTTCCATTTGTTTAAAGAGTGTTTACCCTTACTAGGAACATTTTCATAATAGCTGAGTTTAAGTTTTGCCAGATACTTCCACCATCCATGTCTGTCTTTCTACAAATGTGGGTATCTTTCTAGTTCTTACTATGCTGGCAAATTTTGGGTTGTATGCTGTACATGTTGAATAGCATATTATGAGACTCTGGTCTTACTTAAGTCTGAAGGAGAATGTGTATCTTGTTGTTTTAGTGGACAATCAGTCCAGTGGGGTTCACCCAGCCTTCCATTGAATGTGGTTTCCATGTTAGTGCTGTGTGCAAAGCCTTCTTGTCCTGTCACATTTCCTACTAGTGTACCCGTGAGTGGCCATCCTGGCACATGGCAGTCTTTCCTACACATCAGTTCTCAACATCTTTGGCGTGCCACTGGGGTCAGCTGCATGCATATGCAGCTTGGGGGTGAGCCTGAGCGTTCCCCAGCACCTTTATGGGGTCCTGCCTCTCCACGTTCTCCCTGGGCCTCTCTTTGCAGCCTTCTTCCAGAAGGCTGGGGTGTTAGTTTCCTTGCTCTATTTGTGGGGTTCCTGGCCACTCTTTTCTTCAATGTGCTTACTCCATCTTGCCCAGATCAGAGCTAGCCCCACCGACTTTGCTTACTTGTCAGGTGCCATCCCCTGTCCTTTACCATCTTTCCACACCAGCTCCTCTGGCACGGGTGATAGACAGGATAGCAGTGTGGGGAGGACACACCCGTGTCTGGCCAAAGCCCACAGCTCTCAGTGATGGAGACACAGAGAAAGTGTCTGGGGAGACCCTGCAGGAGGGACCTCAGAGTTTGGAACTTGGGTTGCTCCCAAATGTGTTCTTGGGGATGAAGAGTTAGTTCCTATTCCATGCCAACTGGGTCGGTCTATCAGAAGGGCACAGTGTGTACCCGCAACACGATGTGTGGTACTGGGGTTAGCGCCATTTATGGCTCTAGGCACTGTTCGTGGTCCTTGGCGCCGCCCATGGGCTCTGTCCGCGGTCCTCCACATTGTCCAGCGATTCTTGGTACTCTCCATGGTCCCTAGGAGAGATCCGCTATCTTTGGCGCTATCCGTGGTCCTGAAGGATGCCTGCAATCCCCGGCGCTGTCCATGGTCCTGGCGCTGTCCGTGGTTCTCAGCTGCTACGTTCAGTTAGGGCATTATTGCTTCTTTTAGACTTGAGGCCTGAGTGTCTAAGGCGATGGCTCCCCACAATTCTAAACTAAATGTATGCACAGGCTGTGGGAGAGAAAAAGAGAACTGCGAGCGAGAAAGGGAACTGTGCTTCTGATCACGGTGTAACAAATGGAATCGTGACTCGGTTTCACAATTGAGATCACTGGTTCTACGTGTTGTTGACAAATCTTTCACATTTCTGACAGTTACAATTCTCTCCCTCTGGGTTATAAATACTCTCCTTCTGCATTTATTGAAGCAGAGGTTTCAGGCACAACCCCAGGGGCCTCAAACCATTTTGCTCTTCCTCTCAGATCTAGCAATAACTGCCTCTGACTACGACAGACCCCACTCTCTCTCCAGTGTCAAACAGAATCCCCAAGTTTTAACCATCCCAAGACTCTCCCTGGCTGAAGGGCAGGCGTGACCTTGAGACATCGGCAGGAGGAATTATTAGATTCAGAGCAAGAGAGAGAAGGCAGAGGCTGTTGAAGGGGTTTTGGACTTCGGGGTCAGTGATGGGTGTCAGAGAACACAAAAAGTGAATGAGAACATGTTCGAAGGTTCAATTTCATTGCTCTTTCTGCTGGAAAGCAATTGACAGCTGTTGACTTACAGAGCAGCTCAGGGACCAAGGTTCATGTTGAATCTACCCATGCACCTTAGTGCTTCGTGCTCCCAGAGAGGGGGAGGTTCAGAGCCAGCAGCTGCAGACACATTATCTCTGTTGTCAGCTCAAGAGACTCATTTGGATCTGAATGGTAGGACTGGCCTGGGCCCACACAGGGGGGAGGCTGAGTTTGGCTAGGTATTTTCTATGCAAAGGGTTTGAGACTGAGTGTCAAGGGGGGAGTGAAATTGTTTACTCCTTTCCCACCATGTGGATTGACTCAGCAGCTCAGGGTAGGGCGAGGGAGTAGCCAGGCCTAACTTTGACCTTGGCTGGTCACTTATAAGCTGGGTCAATGTGAACAGCTTGATAAATCTTTCTGATGAGATTCATGCCTCACCTGCCAGCCAGGGGCATTCTGCTCTTGGGACCCTGTTTTTAATCTCTGGAGACTGCCATAGCAAAGAACCACAACCTGGGGGCCAAAACAACAGGAATTATTGTCTTATAATCTGAAAGCAAGAAATACAAAATCAAGGTGTCAGTGAGGCATGCTCTCTCTGAAGCCTCTGGGAAGACCCTTTCTGCTCTCCCAGCTTCTGGGGGCTGCCAGCAATCCTTGGTGCCCCTTGATTTGTAGACACATGATTCCAACCTGGCATTCTCTGTGTATGTTTTTGTCCATCTTCACACGATCTTCTTCTCTCTTTGTCTTCATGTGATACTTATGTAATTAATCACACAGGCGATTGTTCAATGTCTTCCTTCCCTGCTAGACTGTAGCCTCCATGAGAGCAGGAAATGGATCTGGTGTAAGAAAGTGCCCTAAGATATCTTTTGACCACCTGATCACATGAGCCCACATTGCCTGAAAGTCAGCAGGCCCTTGGAGACTGTCCGGCCATCCATTTCCCACTCACCCAACACACAAGACCTCACTCTGCCTTCAGACTTCCTTAGTTTACCCTACCAGGCGCACTCTCATGCGCCACCGTTCATGTATTCATTCAGCCAGTACATCCCGCTGCATCTGCAGGTTCAGGGTGCTGAGCTAGGAACTAGAGACACAGCAACACAAGACATAGGGCGGCCTAGAGCTGGCTTCCATAACAGGATGGAGCCACTTTACAATAATGAGAATGATCTTGTCTGGTTGCAGAGAAGAATTCTCCCTTTTTACAGCATTTTATGCACCCCCGCTCCCCAGATCTGAAGAAAAACATTCCTCCTCTCCTATCTGTCACATCCAGTAATCCTCTTCCATGGAATTCCAATTCAGTAGCTCTCTTGGCTGAGTAGTTATCTAAGGAAACTCCATTAATACAGTCAGAACTTGTACTATCAGTGATTCATTTAATACCAAGATGGAAGAGAAAAATCAATAATATTTATCTCTACGCACATTACATTTTCCTGTGACCAAAGTATTTCTCATAACTGCCCCCTCAAATGCTTCTGAGGCATACTGGCCTTAAACCACCGCCTCCCCAAGTTCCCCTGGCAGTTTCCTGATGCTGTGTCTTACTCATAATATATGGTAACCACCCAGAGACAGGGTCCCTCCGTGTTTACCACTGGGAAGTTCGTCACACTTCAGTGAGCCTTTCTGGGAAGATTCAACATGGAAAATTCAGAAAAACTCCCTGTGACATGTGGTACTGAATTACGCTTCCCTGTGTTTGAACAACTCGCAAAGCAGGCAGGTCCTGCCTTATTTGGAGGGATGTGGGCCTGTTCGCTGAGCAGCAGTAAATTCTGAGCCAGGGAGAGGCCTCTCAGTTCCTACCTGGCATGCTGGGCTTGGATGTCAGCTTTTCCTCCCTTTCTTTCAAGCCTGCTAGCTCCACATGCCTTCCCATTTCCTCAGAGCTTTCTCCCACCCTGACAGTGACTTGTGACACCTTAGCCATGAGGGCCCTAGTGGCAAGAATGGCCTCTGTGTGCAAAGCAATAGCGTCTCCCCACAGTTTTAAAAGGATCAAGAAACATGCCTTGGACAGAGTAGGGGCTGAGAAACATCAGCAGTGCTGAGCTCTGGCCATGTTGCATTTTGCTTTGACCACTGTAAGTGCCTCGACAAAAGGGTTGTGAAAGTCACTGCCCTGCCCCATTAGGTTGCCCAGCATTGGGCTCCACAGGCTATTCCAGTTGACCTGTCACTGGCCTGGGGTGGGGGCTCAGACAGGACAACTGCCAGATGGACATCATTCCATTCAACTGCCCCTCCTGTATCTGAAGGTATCGAGCAGAACGGGGAGAGCACAAAGAATTGCTTCCAGTTCATTCAGAACCCCTCTGATTGAGTACTCCACTTAGCAGTGCAAGCGAACCCATGCATAGTGTTCGTCACATCAGGCACCACTCCACAGCTGTGCATTTATTAATTCGGTTGACCCTCAGAGTGATACTATCATCATTTCCATTTTGCAGGTGAGGACAGAAAGTGAAGAGAGGTTAAGTGACTTCCTCATGGTCACACAGATTGATCTCAGATTACTCCTCCTTTCAACAACTGCAGCTAACAGCTGACCCAAGCAGCTGCCAGGTTCCAGGTCCCAGGCTCAGCACAGGGAGGGAGGAGTGAATGGCTGCCACGAGGATGGGGTCCCACACAGACACCAAATGATCAAAAGGATGCTCTTTCTTCTCCCCACCCCAGCTCTTCCACACTCCGCTGAACCCTTAGCTGTTTGGAGTACCCTTACTCATCCTCCGGTCTCAGCTCAAAAGCCACCTCCCCTGAGATTCAGTCTGCTTCCCCCGGGGGCATCTTCTCCCCTTGCCCATGCTTACAACAACTATGTGTCGGGCATTATGCTACAAACTTCATTTGTATTCATAGTATTTAATCTTTAAAGTATCTGTGCTGGGTTGAATAGTATCCATGTCCACTCAGCACCTTGAGTGGACCCTATTTGAAAACAGAGCCCTTAGAGATGTAATTAGTTAAGCTGAAGTCATACTAGGTTAGAGGAGGCTTTAAATTCAATGAGTGGTATCATTGCAAGGAGGTCCTCATGGTGAGCATTTCAAAAGAGAAGTCATGAGAATGTGCACTTGGTCTAGTGCAAGGGTGAGGGCACCAGGTTTCTCCAAGGAAGGGAGGTTTACATGGAGCTCTGAAGGCAGGGGAGTGTTAGTAGTAAGAAGATAAACTACAATGGATATGAAATTTATTCACTCATTTGTTCATTCATTCAACCAATATTCTGGGAGCATTCCCCAAGTGCCAAACGTTCTCCAGGTGTTATGGAGAGTCAACAGTAAGCAAAATGAGGTCTTTGCCCTCAGGAACTTAAAGCAAAGTGTAGTTTTGTGCCTTTCTTGTCAGAGTTATTCCTAGGAAGCTGATGTTTTTGATACTATACTAGATCTTTTCTGATATATTAAAATTTTTACTTTGTAGTCTATGGTCACTGACACAGAGAAATATAATTCATCTTTTGCATGCTGACCTTGTTTCCAGCATCCCTGCTAAATTTATTCAGCCTAATGGCTTAGCTCCCAAATCCTGTATATTCTCTATATATCCTGTATATTCTCTGCATATATGACTTGCAAATAATGAAAGTTTTATTCCTTTCCTTCTGACCTTTATGTCTTTGATTTCTTTTTCTTGCTTTATTACATTGGCTATTAGGCATCTGGGTCTTGCTCCTGATATCTTCGTTCCCATTTTCTCTGAGTTTCTGTTTGTTTAGTCATTGTAGATCAATAATTTTATCTGTTCCATGTAAATGAAAACTTTTTCTGATGGAGATAGAAGAGTCCACAGTCATCAAGTAATTTGTCATACACCGTGTATCTGAGGCTATAATAGTCTGCTTTAGGGACGATATCTGGGTGATAGGTGTAATTGATCAAGGTCTCTTTTCCATTAGCCCCCCAGTCCTGGCCAACAGAGGGAGCCACCACAGGCTTTTCAGTGATGCTGGGCCCCTCTTGCTGACATTCCTAATGACACTGTAACACAGTGTGTCCTCCTGTCTTTCCCATGGAACACACTGATTGCAGGTGTCATGGCCCTGCATGGTAGATGCATCCTAGTGTGCCCAGTTTTCTGGGCCCTTTTCATCTCTCTCTCTCTCTCTCTCTCTCTCTCTGCTTTCTGCTGGGGCCTTTCTGGTATTTTGGTTCCTCTTTTTGCATATTTTTAGAAGCCATCCCAGTATAATTTCCAGGGTGTCCTTGCCACAGTGTTAGACTAAGCAATTTTAAGGTCAGGCCCCCTTGATGACCACCCTCAGAATCCACCCTCATGTCCTCCCTCCTTGCCAGCAGCACACATTGGCCAGGACTCACAGCTCCTTTGGGTTAGAGCCCTTCCCTGTCTTATCTGGCCCTGCACATCCCTCATTGAGTTACGCTGCTGCTTAGCTCTAGTTACAGGCCCAGTATTTAGCAGAAAAAGAAGAAACTTGTCCTGAGTTGAGGCACCAGTTGCCTTACACTATTTCTCAGAGCATGAGTGTGCTAGCTCTTACTAGGAGGAGTGGGCACCTCTGAAGACTTGAAAGGGTCAGCAGAGGATTAAGGAGTCAAGTTCTTGGGCTAAGATGTTTCGATCCCATGCATTAGGGTTCCCAAATTCCCAACCCAGCCCCTGACCTTGGCATAACAAACCAGCACTGGTTGTATTTCTAACAGGTTGCATTTAAGACATGTGCTCTGTTAGACTCTTAGGCTTGGTTCTGGGCTTTGGGGTTTCGATTGTCCCCTCATTTGCCCTTATATTTCTGTGAAGCAGAAGTTGGCAAACAGTTTCTTAAAGGAAGAGACTGCAAATATTGTAGACTTGCTGGTCATATGGTCTCTGTTGCAGCTACTGCACTTTTCCTTTGTAGAAAGCAGCCATAAGTAAGTGAATGGGTGTAGCTCTGTTCCAATAAAACTTTATTTATAAAAACAGGATGCCAGTGATGGGCAGGGGTTTGGCCACTCCTGTGGCAAAGCATCAGTCTCAATATCCATCAGACCCCAGCATCCCTATTGGAACTCTCAGACACTGCGGGTGGAGACGTAACATACTCAAGTCATCTTCTATTTCTCTTTTTTTCAGAATACTAAAAATTAATTTTATTTAAAATTTTTGAATATACTTTTGTTGGTGCATTATAATTAAATGCCACAAAGAAGTACAGAGCAATAGGGACATATATGCACACAGCACTTGGTGAGTTTTCCCCCCAGATCTCACTCTGTTCCCTCCCTTTCCCGGTATATGATCTTGAGATTGGTATTGGTAATTTCATATATGTATATAGTATTATTTGAAATCTTTCCTTCATCAAGTCTCCTTTCCCCTCCTGCAACTTCCCTCCTCTAGACCCCTCTATCATTCCACTGGGGTCTCTCCTGGAGTCCTATTGCTTTCCCAATTTATCTCTAGCTTACTTATATATGGGAGAAAACATATGACCCTTGAATTTTTGTGACTGACTAATCTCATTTAGCAAAATATTCTCTAGTTCTGCCCAGTTTTCTGCAAATGACATAATCTTGTTCTTCTTTATGGCTGAATAAATTCCATTATGTGTCTATACCACAGTTTCATAACCCATTCATTTCTGTTTCTTTTTGAGTCACTTGGTCATTTGCATTTTTTTTCTAGTAATTTGGCCATTTCATGTAAGTTTTCAAACTGGTTGCTATCAAGGTCTTTATAATATTCCTTTATCTTTTAAATCCTTGTTTCATCCATACTTAGGTGTCAGCATTGTTCCTAATATCACTTAATTGTATCTTCTTTTTCTCTTGATAAGAATCACTAGAAGTTTGCCAATATCCAACTTTTCAAAGAATCACCTTCTGACTCCATTGATCTCTTTTAACTCTTTTCCATGTCATCAACTTAAGCTCTCATCTTCCTTTCTTTGTGCTGACTCAACTCTTTCTCCTTGCATTTACTCTTTTATGTTTTATATTACTTAATCCATTGTTTTCCACTCCTTTTTTTAAAAAAAAATATAGAAACCTTTCCCTCAAAGTACTACTTTATGTTTTCCCACAAGTTTTGATCAGCAGCATTTGTACTGTCATTTATTTGAATATATTTTCTTATTTAAAAAAATACTTTTATTGATGCATTGTAATTATACATCATGGTGAGGTTCAAGGTCATATAAACCACATACACACAGGTTTTGGTGTGTTTCCCTTCAGGTTCCACCTCGATACCCACCGCTCCAAATACATAATAGTCTTTTGATACCTTTATATACATGGCATGACATAATTTCAATTGTTTCTTTCACCATTTTGTTTTCTTTTCCCACTCTCCTCCCTCCCCCAGCCCCCTGTTTGACTAGTCACGCTCCTCAATTATCTACAGTCCATTTTGATTTATATTTTCTCTCTAGCTTATACATTTGACCCTTGATTTTCTGAGACTGGTTGATCTCACTTAGTCTAGTTCTATCCATTTTCCTGAAAATGACACAATTTTGTCCTTTATGACTGAGTAAAATTCCATTGTGTATTCTATCACACTTTTGTTATCCATTCATCTGTTGATGGACACTATACTTTTATGTATTTTCAAATTTTCCACTTTTATTTCTTCTGTAGGACTCGTGGCTTGATCAGAGTTTCTTAAAGTTTCCATATATATGAAGGAGTGGAGAAGATTCCTACTGTATTCTGTCTAGAAAAGCCTTCCCCAAGGTTTCCACATGCTGTGCTACCCATGACTTTCACAGCACTGAGTAGACTCAGTAAATACTTGTGGAATGGAGGAATGCCTCTGTCATGATAAATCCCACCCCAATTGCCCTATGATTACGGATTGTGCTTTATGAGACAGAGTCACTCTCAAATTTCTTGAGGCTTAAATTCTAGTCAGAATGTGTTCCAGGCTGTTTGGAAAGAGTACATGCCATGTAGCACAGAGCTTTGTAGAGTTGGTTAAGTTTGTTAATTATATTATTCAAATCTTTTCTATCTTTTCCTTTTTTTTCTATTTGATCTACCAAGTATTGATGCATATATTTTCAAATGTCCCATTGTGATGATAGATCTATCCATTTCTCCTGTAATTTCTGTCCTGTGTTGCTCTATTTTAAGGCTGTTATTGGGTATGTCCAGGTTTAGATTTATATCTCTTCTTGAATTGAACATTTCATCAATACACAGTGAGCCTCTCTATCTGGTATTTCCGTCTGCATTCTTACTGCTGTGATCCAAAAACCTGAGGCACGCCACTTAGAGGAAGGAAGATTTATTTGCTTATGATTCATTAGATTTCAATCTATATGTATGTAAGTAGTCCATTTTATGCTGGCTGCCAAGCAGGAGCTAGGAGCTACAGGTCCTCAGGGTATGATGATGGGAGGAGGAGAAGGAGGAGGAGGAGCAGGAGGAGGAGGAGGAAGAAGAAGAGGAGAAGGAGGAGAAGAGGAGGAGGAGCAGGAGGAAGAGGAGGAGGAAGAGGAAGAAGGAGGAGGGAAGAAGAAGAAGAAGAAGAAGAAGAAGAAGAAGAAGAAGAAGAAGAAGAAGAAGGAGGAGGAGGAGGGAAGAAGAAGAAGAAGAAGAAGAAGAAGAAGAAGAAGAAGAAGAAGAAGAAGAGGAGGAGGAAAAGAGGAGGAGGAGGAAGAGGAGGAGGAGGAGGAGGAGGAGGGACAAGACATATATAGTTCCCAAAGTCACACCCTTATAGACCTACCTCCAAGCATGGCTGCCTCCAGAAAATGAAGTCCAAGGAACTTTTACTTTCAAATCATAGCATGGGGATGCTTTTTTTTTTTTGCTTTAAAATCTATTTTATCTGCTGTCTTTTGATTGGCATTTGGTGTATCTCTTCCCATCCTTTCCCTTCAAACATTTCATTTTCTTGTGTTTTAGCTATACCAAGTTTCAATAGAATATAGTGAGATTTCATTTTAATCCAGGCTGGTAGTCTCTTCTTTTATATTGATAATTGAATCTACTTATATTGGCTATACTTATTGATCTGTTTAAATTCACTATCACCATCTACTACTTTTCATTTGTTCTCTCTCTCTCTCTCTCTCTCTCTCTCTTTCTCTCTCTCTCTCTGATTCTTTTTTCCTCCTTTATTGTCATGTTTTCAATAGATTAAGCTTCATGTTTCTCCCTTTTTACTTTTTAAATTTCTACAGCTTAGAGGTTGTAACCTTTATTTCTAGTGTTTAATGGTTACCCTAAAAATTCTAAAATAGACATGTAACTTAACAGTGCCTTAGGTCAATCAATAGTTTGCCCATCCTCTCAAATAATACAAGAAACCTAACCATGGACACCCCCACCCAGGGCCTCCTCACCCAACTATTATGCTTGTGAAGATGTTAGTTGTATCTTGATTTTTTTCTGCTCTACAAAATAGATATTATTATCATTATCATTTTTCACCATTAATATGTCCAATCATTCCTTCAATAGATACCATTGAACACTATCTACCAGACTCTATTCTTGGCACTTGGGACACAATGACCAGAACAGACAAAGGCCCGCCACACTCATGGGCTTTACATACTATCTGGGGTGACAGAGTCTAAGTGATATCATCATCCATAAATAAATTATAGAAGATATTAGAAAGAGTCAGGCACTCCAAGGAAAACGAGGAGCCGGATAGCAGGCCAGGCACATAATTGCATTTTCCCTCTGGGCATCAGAATGTTCTCAGTGAGGTGGAAAGATCTTAACGAAGGCTGGAGGGAATGAGGAAGGTTGCTACATCCTCTGGAGGAGGAGCATCAGCGGGACAGTCGGTGCAGAGTGTGGAGGTGGGAGCCTGCTTGGCACCACAAAGACAGCAAGAAGGTCAGCATGGTTGGGGCAGAGTGAGTGAGGACGTGAGACCACAGAGTGGGAAGGGGCTGGGGCCCAGAGGACACTATACTGCAAGGGATCTGGCTTTCACTCTGAGTGCAGGAGATGTGCGGGACTTTGAGCAGAGGAGCAACAGGGTCTGACTCATATGTGAAAGAGTCCCCTCTCACTGTTCTGCCGAAAACAGACTGAAAGAAGAGGAGGAAGGTTGACCTGGGGCAAGTTAGGAGGCTCAGGTGGTAACCAGTGAGAGATGACAGTGCCTCCCTCCTGGGGCTTGACAGGTAGATGATGGAAGGGGTTGGGTGCATGGTACACATCTCCTGATGGGTAGGTCAGTAGTGGGGAGAGCCACACTTGTTTCTGAAGGTGTCCTGAGCACATGGAAGAAGAGGGTGGGCATCACCGGAGATGGGGAGCTGGAGGAGGCACTGGTTTGAGAGGATGAATGGGCTCCATTTTGGAAATGCTGAAATTAAGATGTCTCCAAATTCGGTAAGGCAGTTGGGTTCCAAATCTGGGATTTCAAGGAAAGATCTGTGTTTCCTGGGTCTGAAGCTTATACAATTTTGAGGGCCTTTTTTAAGAAAGGAAAATTAAAGTTACACAAAACCAGATGCAAGAGAGGCCCTGAAGCCCTAGCTCCATGAGTTCTGCAGAGATCTGCCTTCTGGGGACTGGGAAAAAGACTTTGCTGGCACACGCATGTGCATGTCATTGGCAGAGAGGTGATGCTGCTAGACTCAGAACTGGATGACTGTCAGGGCTGGAATTGTGTCCCCCGGAAAGATGTCCTATAGATGTAGTGTCCTGTAGAGTCCTGTAGATGTAATAAAGTTAAGATGGGGTCACACTGGACTAGGACTGGCCCTAAATCCACTCAGATTCGTGTCTCCTAAGAAGAGAGAAGTTTGGACACAGATACCCACAGGGAGAAGGATGCTCAGTGGCAGAGGAAGAGAGCAAAGCAATGCAGCTGCAAGACAGGGAATACCAAGGGTTACTGACAAACACCAGAAAGACCAGACAATGAAGGATTCTCCCTCCCCTAGAGCCTTCAGAGAGAACAGGGCCCTGCTGACACCTGGGTTTCAGACTTCTGACCCCAGCACTATGAGAGAATGGATTTCTGTTGTTACAAGTCATGCAAGTTTGTGGTATCTGGTAATGGCAGCCCCAGAAAAGTGAGTCAATCAATAAGCAATAAGAACACCAGCACCAGCCCTGAGGCTCATCAGGGAAAGATAAAGTGTAGGAAAGCAGCGGAGGGGAGACATGAGCACCAGGAAGGGATCTGAGCAGGGACATTCTGATGGCCCCATGAGCAAAAGCAAGTCAAAGAGGGATATAATGTCACCTCCAGGTCACATTCAAGGAGGACTGAGAACTAGACATTGATTCAGTAGACGAGGAGGTCACTGACAAGAGTAGCTTTGATGCACTGATGAGGACAAAATTTTTCTTGTAGCTTGCTTAAGAGACTAGGAGGTGCCTGTAATCCCAGTACTTGGAAGGCTGAGACTCCCAAGAAGTAGGAGGAATGCAGGTTTGAAGCCAGCCTCAGCAATTTAGTAAGGCTCTTAGCAACCTAGCGAGACCATTTCCAAATAAGAAATAAAAAAGGCTGGGGGGTGGGGTATACCTTGGAGGTAGAATGCCCCTGGGTTCAATGCCCAGTACCGAGACAAAGAGAGAGAGAGAGAGAGAGAGAGAGAGAGAGAGAGAGAGAGGCACTAGGAGGAAAGAAATGGAAGATAAAGTTGAGATGACTGTTCTTAAAGGCAATTACAAAGCAAAGCAAGGAATACTATAGTAGCATTGGAGGCATGGGGAGAAGATTTTCTTTAAGATGGAACAATTGAGAGCATGTCAACATGAGAATGGGAGTAATCAGTGGAGAGCGGAATATAAATGAAGTTTAGAGACAGATGGGGTCACCGCTGGACAGATCACCTTGATTAGGCAAGACGGAGGAGCTTGGGTATTGGAGGAGAGTGATCTGTATTTACATTTACTACTTCCTTTCCCCCATTTGTTCTTCCATCTCTGACTTCCCTTTTGGAGTCTTTTTTCTTTTCCCAAGACACCTTTGGAAGCTTCCTTCCTGGGGTCTTATTGGAAGTACAACCTTCTCAGGTTTGGTCTTATTGCTGGAAATATTTTCATTTTATCCTCAATCTAGAAAGACTGTTTTGCTGGATATACAATTTGGGGCTGACAGGTTTTCTAATTTTTCTCAGCTCTTGAAAGTATTAATCCAATGCCTCCTGGGATTCATTGTTGCAGTGGAGACATCAGCTGTTACTCTGATTGCCATCTCTCTTTCTCTCGGCTATTTGGGGTAGTCTCTCTCCTTTTGGGTTCTGCAATTTTGCTAAGATGTACCAGGTAAGGGTTTGTTTCTGCTCTTCCTGACTGAAATTCACTGGGCTTCTTGAACTGGGCTGGCTGTCTTTCAGAAGTTCTAAAAATGCTCAGAACCTCAGGTCTTGCCACTACCTTATTCTTCTCTCCTTCTTGAACTCAGATCATTGACATTGCGCTCAGCTTTCTATATCTTCACCTCTATTTCACATTCCCAGTGTTTTCTATCTGTCTTGACTTTCTATGTAATATCTTTTGATTTATCTTTCAACTTACCAATTCTCTTTTTGACTGTCTAATATTTTCTGTATGTTGAGTTTTAAATTTTTAATTTCTGCATTTCTATTTCTAGAAGTTCTATTCCCTCCCCCTTTCCTCAACTCTACCTAGTTGGTTGTGAGATTCCCTGTTCCCTCATCATACTTTTATTTACCTCCTTTTCTTTCTTCAAATAGATTAAACAAACTAATTTTATATTATTTTTTCCCTGATAAGTCCAGTATCTGAGTCTTTGCAGATATGATTCTTAGCTTTTTTGCTTGGGTTGGTTCTTGCTTTTGGATGATTGTTTCCTCTTGTGCTTCTTTTTTTGTTTGTTTGTTTGTTTGTTTTTTTTCTCTTATGACCTCAAGCTCTAAAAGCTGTACCAGAGTCAAAATACCTTAACTCCCACTTCAACCATTTCCACCCTTCCTGAATATGCCTTTAAAAATCCAGGGTTCCCTCATCTTCCTTTACTTCATGTATACATGTGCTACATCGGTGGGGTTGAAATAACATCTTGGAAAATGTCCAGACTCTAAATTAATAACTTACTGTAATTTCTAATTAAGTTGGGGTTTTAAAATCTCCTTCTCTAGCTGAATATAAACTGTGACTAAATGTTTTCTAAATAATTCAATTTAATATTTTTTGCAATTAGGACACTGCAGCTATGTTTACAATTAATCATTTCTTCTCTTCATGTAAGACATTTTTCACTAGTAGAAAGAAATTCCAAAATTCTAGACCAAATTTGGAACCACAAGATTCTAAGATTGCTCTTTTAAAATTTTGCCACTTTATGGCAACAAACTGTCCTGCCTTTGACCCCAAACATTTTGCCCTCAGGCTTTATTTTTCTAAGTTGGAGATCTCTTTTTTATGATTTTCCTGTCCAGACTCACAGACATCTTAGCTGAAGGGACTTAGAGGTCCCTCCCTCATCCAGAAAACATGATTTTCCATAAATTCCCTGGATGATGTTAAGATGGAGGAGAGAGATGGTTTGCCTCCCACCTTGTCTAGGAAATGAAGTTTGAATTGTCACTCTCTCCTGAGGACCCTTCTGGACCCAGATGTGAGTTGAGAGCAGAAGTTAACAGCAGTACTGGCATGAGCCAAGAGTGAACCCCAACAGGGTCATAACTTTGGCCCTATTTCATTGCTTTCTTGCAAATTCAAGATAACTCCAGTCTCTTCTGAGTTATAAATAAAGACATTGCCCAGGACAAGAGGATATGTACTAGAAAATAGAATGCAAAAATTCAATCATATTTATTTATTACTATTGTTCATGCTAGAAAAGTATCAAATGCCAGGATGGTTGTCGAGTATCAAATGCCAAGATGGTTGTCTAGATGGTTGTTTATTCTCTACCTCTAGGGTAAGTACTGGTTATGGCAGGCATGGTCATCCAACAAGAGCTGGGTTTATGTCATCAGCCAGATGTTTGGAGGAAGAGGCAGCGTGGCCTCTTTGTCATGCCAACAAGTTCTCCCTAGAGTCAGGCTAAGGACACATCACGGGTTTGGGAGGCTGGGACTGCATTCAGTTCATGGAGTTAAGGGTAAAATTCATTGAGGTCCCGATGCCAAAGTTTTGAAGGAGCATGGGCACCTGGAAGTCATGAACTCAGCCAGGTGCCCCGTAAGAGGGCAGCGGTCGCCAAACAGTTCTGGGGACCCCTTCCACTCCTAAGGATGAATAAGGATCTCCATGCGCTCCGTATCTCCATTGCTCCCCCTTCGCTGTATTTGAGTTAACACTGAGTCGATTTGGAAATGCCATCCGCAATTACTCTAAGTCTCCTGCCTCCTTCACCTTCTCACTCACAGTGGACTGGGACGAGGGGAAGGTCAAAGTCAAAGGTCAGCTACTGAGGGCTGCTGACTACCTGAGCAGCTCGCCTGTCCCCAATCCTTCTTCTGATTTGTGTGGGTCCATGGAGCTCTTTGGAGATCTCCGTACCTTGGTAGTGAGAAGCACATCGCTAGTTCCTTAGGATTTGTGGCTTAGACGCTGCTCCCCACCCACTTGGGCGGAAAGCTTGCCTCTCTCCACAAAATGCATGTCCCTCCTGAAACCCCGGAGCTCCATCCTTAGGATGTTGGTCAAGAAGGGCCGTGGGATGAGGAGTATACAGAATCACGGTGAGAAATGCACCAGGTCTGAAGTGGGCGCCGTGGGTGGGGGACCCCCGGGGGGCCCCCGCTCTGCCAATCATCCCCAGTCCACTGTCAGGAGACCCTCATAAAGAAGGCCAGGGAGGACGAGGAACACATGTTTATTTTATGAATGACTTCGGGGAAAGAGGAAAAAAAAAATCATCCGGAATGTCATCCAGGAGGCTCAGTTGTTTTTATTATGTTTTGTCGGTAAACAAAAAAAAATCGCCACATTTAATACTTACACCACACCCGTGGGATTTCTCTGACTAATGTAAAATGACAGTTGTCGCAACAGTCTATATAAATACTGGTCTGTTTGCGGGAGCCTGTTCTATTTTTAATGTGAGCCACACCTAACTCGCTCTGAAGGATGGCACCCTTGGAATTTAGAGTCCTGCCTGTCGTCTGTTCCTGGTTCCGTATTGTCTCAGGAGCAGCCTGGAAGAAACAAAATCGTCCCAAAGTTTTTAAGTTTAATGGGAAAATTATTCACCTAATTTCCCCAGCAGCTATTGTGTTGCTTAATTTATTGCGGTGCAGAGCTGCGGGATGAGATGGCTAATGAGTGACACGGTGTATTTGGTGAGCCAATCTATAATTTAGAAGGCTGCTGATGATCTTAGGGCTGTCTGCAGCCCGAGCAAAACAGGCAGTAAAAATAAAGAATACACTCCCGGATTATATAAATATGCACAAATCCCTGGATACATACATACACACACACACACACACACACACACACACACACGCACACGCACAAAACCTATTAGGAGGCTCATAGCCCCCTTTGGTTGCATGGAGACATGAGCTTATTCTGCAAAGAGGTGCAGAGAAATCTGATGTTCTGTGCTTTGGGCTCACAGTGGACCCTTGACCACCCAGGATGGGGAGCTGATGGAGAATTGGTGAAACAGGGAGACTTCCCAGAAGCGGGCGCGTGTGAAGACTTCCATACCCCATTCCCTCTCATTTCTTAGCCATTTTCTCCCCATGCCCATGCAAAATGCCATGCGTGACAAGATCCCCTCCATGCCAGTAGCGGGTCACCCCGTGACCACTGGCATTCAGGAGCTGAACTGTTAGGGACTCCAGGGCACATGCACCAAAGTCTTCAGACAGGGATGGCAAGCCTGTCAGAGGACAGTTCTCCCCAGTGACGACCCGTTTCCCTGTCCAGCATGGCTGTAGACCCTGACCACCGAGCCCTGAAATTAGCATGAGTTGAACCTGCTGGTCCTTCCTGTTTTCGTGGGTCAGCACAATACCTCTTGTGGGTTCTTGGCCTCCATGGTGAAAAGAATTTCAGCATGCACTAGATAGGGACAGGAGTTAATTTTAAGGGAAAGGCACAGGTACACAGGGGCTAGGACACAGGTCACCTCAGAAGTCTCCTGGATCGCAGCTGCGTGGCAGGGGGCGGGGGAGGATCTCTCATCCTTTTATACTACACCTGGAGAGGGGCCGGCTTTGGCGTCCAGGGCGGGGAATAGGGAACCTGGGGCAGCATGGGATATTGGTCCCCCACTCTTGGGGTCTTAAAAAAAAAGGTGAAAAATTTTAGGTAGGCCTCTCCTGGAGTGGAGACAGGAAGTCTGGGATGTGGGGTCTTTCTTACAATAGATGTGACTTCCTTTTGAGAGGCAAATGGAGCTCTGAAGAAATCACCTTAGGAATTTCCAATATGGAGTCAACCCATTGTGAATAGGCTTTTTTTTTTTTTTTTTTTCGGTACTGGGGATTGAACCCAGGGTCATTCTACCTCTGAGCTACACCCCCAGCCCTATTTTTTATTCTTTATTTTGAAACAGGGTCTCACTAAGTTGCAGAGTGCCTCACCAGGTAGCTGAGGCTGGCTGTGAACCCGGATCCTCTGGTCTCAGCCTCCCAAATGCTAGGATTACAAGCGTGCACCACCACGCCCAGCCTGGGCCTTGCTTTTTAAGGATGAGCAAGCTCTGTTCAAACAAAACCACATTTTCCTTTCCTTCCCAATCCGTCTTCTTTTTGCCTACATTTTATTCCTTCTATTCTGCCTCATCACTGTCAGTGAGGAAGAGTCTTGTGTGTGGGGTCTGATCCAACCCTCGACCCCCACATCCAGTGATGACGGTGGCATGGGCGTCCCTTCCTGCAAGGTCATACCTGGAAGGAAGCCACATGAGTAGGCACAGACACAATATACCATTCTCCCTGCTCAGAAACTCCCTCTCACTGCAAATGCCCGGCAGAGGTCCCAGGTTTCATCAGTGAGAAGTGCCGTGGGCTCCTGCCGCGTGCTGCCACGGGCGTCGGGATCTTTGTGTTTAATCCAGGTAGTCAGGTTGCAAAAGGAAAGGAGTAGGCCTGGGTTTTGACAAGGGTCTTCACTGCGCCCGCACACCATGCTGTCCATGTCCCAAGAAATACACAGACTTCCCACGTGCCTCTTCTGGGAACAGGAAGCTGGCATATTTACGTACTGGGGACCAGGCTGAAAAATCAACTTCAGATTCCCTCTGCCTTTTGCAGTCTCTTGAATAAAGCATTTTTGTAGCCTACTCAAAATCCTCTCTCTGTGTTTACATTTTAATGGGCATTCTAGTGAAATGGAGGAATTTTAAAATTATTATGACTTGCATTTATCAAGAAAGGAGGTGGGGAAAGAACCAGCCAGATGGCATGGCTATCTCTTTTTGGGCTACAGGGCTTCTCTGTGTCAGGGGGCTGCTGCCTCCTGGCAGGAAAGCCTGCTGGTTCCCTGCACAACCACGAAGGAAAGGAAAGGCCATTTTGGGGTTTTTTTTGGACTGGGGATGGAACCCAGGGGCATTCTACCTCCGAGCTATACCCCCAGCCCTACTTCTGAGCTACCCCCTTCTCAGACCTATTTTTTAGAATTTTTTTTTGGCGGGGGGGTACTGGGGATTGAACTCAGGGGCGTTCTACCTCTGAGCTATACCCCCAGCCCTATTTTTTATTCTTTATTTTGAAACAGGGTCTCACTAAGTTGCAGAGTGCCTCACTAAGTAGCTGAGGCTGGCCGTGAACCTGAAATCCTCCTGTGTCGGCCTCCCAAGTACTGGGATGACAAGCATGCACCACCATGCCCGGCTAAAAGGCCACTTTGATTTGTATTTTAAACATATGCCCCTGTGAGTTTATAGAATCTTAAAATAGCACTTCCGATTCTAAACATCACTGAAAGAAATCAAGAACTCTAAGAATATTAGATCTCATCGGTCTATCTGGAAAGTAAAACCTTTTTTTTTTTTTTTTTTTACAATGAACCTCCATTCAAGAATTGTCCCTTCAGAAAGGAACGGGGGAGAAAGATCAAGCTCTCTGACAGGGCAGAGAAGCCTTTGACTGGTCCCTTGTCACAGCTGTTCTTGGCAGGAGAGCACTAAGGTGACCTCGACTCCTTGTTAGTGTTCTGGGGACATTTTTGGTTTCTGCGACCGCATGAGGGGAAACCTTTCTGGAATCCTGGGGCACAGAAGCCACTTTCTGGTGGCAATAGGTTCTTTCAGCTGTGGAAAGGAGATTTCTGCCGATGGGAGCATACAGCGGATCCGTAGATCCCCCTGTGCAGAGGGCTCCCCTATCACGGCTGATCACCCCGTGTAATAAGACGGGGGGGCAAGGCAGTGTCCGGGCCTGTGCATGGGGCAGCTGCCACTGTCTGAATCTTCCCCTGGGGATGTGTCTCCCCTGACTTTCCCGGGAGATCCCTAATTAAAGCTACAGATGTGGTTTAAAAATACACTCGCCAGATGTTAGTTTAAAATGACCTATCACTGGCAGCAGAGATGGAGGAGGCAGCCGCATGGCATCCGGGCCCTCCAGTAGCCTTTTCTTCAGCTGTCATTCGGCATGCAAATGAAGCCCCGCAGACTCTCAAAGCCAGCCCCCGCCAAGCCATAAAACCAACCGCTTTGAAGGCCACGCATCAGTAATTCCTATCGCCTGACATCTGGAGTGCGGGCAGCTCGGTTCCTAACTAGAACATGCCGTAGCATGACTTAGGAGGAAGCTCTCCCTTCCCCTCCAAAGACAATTTAAACTGATGAATCCACTCGCTGAAGCTCCTGCGGCTCCCTTTAGGACAAACCATTTTTCAAACCGCATCCAGGCTCGGAGACACACCTGCCGCAGTTTGACTGGACGCGGTGTGCCACGCAGAAGGAGGGTCCTATGTCTGCACCGGCAGCTGGGCAAGTCAGACCCGGAGGCAGCCCTTCTGGGGTTTTGTTTGGATTTTTCTGTCCAGGTTCCCATTAAGTCCTAAGTGAGAACTCAGCCTCTTTGTGCAAAATTGAGGGATGAGGAATGCAGGACCCCGGAATCAATATCTTTGGGAACAAAAGGGCTCTTTCTTTTCCCAAGGACTGAAATGTACAGGCAATGCTCTCTTATCAGTGCGTTTATCAAAGTAAACATAGAGGTCAAATGACAGTTTACTCAGCAGCCACCTGTCAGAGCGCTGGGATGTCCTCAGGGCTGGAGGCCCCTATAGGATGTTCACCAATCTCCCCTTCCGGTGCCCTTGAGCTGGGCCCAGCTTGTGGCTTCTGGTGTTGTGAATGCAAAGACAGACCTGCTCCCGAGAGCCCTGTACATCTCGCTCTGGGGGGAAACCGAGGCCAGGCTTTCTGGCAGAGGCAGAGTGAGCAGAGCGCGGTCAAGCTCTCGCGTGGGTATTCCCCGGCGGCCCAGGCTGATCCAGCCCGGGGATTCCGCCAGTCTGCCGAGGCGGATGTGTTTCTAGAGAAGGTTGAAAACCAGACCTCTGCCATCCTGGCGTTTTAAACCCAGAACACAGGTTTGTGTAATAAGTAAAATGTGTTAAATAAGATGAATCATTGGTGGTGGGGAACAGTGCCTGTAAGGCAGATTGGGTGTCTCAGAGGCATAATTATTTATCAAACTAATTAAAATGTAACCACGGGCCCAGTGCCTCCAAAACAACCGGGCTTTCCTGACCAAGAAGCAGCCTTTGCTGAGCACCTGCGATGTAATCTCTCATTAATTATCCCGCGAGAGCACAGAGCAACAAAGGACGGGATTGGTGGTCCGGAGCGGCCACACCCCTGTGTGCCTGGCCCTGCCCACCTGGACTGGCCCAGCAAGGCTGGAATACTCCAGAGGGTGTCGGTTCAAGGAGGGAGGGAGCCAGCCGCCCCTGGGAAGGCCTGAGTTAGAGCGAGGAGCCCCACGGCTGGCCACTGGGCCTGGGGCTGGAATGCAGTGCGTTCATCAGAACCCTAGGCCTGCGCCACTCAGCTGGGCCGTGCGTGTGGCCGAGAGATGCTGGTGGGCGTGGGGTTGGACACTGGCCTGGAGGAGCCGCTGTTAGAATAAACAGGACAATTGACTCCGGTTGAAAGAAAAGCGCCTGAAGCCAGGCGTGGTGGTGCATGCTTGTAATCCCAGTTCTTGGGAGGCTGAGGCAGGAGGATCGAAGGTTCGCAGCCAGCTTCAGCTATTTAGTGAGGCCTTCTTCAACTTAGTGAGACCCTGTTTCAAAATAAAGAATAAAAAATAGGGCTGGGGATGTGGCTCAGAGGTAGAATGCCCCTGGGTTCCATCCCTAGTGGGAAAGGAAAGAAGGAAGGAAGGAAGGAAGGAAGGAAGGAAGGAAGGAAGGGAGGGAGGGAGGGAGGGAGGGAGGAAGAAAAGAAAAGAAAAGAAAAGAAAAAAGGAAAGGAAAGGTAAGAAAGCAAAGCACCGACAGGCAGAAGGGGCGTCTCTGGCCATGCCACAAGAGTAGGGCAAGGTTTCCGGGCATGACCTGTGGTCTCTGCTTCCACAATTGTCCTTGTCTCCTACAGAGGTGTGTGTGTGTGTGTGTGTGTGTGTGTGTGTGTGTGTGTGTTAGGAGGAGCGGACACTGAACAAAGAGAGGAGGCCACCAGGCTTGTCGCATAGACTATACAGGAGTGTGGAAGAGGCTCAAAAGGGTCTGTTGAAAAATGGAAGGCCAGCCGGGCGTGGTGGCGCACGCTTGTAATCCCAGCATTCGGGAGGCTGAGACCGGAGGATCCGGGTTTGTGGCCAGCCTCAGCTACCTAGCGAGGCACTCCACAACTTAGTGAGACCCTGTTTCAAAATAAAGAATGAAAAATAGGACTGGGGGTGTAGCTCAGAGGTAGAAAGGCCAAGAGACTGAGCTTAGCAAGGCCAGGAGAGGAGCCAGGTGGGTGGCTTTGGTTTCTTTATTGCATTTCCATGTTTTGTGACCGCAGGGGACAGGATTACTGGGAACATCCCCCCTACAGTGTGGCTCTGGGCCTCATTGGCAGAGTCCAGAGCCAGCTGCAGGGCCAGCCACCAGGGTTGGAGGACAACCCGTCCCCCAGGGAGCCCAAAGGCCTCCTCTCTGTCTTCCTTTGAACATCAGCTCCCAGGTCTCATCTAGAAAGGAAGGGAGTGACGGGCAGGACCTAGAAGTCATTCTTTCTATTTGGTTTATGCTTCTGACAGCATGGAAGCAGCGACAATCAATAAAATGGTATGAACACAATTACCAATGCCATGACCTCGCGGGGAGGTCACTTCTGCAGATTAGGACAGATTATTGAGCAAGAGTGCAGAGTTGGCCGGGCGTGGTGGCGCATACTTGTAATCCCAGTACCTGGGAGGCTGAGACCGGAGGATCCGGGTTCGAAACCAGCCTCAGCTACTTAGTGAGGCTCTCTGCAACTTAGTGAGACCCTGTTTCAAAATAAAGAATGAAAAATAGGGCTGGGGGTGTAGCTCGGAGGTAGAATGCCCCTGAGTTCAATCCCCAGTACCGCAAAAAAAAAAAAAAAAAAATAGTGCTGGGGATGTGGTTTGGAGGTAAAATGATGCCCCTGGGTTCTATCCCCAGTACTGAAAAAAAAAGTGCACAGTCACCCAGCAGTTCCTAGAGCCCTGACCCAGAGCCCGTCGATCAATCTTGACACACAGAGATGGGCATGGGGGCCATGTCCTCTTGGTGGCCTTTCCCACACGTCCATCCACCTGCTGCCTCGTCCTCCTCCTTTATAGCGACGGGGAAATGACTTGCAGGGTGCGGTGTGGATTGTGATGGGGCTTGCCCTGCATCAGCTTGACCAGCCAGGGTGCCCAGATTTTGGCCAAGTAGCAGTCTAGATGATTCCCTGAGGGTATTCTGTAGATGTGGTTAGCACTGGAATCAAGAGGCTCTGAGCAAAGCAGATGACCTTCCATAACGTGGGTGGGCCGCATTCAAGCAGTTAACGGTCTCCAGAGTAAAGCCTGAGGTTTCCCATAGGAGAAGGAATTCTGCCCCCCAGATTGCAGCCTAGAAACCCTAGGCTGTCTGTATCCCCTACAAGTGTGGGGCTTATCAGCCCCCATAATTAATCTTGTGAGTCAATTCTTTAAAATAAATCTCTTAGCTGGGTGTGGTGGTGCACACTTGTAATCCTAGTACTTGAGAGGCTGAGACAGGAGGATCACAGGTTCAGGGACAGCCTCGACAAGCAGTAAGACTCTCATCAACCTAGTGAGAACCTGTTTCAAAATAAAAATAAAAATAGGGCTGGGGGCATAGTTCGGAGGTAGAATACCCCTGAGTTAAATTCTCAGTACCAAATAAATACATAAATAAATAAATACATAATAAATAAATAAACAAATACATAAATCTCTTTCTCTAAGATTAATAGATACAGTGATAGTTTGAGGGGGTATCTAGGTTTATAGACATATAGATATCTCCTATTGGTTCTGTTTCACTGGAAAACCTCCACTAATTCAGGGATGCAGGTATTACTTCCTCCTCCAGATTTTGCCGGGTCTGCTCTTGACACCCAGCCCTCTGTTAGGTCCCAGAAGTCAGGACACAGAAGAGCGCACCTCCTCCCACGAAAACGAGTGTAGGCCGATGACACTCCGCCTTGCAGATTCATGCCAGGTGGTGAGGGATGGGGCCGCTCACTGGAGCCAGGGTTGTACAGCCAGGCACTGGCCCAATACCGATGGGTGTGCAGCTGTCTGCCTTTAACTCAGTGGAGACTGCGCACCAGGCATGCTGCTAAGCCTTTCCACACAGGAATGACTTACCTCACCATTCATTCATGTATCCAAATATTGATCCAGCACCTGCCACGTCCCTGGCACTCTTGCAAGTGGTAGAAACAAATAGTGAACAGGACAAAGCTCTGCCCTCATGGAGTTTACATGGGAGAGCTGAGACTGAAATGAAGCACGAGGAAGGCATCCATTTTCACGTAGCTGTAGGTGCCATGAAAAAATTTTAAAAGTAGGACCAAAAGATCCGGAGTGGTGATCATTACATGGTAATATATTTAAGACCACCGCAATTTCTACTTCAAAATGGTGAGAGTGGGGAACTTTCTGTTATGTGTATATTTCTAAAAATAATTTTCATGTAAAAATCAATTTTAAAAATTAATTTCAAAACATTCCGAATTTACTATGGTGGTGACCGTGAAACTCTGTGAATGCGCTAAAACCACTGAACTGTATGGTTCAGATAAGTGAATTGTTTGGTATGGGACCCATATCTCAATATGGCTGTTAAATTTAAAAAAAAAAAAAAGAGCTGTGCAAGGTGGACTGCTTGAGATGCAGTGGGCAGGGCAGCCCTCTCAGAGGGGCCTCTGGTAGGGACGTGGCAGTTGTCTCCAAAGGGGCAGGTGTCAGGTGACACCCTCCTGATCCTTATTCTGAGTTCTTGCTTCTCAAAGCCCTTTCACTCTGTCTGTTCTAGCCATCCTTAGTTTCTGTCTTTTCTCCGGCAGACATGTGAGAAACAGCATCCAGGGCCTGACCCGGAGTTCCATACCCCGAGAAGGAACCCAAGCAGGGCTCTACCCCCGCAATCCGCTGCCTTCCTCTGCAAAGGGCCAGGCAGGCTGTATTTCAGACTTTGCTGGCCGTGCCATCTCTGTTGCAATGACTCAGCTCTGCGGTCATAGCACAAAAGCAGCCACAGACAACGGGGCAGCAAATGGATGCGGCTGTGTCCCATAACATTTTATTTACAAATACAGGAGCTGGCTGGATTTGGCTCACAGTTTGCCAGCCTCTCTCTGGTTTGTCACAGTCTCTTCTCTGGAAAGACTTCCTGGACAAGGAGAGACTGGAGAGGGCTTGACACCTTCTGTCTTCCCCTATGCTTGTCCAGGAAAAGGCACACGAAGTGCTTCATCCAGCCGGATTCCTCCAGAGGAACAGGATGAAGCAGGACTCCTCTCAGATGTAGGTGCATCTCTGTGGAGAGGCTGGGGCAAGGGGGGAGGGAGCAGGAAGTAGCCCTTTCCTGGGTGGCTGCTCTTCCATCCATCCACCCACCCATCCCCCTTTCTTTCTCCCCTATTTTCTTTCCCTCCCCCTTCCTTCCATCTATCCACCCATATATATGTGTGTGTGTATACATATGTGTATATATACATATACTTTTATTCCATCTACCCATCCATTCGTTCATCCCCCATTAATCTATCTATCCATCATCCATCCACCCATGCGTCCATTCATCCATCCATGCACCCATCCAACCAACCAATCAACCAGCCAACCAACCATACATACATAAAACCATTCATCCATCCATCCACCCATCTACCCACCCATCCACCCATCCATCCATCCACCCACCCATCCATACAACCATCCATCCATACAACCATCCATCCATCCATCCATCCATCCATCCATCCATCCATCCATCCATCCATCTAACCAACCAATCAACCAACCAACCATACATACATACATACATACATACATACATACATACATACATCATACATACATATAACCATTTACCCATCCATCCATCCATCCACCCACCCATCCATACAACCATACATACATACATACATACATACATACAACCATCCATCCACCCATCCATCCATGCACTGCTTCATCACCAACATGACCTCAGGCCACAGTGGAGGACAGGACGCAGCTCCTGATCCCAAGGAGCTCATGCCCTGAACCAATCCAAACACGGTCGACAAAGCAAAGGAGTGAATGTCTTTGTGATCGGACATGGCAGGCAGCAGCCTGGGCAGACGGTCTTTCTTCTTAAGCCAAGCCCCAGTGGCCTTGATAGCAGCCCATCACCCTAAGACATGATCTCTCTGGCCACAAGGAGCCTTTGAGATGCAACTTTTCCTACAGGTCTGGGCAGCCCGCATCCTGAGCTCTGACTCTTGACCACGGGTCTTGGGGCTGCCGTTCAGCTATTCTGGAGCCCAGCACCCCTGTGGTTTGGGATAGGAGAGATAGCCAGTTTCCAAGGACGTGGGGACCATGTTGGGGTGTCTGGTGTTGGGGGATAGGGGTGTCACAAAGAAGACACACAGACTCACCTCTTTCTTCCCACCCCTGGGAGCAGATGACCAGCCCATTATCCCGAGCAGAATGGGACACCCTCCAGAAGGTGGCGCACAGCTGTCATCCTGTCTGGGACAATGAAAATATTTCCATTCTCCGCTATCTCGGAGTAGACACAGTCGGCTGGGATTGTTTTGGGTAACAAAGAACACGTGGCGCTCTTGTCAGGAGAGCCCGTCTCTCCTCTGAATTGAGCTGTCGCCCAGTTTGGAGCTGGCTCCCCTGCAAACGACGACGGCAGCAGCCCCAGCTGGCCTGTGCCCAGCCAGGGGGCGGCGGCAACCCGGCCAGCCTGGGCTTCCCGTAGCTGCCGCCAGCCTACAGTCTGCGTGACTGTTCTGCCACAAACCTCATCTGTGTGCATTATCTGCGGGCACGCGGGGCTCGCCAGCTGGGCCGGGGGCCAGGGCTGTCTCCACAGAGTTCAAAATCACGGCTGTCTCTCTTTCTGTAGGATAAATGAGTTGCCGAGTCCCCGCTGGGAAGCAGAATGAAATTTCAGAAGGGGCCCAGCGCTGGCCTCCTGGGGAGCTGGAGGGGCGAGCGGGGGCAGCCCAGGCTGGGCCGCATGTCATCTCTGCTTCTTCCAGCCATGGGGTGCGGTGTCCATCCTACCTGGGACCAGACGGCAGCCCTGGTCTTTGCTACTGACCACGTGCACCATTGACAGGGGCTGTTCACGTCCTCCCTGAATCTTCACACTGACCCTCACCGAGTCTATTTGACAAATGAGGAAACTGAGGCACGCAGTGATTTCTTCATTGGAAACAATAGGCATAGACTCTTTCAAGTGTGGGTTGGAGACTGTCGCTGGGAGTGGCCCAGGTCTCCTACAGCCTACCTTGCAGGGCAGGTGCTGCAGTCAGGTGACCTCAGGACCCCTCCCTCCTGGCCCCCACCCAGCCAGCGGGGCTCCTCTTACACTTTTTTATTTTTGGTGGTACTGGGGATTGAACTCAGGGGCATTCTACCTCCGAGCTACACCCCCAGCCCTATTTTTTTTTAATTCTTTTATTTTGAAACAGAGTCTCACTAAGTTGTGGAGGGCTTCACTAAGTAGCTGAGGCTGGCCGCAAACCCAGATCCTCCCGTCTCAACACCCCAAGTACTGGGATTCAAGGGTTCACCACCACTCCCGGGTTCCTCTTGCACTTTTGAGACCTGCTCAGCTTACCTGGGGCCTGGGATGTGGGGAAGAGGCGAGGTCTCTGAGGTGGAATTGGGAAGAAAAGCCTCTGCCCAGTCATGGCCCGTGAAGGCGGTCCCCCTGTCTTAAAATCCCATAACACTTAGACTCACAGAACATAGGGCTGGAGCAAGTAATTCAACCCTGATATTGGAGAAAAGAGCAGGTTAGGGAAGGAGGAAAGAAAAAGGAAGGTTGTCTAGGACACCCAGCAGGTTAGAGCAGAGCTGAGACTAGGAAAGCAGGTATCTGAAGATGGAGTCCTCTCCCACAAAAAGCCGGAGTGCTCCTAGCCCTGTGTGATCAGTGGTCAGGCGGGCCACCTCCTGCGCTGTTTTCTGCCCCCTCCCCACCTGTCCTCCATGAGGAGTTTCCCACGTTCCCGAGACCGTCCATCAGGCAGGGCTCTCTTTGCTCCTACTAAAGCCCGGGACGCCTGCCCTGGGAGCTGGTGGGCACCGCTTCTCTAGCCACGTGTCACGTGACGCAGGCCTGGGCTCCTTCTCCCTGACCCCACACGCTGCTAAAATATTGTCCTGTGGATAGGAAATGAAAAGGGTACAACCTTATTTCTTCCAAGATCGCCCAATCTAGCCCAGAGGTATAATAAACCCCCAAACTTTCCTTTCAGGAATCATCTTTTATAAGTAATATCTTTCCACGCTAAGTGGTAGGCACACACTTGTGGAAGCCAGCAGAAGGCTCGGGACTCCTAGGGGCCACGGGGGGTGCGAGGGGAGGGCTGCTTTGTGGGGGGCCTGTTTCCTGTGCATCATGGGGTACATGGCACATGGGGAAACTGAGGAACACCTCGTGCTCTGTCATCTGAAGCGAGAGGCTCCTACCTGGGCCATCTTGGCCATCCCTCTGCAGCCCTGATCATGTATTCAGGAGAGGTTTGCTCTTAAAACAGTGAAGAATTGGGGAGCATCGATTAATTGTAGCCTTTCCTTCATGACTCACTATGACCGTGTAGGGCGTTTATGTGAGCATTGTAACGAGAGCCAGCAACTACAGCCAATCCAACTTCACCATTAACCACAGCCACCTGTGGGGGTTCTCCATTCCCCTCCGCCTCCCCTTCTCCCCAAAGTAACCACCACCCCGAAATGCTGCTTCTGCTTCCTTGTCCACTGCTTCAGTCTTAGCACTTAATGTTTTTATTCCTAAGTAATATACTGATTAGTGTGGTCTGTTTTTAAACTTTATAAGGAAGATTTTTTTTTTTGGATGGGGTAGTGCATGGCTGGCTGTAATCCTAGTACTTGGGAGACTGGGGCAGAGAATTGCAGGTTGGGGGCTAATCTCAGCAACTCTGATTCAAAATAAAAAATAAAAAATGATGGGGTTATAACTTGGAGGCAGATTGCCCTTGGGTTCCGTCCCCAGTAACAACAACAACAAAAAAAAGAAGGAAAATGTTTTGTACCCTATGTGACCTTCTGGGATTAACTTTTGACGTCTACCGCCATGGTCCTGAGTCTTATTTATGTTTGTGGCATGGAGCTACAGTTCATTCATTTTCATAGCTGTATACTATCCCACTGTGGGTCTCTCCCAGAATTCATTTAACTCTTTGATGCCCATGGAATTCTAGTAGTTTCTGTTTTGCTGTTAGCGGCGGCTTTGTGTGCATCTCCTGGGAGTGTGCTTGCTGAATGGTCTCATTACCTGGCATTGCAAAGCATACCGACCTTTGCAACCACAGCCCTGCATGCTGCCGGCAGGGCTCAGGTGTGGGGCCGGCCCAGCCCTTCCATCCCCACGAAGGCTCACATGTCTCCTCTCCACATAGCCTTCACTTGGTCCCTGCCGACACAGCTGCTCAGACTCTCAAAATGGGTTTTCCAAGCCACAGGCCTCTGCTGGCCAGAAGTCTCAGAATGTCGCCCCTGCCGCATTGGAACAGGTCAGCAGAAGCAGGCTGGACTCCAGAACGGGGGAACCAGATCTGCCTTCCCGTAGGAGGTGCGCAGAAGCAGTTCCTGCTACTGGAACCCACGGGACACGCACAGATGTTCATCTTTATAAGTTCACTCGCGTCATTTTCCAAAGTCAGCACCAATTTATAGCCCCACGGGCCGTGAGTCAGTGACTTCCAAGATCCCCGCTCTCTGCCTGGATGCCAGACCTCTAGGACATCGTTTACAATCACCAGGGTGGCCTTGGAGCCGTGCCCCGGGCTGACGGGGAAAAATGGACTCGGCCAGGAAGATCGCCTCTCTCCGGAATACCACCAATCGCCAAGCGCTGTTTTGAAAATCTAGAGTAATTTTTGAAATGGAATTTGAGGTGGGAAACATAAAAAGTTAAGCCCGGGTCTCTGGAACAGAGGGGCTCATTCCAGCACCCTTGCAGCCCCAGGGCTCAGCAGAGGGGGCCTCTGGGCCTCCCAGCAGTCAGGCATCTGCAGGATCAGGATCGGTTCGGTTTTGCACCCCCACCCCCGCCAAGTGTGAAGACAGGTTCCCAGACCTGGTCGTCTTAGGAGGTTTTCTTGAGTATCCCTTGGGGGCCAAGCTGGGGTCTCGGCGGTCTTCAGCAGACTTCCCAGGAGAAAGTGAGCGTGCCTCCAACGGTACCTTCCTTCCTCCCCTGACCGCAGGGCCACCTGCTCTGCAGCGCTCGGCTGTCTGAGGATCACCTCTGAGGTCCCGGATGCTCCCCCGCATGCTGAGCAAGAGACGCTGAAGAGCTGTCGAGCCGCCTCCTCCATAGGAGCGTTCCTTGGCGGGGAAGCCCCAGTGGTGCTAAGCAGTAGTGAGGGTTTGGCCCCCACGGCATTGGCCTGTCCCCATTCCAGCGTTTCCATGGAAATCTGGGGAGGCCCATTCCATTGGGAAGGGCTTCCAGGCTGGCCCCTCGATTTCTCGCTGACAGTCTCGCTCTAGGGAGCACAATGGGTTGACCCCGGGTCACAGGGTAAATTAGAACCAAGGTGGATCACACCCACCCCCTGGCCATGGCCTTTGGTTTTGGATTTTGAAAGTGCTTTCCTAGCCCAGCGTGGTGGTGCATGCCTGTGATCCCTGCACTTGGGAGGCTGAGACAAATAGGGTTGCAGGTTCGAGGACAGCCTCAGCAAGCAATGAGATTCATCAACTTAGTGAGACCCTATTTCCAAATAAGAAATAAAGTCGGACTGGAGGTGTAGTTCAAAGGTAGAATGCCTCTGGTTTCCATCCCCAGTAAAACACACACACACACACACACACACATACACACACACACACACACGTGTGCTTTCCTTGTTTGCAAGAAGTTAGAACTTGCTCGAATCACCCATCTGGGTTCCCATAATAAATTGCCACAGACTGGGTTGTTTAAGACAACAGAAATGTATTCTCTGGAGGTTTGGGGGCCCAGAAGTCAAAAGCCAGGGTGTGGCAGGATTGGTTCCTTCCGGAGGCTCCAAGGAGAACTTGCCAGGGCCTCCTCCGGCCTCTAGAGGCTGCTGGTCATCCGCAGGGACCCCTCGGCTCGGAGACACACAGTCCAGCCTCGGCCCGCACTCATACCCTGGTGTTCTGTGTCTCTGCTTGTCCTTTTCTGTCTTTTTGTTCTGTGTCTCTGCTTGTCCTTTTCTGTCTGTTCTAAGGACGCTCTCATTGGATTTAGGCCGCACTAAAATCCAGCATGTGCCACATCTCGGTCCTTAATTACATCCCCAGAGATCCTATTTGCAAATAAGGCCACATTCGTAGCATCTGAGGATGAAGATGCAGACGTATCTTTCGGGCGACACATTTGCTTTGGGAGGAGCATGAGATAGCCCTCCCGAGGGGTGCAGGCTAGCCCTGGAGGCCAGACCAGGGGACAGGGCAGCCGGAGTGTGTGCTGGTGGGGGCTCTGTTGTGTGGGCTGCAGGCTGTCTCGGTGTCATGGTATTTGCCTGCCAGCCAGATTCTCCATCTTCTCTCTACCAAGCCTCTCTTCTTGCCCTCTGATACTGCATTCCCTCTGTCTTTCAGTCTCTGTTCCCTCTTACGTGCCTAAGTCTCTGCGGCCCCGTTTCAGTTCTCTGGCCTCAGTCTCGGCAACATCTCGGCTCCAGGGTCTGGCTAACCGCTTAGTTCTTGTGCTGCGTCCTCCAGAAAGAGATCCCATTGGCCAAGCCCATCTTCACCTCGGCACCAGCAACACCCGCCAGGCAGGCCTGCCGATCGGTCACCGATGGGCTTGGGGTCCACGTAGCAGGATGGAGATGTGGTACCAAACCTGGCCATCTCCACCCGGCCCTAGGAGTGGTGGAAACGTGACAGAAACAGTGGAGTGTCCAGGGCCCAGGAGACACAGGGGGACAGGACCCAACTATATATAGAATTTGTCGAATGGCCAGTTAATGGGGATCTTTTCAATTTTATTCCACTTTGAGAGGAGAGAGGGATAAAATAATAGGAACCTGGAGAAAAAGCAACCCCTGGAGGTGCTCCGGCATCACGCCAGTCTCTTCTAGCTCTTGGGTTCCGCATGGCCAATTTGAAGGATGCCAGGGTCCTTTAAGGGCCAAAGAAAGATGGCCCCGCCCATGCTCACTCTCTCCTGACGCTCATCAGGCAGAGAAGGAGAGCCATGATGGAGGAAGGCTATCCCAGCAACGCCCTCCAGAGCTCATCAAAGTCACCCTGTCATCCCCTGCCCTTCCAGGTTTTCTGGGTTGTCCTGGGATCCTGTATGTCATTATCGCGCTGTTTCCCAACTCGACAACTGTGAGTCGTTTCTTTCTACCTCGTTGTGTAATCCCCTCGTCTTGCTGTAAGAGATTCCGTCCCAGGGACTAGCGTGTCCCCGCGCTCTGGGCTTCAGACTCGCCTCGGAGCTGCGATATAAACGCAGAAGTCATTACCATTCTCCACGAGTGGATGTTAACGACGTTGCGGAGTAGGGATAATTAGATGAAGCATCATTTCACACCACCACCAGTGTACTTTACATTTATTTATCGCCATTCCTTTCTCCAAAGTCAGCAAAATGGAGACTCGCACGATGTCCCCAGGCATCTGATGAGGGGACCATCCTGCGGCTGTTAATTACTGCCTTATAGGCGCGCCGAGCCCAGGCGTCACCGCTGCCTCTTTCCCGGGGACCTAGGAGAACAACTCCCTCTCTGCCTGTCTTCTCTGTCGCTCTCCATCCGGATCCGTCCCCTGAGGGCTCAGCCTACACTTTCCTCCTCTGTCTGAGCCACAGGGACAAAGCCCACAGACTGGGCAGCTTCCACATCAGAGAATTAGAATCACCATTCAGGAGAACAGCGCGGGGTCAAGGTGTGGGTGGGGCGAACCCCTTCCGAGCCCCTTCTCCTGGACTTGGAGATGCCACCTTCTCCCTGGGTCCTCACACATGCTCCCTTGGTACCTGTTGTGTCCTGACCTCTTCTTAGAAGGACGTCAGTCACGTTGGATTAGGGCCCGAGGGACCTCATTTTACCGTAATCACCCTTTATATACCCTGATTCCACACGCTGTCCTACGCTGACATCCTGGAGGTTGGGACTCCAGCAGATGAATTTTGGGAGTGTGCAAACCAACCCATAGCACACAGCACATGCTCGAAGGCTTGGCAGGAGCCTTTTCTAAACAAGCACAGGGCGGCCATGCCTGGGACTGCCTAGCCAGGTGTCCCTGGAGGCCCCACTCGAGTGTTGATGGCTCCAGGTTCCTCTCCAAGGTGTTCTTCTCTGGTCTCGCATGGTCTCTCTCCTTTGGAGTGGAGTTGCTCGAGCTTCTGCTCGGAGAGAATCAGATGGTCCGTAAGTGACTCGTTTAACCCTCAAGAGCACAGCAAAAGGCCACCTCCCCAGGAGTTGAGTGGATGACAAGTGTCCCACTTTATGCCAGATGTTGACTGGGTCCTAGAATACATTGAACCTCTTTTCATCTGAGCAATTAGCCAATGCTTGTGTGCCAGGCCCTATACACATCTCTATGCATGTGTTCCTCAGTAATCCTCACACAGTGGTCCTATGAAGACATACTATTATTATCTTTATTTTTATTTTATTTTATCTTTTTCTGGTACTAGGGATTGAACTCAGGGGCATTCTACCTCCAAGCTCTACCCCCAGCCCTATTTTTTATTCTTTATTTTGAACCAAGTCTCACTAAGTTGTGGAGTGCCTTACTAGGTAGCTGAGGCTGGCCGCGAACCCGGATCCTCCGGTCTCAGCCTCCTGAATGCTGGGATTACAAGCGTGCGCCACCACGCCCAGCTTATTATCTCTACTTTTTGTTGTTGTTGTGGAAACTTGAATTCAGAGGAGCTTAGAAACTTCCCCAAGGTCGTACAGCAAGGGTACAGCAGGATTTGAACCAAGGCCTTTTTGATTCCTTCCTAGCCTGCTCCATTCATCACTATGTTATCTTGGCACTGACTCATGAGTAACTTGAGAGAGACTTTATCATGCCGTGTGGGTTACCTCAGTTTCTCTTTCTGCAAACTAAACAAAGACGACAGAACGAGACAGGGGTGCTTATGACACGCTAGTTTTTCTGTCTTGGGGCCACCATAACAAAGGACCACAGACTGGGCCATTTGAACAGTGGAAATTGATTCTCAGCCGGGCGTGGTGGCGCACGCTTGTAATCCCAGCATTCGGGAGGCTGAGACCGGAGGATCCGGGTTCGTGGCCAGCCTCAGCTATCTAGTGAGGCACTCGGCAACGTAGTGAGACCCGGTTTCAAAATAATAAAAAAAAATAGGGCTGGGGATATAGCTTGGAGGTAGAATGCCCCTGAGCTCAATCCCCAGTACCACAAAAAAAAAAAAAAAGAAATTGATTCTTTCACAAATTTCAGAGTCTGGAAGTCAGAAATCAACCATCAGCAGGGTTGGTTCTTTCTGAGGCTGTCGGGGGATCTATGCCAGGTCTCTCTAGCGTGCATCCAGCCGGCTCCCCACTGTGTCTCTGCATTGTCTTCCCCCCCGGCACCCATCCCTCTCTGCATCCAAAGTTCCCCTTTCTATAAGGATATCCAGGCCGGATTAGAGCCCACGCTACAGCTACAGGGTCATTTAAATCCGATCACCTGTAAAGACCCAACTTCTAAATAAGGTGACACTCACAGGGACCAGGGTTTAGAACTTTGGCATCTTTGGGGGTAACAGAATTCACCCCTTAACAGGACTGAAGCAAGATGCACCTTGGCCTCATGTTTAAAGTAAGCCACCGTGAACCGTGTGTCTCTTGGGCTCAGGCCGTGTGTGTGTGTGTGTGTGTGTGTGTGTGTGTGTGTGTGTAACTTTCCAAATGCTTCTCCCGGCCCCCTGCTGGCCCATGACTGGTGGTGAGGCCCTGATCCACCCTCCCAGAAGGAAAATCTGCCATGTTCTCCCTGGGCTCCTGGTCCCCACCGGTCCCAGCATCCCCTCCTGTCTGCCACCTGAGTCCCCCCCACTGAGCGCTTCCCAGGGGGTGCCGGGCTCACCCCGCCCCAGTGCCCAGGGAGTCTCGGGAGTGGGAACAGCATGGCGGTGCCGTGTCACGATGGTCCGCTGCTTCTCACCCCTCTGAGACCCTCCCACATTACCCGGGTCCCCTGGAACGCAATTAAACATAAGCGGACTTGGCTTAGACCTAAGTGTCCTCTTTTATTTTAATAAATTGACCCCTCTTTTTCCCAAAGGAGTTTAAGGTAGAAACGGTGTGGTCCGGTGACTCTGTGCCAACAGGAGCTGGCTGTCCCTCCCCTGCGCCCTCCCACGTTCTGTGCCCACTGCTCCCCAGTGCCACCCTCAGTGCCGCCTCCTGCGTTCCTGGAGAGCTGCGACTGTCAGGAAATTGTACTTTATACTGGGCCAAAACCTTATCTCCTGGGACTTCTAACTCTATGTTAAACTGTTGGTGTAGAAACCTGGAGAATTCTTTTTTTTTTTTTTTTTTTTTTTGTGGTACTGGGGATTGAACTCAGAGACATTCTACCTCCGAGTTACACCCCCAGCCCTATTTTTGAAACCGGGTCTTACTAAGTTGCAGAGGGCCTCACTAAGTAGCTGAGGCTGGCCTCGAACCTGGATCCTCCGGTCTCAGCCTCCCGAATGCTGGGATTACAAGCGTGCGCCCAGCTTGGAGAATTCTTAATATCAAGGAAATTATCATGATGGATAGGTGTGCCTGCATAGATATCTGACATGTGTGTACACACACACACACACACACATACACACACACATACACACACACACGTGTGTGTGCACACGTGTTGAACAGCAGAGGGGGCGCTGCTCACATTTAGGTCGTGGTCCCTCCAAGTCCTGCCGGGTCCCTTTCATTCCCTAGGGTGACCGGAAGCACTGCAGTCCCAGAACCTGGGTCACTTTGCAGCCAGCGTCCCTTCACACGGCCCAGGCCAGCGGGGCCTCCAAGGGCCGCTCCTCCGCCAAGCTCGTGGTGCCCCCAGGGCCCTCATGAGCAGGTCCACTCTCATCGTGTCTCTGAGTTCCCCCTGGAGCACTTTGGCATTGGCAGACCTCAGATCACAGGAACCCCGGGCACCACAGGTGCTGGGTGGCGTGGCCCCCAGACTCGGAACACAAAGGTAGCATTTCCTGAGGGAGCGAGTGCAAGTGGCCTGGTGCTTTGCAGGCTCGGGTCCGGGTGTGTGTGGACTCGCTTTCATCTGGGGACTCTGCGGAGCGGGTGCAGCATCTGCGTTCTAATCTGAGCGCAGCACCAGGAGCTCAGAGCTGGAAATAGCCGGGGGGGGCCGTCTAGCAGCAGGACGGCCTGAACTGCTCCAGCTCCTGGCCGCCGGCGCAGGTGCAGGCTGCAGGGCCAGACTGCTGTGTTCCAAAAGGACCACCACCCTCTCCAGACAGAGGCGCTGGCGAGGCTCCAGTCCCTCATCCCGGGAAGTCTCCCGTTTGCAAAAGCACCTGGTGGCCGTTGCCTGGCTACAGGTCAACAGCTGTTACGCGATGGCTTTGGGGTGACTGTGCCCTGAGCCCAGTGTCTGTGGAGGTGGCCCGATTGGGGTGATGACCTTGGACCTGGAAAACAACCAGGGAAACGCACTCCATTTCTTCCCCTGTGCTCAGGGTGGATGAGACGAGTCAGGGGTCTCCCAGGAGTGCGGCCACAGGGAAGCCTTGCGGCTCCACACGCGGAGCTGTGCACAAACCCTGCACCACTGCAGGAGGAGCTGCGGCTGCAGTCTGTTCTTTGGGCTTGACGTTTATGGCAGGTATAAACAGCTAGTTATTACGACCGAATCATGAGCTCTGTCCCACCAAGAGGAAGGCGGCGCCGAGATCGCACAGGCGCGAGAGAGGGGCTTTTATACAAAAGAGAACAAAGTGGCACGGTCCCACTTTTAATGCTGCTGCTATAAAACAGGAAAGCGGAGAGCAGAAAATTGAAACCATCAGGAAAGCGCCGGGTCTGGGCGAGAAGTCACCGAGATGAAATAAGAGGACCAGCAGAGCTGCGATGGGTGGCGGGGTTCCAGGAGAGGGAGGGAAGGAGGAAGGGAAGGAAGCAAGGGAAGGGGAGAGGGAGGAGAGGGGGAAGAGCAGGAGGTGGACAGGGAAGGGAGTAGCCGTAGCCGCATCCAGCGCTGGTTTTTTTCCCCTCCAGTCACAAGGTCCTTTGAGGGGCATGACTTTTGGCAGCTGGGAGGGCTGGTCACATGTGCGCCTCGGAAGCTCCTAGAAAGTGTAACGGAGAAGATCCTGCAGGCCGTGGACTGTGAAAGACAGATGGACTCGGTTTCAGCACGGGCTTCTGGCCTGCTGTCTTCACAGAGCCCCAGACGCTCCGGTCTTCACATTAATGGGGACAAAATGGCCAAGCTGGCTGGGCGTGGTGGCGCACGCTTGTAATCCCAGCATTCGGGAGGCTGAGACCAGAGGATCCGGGTTCGCGGCCAGCCTCAGCTACCTAGTGAGGCACTCTGCAACTTAGTGAGACCCGGTTTCAAAATAAAGAATAAAAAATAGGGCTGGGGGTATAGCTCGGAGGTAGAATGCCCCTGAGTTCAATCCCCAGTACCGCAAA